>WAAB01024907.1:0-39434 GCA_013389865.1 Piaya cayana
TTTTTCACCATTGCAAGTGAAGATAGCATGATCTTCAGACAAAAAAAAGAGAGAAAAGATCTTTCCCTTTTTCCTATTTTTCTTTTCCACTCCTCTGTACGCTTGTTGCACCCTTTTCTGAAGCCTTTTGGTGGTTTTCCAGAAGACATTCAGTAGGACTTATGTACATATCATAGGGAAAGATGCTATGCCACCTCACAGCCTCATTTCCAACCTCTTTTTATACTATATCTGTTTCTCCTTCTCTATATGCATAAATCTAGCTATTTCCATGTTTCTTGAAAAGAAATTTACTTCTCCTGAGGTTATATTACAAATATGTAGGATACACATTTGCACTGCTAAGTACAGTGTGCTACACTTGAAAAATGTTCATACCAACTCTTCAATTTCTGTTGTCTTCTGTTGACTTGCATTACTCATAAATCAGGGTTCGAGGATAACGGTGTGAGAAAATTCAGATCATCTGCTCATGATATCAGTGTTTGGATCAAGACACTCTGTAAGTCCTTTTCTTTGTGTTCTCCTTATTGGCAAAATACAGTTCTGCATTGTGGGATTTTTCCTCCCTTTTTTTTCCCTTTCATGGGATTGAAGCCTTATAATTATCTTACACTGCTATTTCTTCTTAGACAGTTTATGAAATTGTTTTTCCCCACTGAGAACAGAGAGGTGTCTTTGAGTGCGTACAACACATTTTGGTGTAACAGAGATTACAAAAAAGACAAGGTAAAAGTAATTGACCTTAACTCCAGAAAGGCAGACGTTTCCTCAGTGTCTAAGGAAAAATAACTCATCTGTTGATGGCACAGAGGCACTAGAGCTACAACGGCAATAAACTGATGTTTGAACTCTGCAGGAATGTTCAAAGTAAAGAAAGAAAGAACTAATAAAACAATGTACAGTGCAGGTTCTCTTACATGGCACAATAACTGAACATAAAATTGAGCCTGAAAGCAGTTAAAATACAAGAAGAGAATTTGCATTTTCTCTACAGTTTTTCATGCTAGAAGCTGCTTTTTCTGAAAAGTTATTTTACCACAAAATAATTACTCTATTCTCAGTAGATAAAGTAACATCTGTAAGACTTAGCTTTCCTGGTAAGAAATATGGCATAGGAAACTTATTTCACTTCATGTTTTTCTGAACGTAAGAGTTTAGACAAATAATACAGTCAACCCATTATTTACATTTCTGCTGGCAAGTACATTTCCTAAATTGCTTATGTTTGCAGGTGCTTACATGTGTAGCTGTGCCAGAACACTAAATCCATGGCAGTGTTAATATAACTTTTCTTAGTCAAGTATCGTAAAATGCAAGTAGAATATGCAGTGATTTTATAACTCTACACAAGCATTCAACCTGGGGCTCAGATTACAGCCCTCCTATTAAATCACTGATGACAGGAACTGCCTGTGTCACTTGATTTGATTTTAAAGGAGTAACTCTCAACTCAATAACATTTTTACACTATCATCTGAAGTTATATGTTGATGATGGTCATGAGCCAATCAAGTTTTGAGGGACTGTGTGCCTTCAAAGATGGTTGTACTGCTATGCGACAGAAACTCATTTGATATTAAGTCCCATTCTGGACCTTGTAGAAGGGATGAGATCAAAATCACCTCCAGCACCTCAGTAAATCGATGCTTGTGCTCTCTCCACTCATCTAATTTGTGTTAAATTTCTAACAAATCTTTCACATTGTTCAAGTCTCTCACAAGAGCAAATTTATTTTCTCTTTTAATACTGTTCCATGAGGATTATTGAAGTCCAGGGAAGATTACAAGACAAGTAAATTCTAAGTGAGATATACCAACTTGGAATGAAGCAAACTACAGATCTGGTTTGGTCTCATCTAGCTGTGGGGAGTACAGGTACCTCAGGTGGTCTGAAACAACATTTTTACATTATTTGTTTCATTTCTTTTGCCTCAGAATTTTCCAATGTAAGTTTGAAGACCTTGATTTTTTTTGGTCATGTGAACTTACCTCTACATTTACACATTAATTTTCTGCCTTTGCAAATATGATAAAGTAGTCTGAAAGAAGACATATTTGTCAGTGTTTCACAATTTATCTGTGTTCAGAAGTAGTCAGAACACATGCTCCCCTCCCTCACAATCTCAGCCTTGTTCTTTCAGATCCCTTGTGTTCAATATTGATAGGAATGGTTGGACTCTATGACTCTGTGGGTCCTTTGCAACCTAGTGATTCTATGATTCTATGAATATACAGTTTTTCCATCTTGGAAAAAAAGTTCAGTTTCTTTTGATACAGCACCTCTTAATTCTTAATTTGCTGAGTCTTTATTTTCCTTGAGAGGCATTATTTTTTAAAAGATAACTGTATTATTAAACTTCATCTACTACAATCTGAGGTCCATTCTAATTTTTCTTTTAACTGTTTTTTTTCAGTAATGTTTTAAGGTGCATGTTACTTCAATGACTTAAGGATTTTGCAGTAGCTGCAACACTCAAGTACTTATTCAATCATATCTGATTTAGCATATAGCTGGTAACCAAGGATATAAAACAAACCAACAACAAAAAAAATTGCTCCATGAAATAAGACAAAGCACCTCATAGACCTGCTGCCACACTTCTTGATGGCTCTGTTTTGAAAGCTCCTGAATTTTGTCAGGCAAGGTAGCTGCTTACCACTTTCTCTTAATCAAGTATTTCCTTTGGGCTCTAGGGCAGCTCTGTGAATGCAGAGCCTGCAACATATAATACAAGACATCAGTGTTGAAAATTGTTGTCACAGATATTGATGTTATTATTTTTCTGTTATTGAAAAATGTTGTGTGAAAAGTTTTATCTTTGTAATAGAAGGCAGGTGGAGACTGGGCATGATATAAAATCAGAAAAGAAATAGATATTTAAGTGACTCCTATGAACAGATGCTTAGTGGAAGGAATGTAACCAGCAGAAGCAAAACGATTCAAATAGGTTCAAAGAATTTGAACAGATTTCTCACTGCATGCGTTCAATGCCTGAGTCTTTTGAAAGAATGTAGGTGTTTTGTTTTGTAACAATCTTTGCTCTTGTCATGATGATGCTCTAGCTCTGACTGGTTAAGGATATGAGCAATACCTGTGAGAAAGTTAATATCAACTCATTTGATAGAAACTACTTTTGGAGTTGGGAACAGGCAATCTTCTAGGCAAACAGAGCATTCTTTCATTTGTTCAAGGATTTATTTCTTCCCCCTTCTCCCTTCCCCCCTCCCATAACTCCATAGCAATTTTTATAATAGCGGATTACATCTTCCTGTAAATCTTACCTGTTTCAGATCATTGCCCAGTGTAAAAAGTTTGTAACATGGCTTCATACTAAAGAAATGTAATAGTTTAGGGTTTTATTGACTTGTTGTTTGTAAAATTAATTCCTGTTCCATGTGTTTGAGTTTCTTTGAAGGGCTGTTCAGGTGGACCAGTAATTTGGGCAATTCAGATAAATCTCAAAATTCCTCCTTCATTAACTACACAATACTTCCTAACTGTTCAACATACCTCGACTATGATATATACTAGCCTGTTATTGCTTGAGATAGTGGAGTTGTAAAAAGTTTTTTAAATTCTTGGCTCAAAATATTCCAGAGGTTGAACTTGGAGTAGCATTTGCTTCTCCTGACAGACACATGGAATCTACACCAAGTATTAAGTTACTAATGAGACAAATTACTAAATTGCAACTCTATATCATCAACAGTAAATTAAAATGCCCTCAAAAACATTTTTAGATGGACCAAGTTAATTTTCAAAGTACNTTACTAATTTTATACATTCAAACTATTATTACTTGGATTAAATATGTTACTAGGTTTGTAACTGATCAGTTTTTAACAATGTATCACTGAGGCAAACTCAATCAATTAATTTTTTTGAAGTTAATATCAGTAAATTGTTCCCTTGGAGAAAAAGGTTATTGAGCTTTCCACTGCTACTCCTTGGAGATGTTCAAGACCAGGNTTGTAAGCACACTGAAAAATATAACCAAGTATATGTGAATTTATTTTTAAAATAGTTTTTTTATGACAATATTAAGTTATGGAGTTAGAGGAGAATAATGTGCACAATGTTGACTGAAATCAGCAGAGACATCCTAGTTTATATCAGCTCAGAATTTGGTACAATACATATTGTGCACAAAATTAAGATGCTACATGCACACATGATGAATGGAATTGTCAATAACGTCTCCTTTCATCATGTAAATAGCTGGAAATGTGCTATTAAATATAAAAAAACCNATATAAATGTTTAAGTATTTATATGTAAAAATATGTAGCTGATAAAGTATAGATAAATCTGATACAAAACAGTACTAAGAAATACCGAAGTTTCAAGACATAATATGGAAAGTTGAATAGATATTTTATGATAGAATGTAACTTTTCAGACATGACGGAAAAAAAATGGACACAAAAAAACTCCACAAAATAAGGTCAATGAATCTGACCCTGGACCTGGAGAAAGGAGACAGTCAGCTGAGGAAAAGAGCTTTGATTAGAACATTTCATTGGACTTTATAAGTTTTATCTCTAATAAATTTACACAACATGATTTATACAAGTCATTAAAATAATATATCAGGAGGGATATGGTGCAAGATAATGTTGTTATTACAGAGAGACTTTAATTAAAAGTTGCAACCATAGGTCATACAAAGTTATTCTCAGTAATGACTCCGTTTCTACTACTTGGCAATACTTATTAAGATATTTTACAGCTGCTATTAGGAATAAATTGGTATTTCCAGATGATTTAAATAATTTTACTGCTAGCGTAGTACTGAGGACAGAAAAAAAATATATATAAATAAGTGTGATCATAAAATATTTAGAACACTTTGAGATTTTCAAGATTTTCTTGAACCAAATCCAGATCCAGATCCATAGCCTTACTGCAGACTTTCTATCACTTGTTTTCCTAATAGTGGTGGTCATATGAGCTTATTGTCCTTTTTCCTGTCAGTGAGTGAACTGTAGTATGAGAGCATCAGCTCTGTTTTGGCCCACCTTCCCTGGGTAAGATTTTCCAGAGAAAGGATCTGGAATTTAGCTATAAATGGGAGATCATTTTAATTTGCTTATTAGTTCAGTCTACAGATTCCCAGAACTGGGGATATGTGAGGGGATTTTTTTAAAGTACATGTGCCCTTGCTCTCATCTGCTTGTATGGCTAAATGCAGGTAACGTTAACCAGGAGGCTCACTCTATTACAAACAGGAAAGCTTTCATAGTGCAATGCCACCTCCAGAGTCAAGCAAATAGCCTCTAGACCCACTTCTACTGGCTCCCATGTGCCATCCAATGTTAAAAATGTCCATTTCTGCTACCTTGTTATTGATAGATTACCAAGGAAGGTTATCTCACTTTTCACAAGTATTTTTAATCAATTACTGGTAATATATATTCACCATCCCTTTGTATGGGTACATTAAGGATTAGGAAAAATTTCTTCACTGAAAGGGTTGTCAGGCACTGGAATACACTGCTGTGCAACAGGTGGTTGCGTAACCATCCCTGGACCTGTTTAAAAGATGGGTGGATAAAATGCTCAGGGGTATGATTTAATACTGGACAGGTATATTTGGACTCATTGATCTCAAAGGTCTTTTCAACCAAGCAATTCTATGATATGATTCTATGATATGATTCTATGATATGATTCTATGATAACCAGTAACATTTAAAAAACAAGATATGCAGAGTTTTACTGTGCTCTGACAGTTTGTTTTTCTCTTCTATGGATTTACATGTGTTTTCTGGACAAGAAAAGACAACATCATGAGAGTTCTGCTCCAAAGGATGTGAAAGAAGGTTCATACTGCTGTCATTTGGCATTCATATAAAGATTACTTTCCTCTTTGATTTGTTTATACAGTGTGCCAAATCCTTCTGAAATGCTACACTGGCTGTTTTTACAGTTATTGAAGCAGTGACATCCTTATTTTTCTCAGCGCTAAGAAGAAAATGCATTCTCACAAATACATTACTAATCTATTTGTATAGATTTTGTAATACCCTCTTCATGACATAACTGTAACAAATTTGCCAGACTTACACAGATACCCATATATGGGAAAAAGAGGGATACATATGTATGAGCATGGTCTTTCAGCTTATCGTTTACATAGCTTATACTCATTTGACAGAGTCTGATTGGGATTTTTTTTCTCTCATCTTATTTAAAATCAGCTGTTCCTGATTTGATTTTCTTAATGTGCTCCATAGAAAGTTTGGCTACTGGAAGTGCAACTTCTGTTTTGCTTTTTTCTCATTTCATTTTCTCTGATAGCATTGTTGGATTCTAATACAATAGTAAAACAAACACAGCAGCAAATTGATTCAGTCTATCAGCAGAATTTTCCTACCTGTGAAAAAGTTTATTTTACAGTGAATTTACTTAACATCTATATAACTCCTATTTTTTATAACTCCTCTTCTTTATTCAATGATGTTATCTCATCGTTCTCCCTGCTAGCAAGAAATAGGTGAGACATTTCTTTATGTTTTAACTGAACCTAAGTAATTGGTCACAGTAGATTTCTCTGAAAGGCATTTTGCATTTTAATTGAAATATTGATGTTTGTGAAGTAAAAAACTTATTTTGCACACTCAAGATTTCGGTAATTTTAAAATTCTTCAGACAGGTATTAACTTAAGGACAGAATCCTGCGAATCGTGGTGGTTCTGTATGCAAGATAAAATAATTTCTCCTGGATTTTCCACTGCATTTTAGCCTCATATTTATGACTGTCTTGTGGGATATTCAGGTACAGCACACGGAATAAAACACAGTGGTGTATAGAATAAATATGTGTAAACAAAATAGTATCAAAAAGCTTCATTCCTCTGTCAGGTTTATTGTTCCTTTTTGTTACATTTTAGTTGCATGGAGTTGGAAACCAAAGGCAAGTTGCAATTTAACTTTTTTTACATTGAATAATACTCTGGAAGGCTCTACCCCTTAGAAACATGGCTGTCTCCTCAAGTTACTGCCATCACACTGAGTTAGCCTACATTATAAAACCTTATCAACGTTTTGTTCTGTGTTTCAGCATGAAGAGTGAGACCTGAAGTTATTTGTGACAAGGAAATATCATTATAGGAGTGGAGTGGAATACAAAGCACTTCAGTTACTGGATATATGTTTTTATTAAAAGACGTCAAATTCAATTGATTTGAGAACTAATATGAATTTTAAAGTCAGTCATGCTTTCCGAGTGAGAAAATAACAAGTACAAACTGTAACTAAAAAATTCCCTTCAATTTTTGAACTTAAAAGTAATTACTGTCAGTCACTGCTAGTCCAAACGTATAGACATATCTGAAAATTAAAGCATTTTTTTTCACCATTCATTGAGAAAGAAAATGCAGCAAACATCCATTAGTTCACAAGGTTTGATTTGATTTATATTATTGAAGTGCTAAGAGTTTACTTTTTTTCCAAAGTAAAAAATAGAATAATAAGATAATACATTTATTTACAATTAAAAATATAATAAAAATATAATACATTTAATACATTGATAAAGCTTAATAATATATCTTTGATGGTCAAAACAAAAAATAATTATTAAATGGTTTTGAACTTGCTTCAGGGGTCAAGTTAAAGATCATTCAGGAATTATGCTTCACTTTCAAGCTGCATTTGAAGATACTTAAGGAAAAAATTAATATCAGGACATGAAAAGACTAAAATGTTCTTCATTTACTTAAATTTTTCAGCATTAGAGGACTTGGGTCATCCTACTCAATAGCAAGACTTTGTCTTTCAAACATTTGATTGATTTTGGACACACTTATACTTTTGATCTCCAGAATATTGTGTACAAATGAATTCTACAATTTAGTTCTATACTTTGTGGAAAATATTTTCGTTTTGTGCCAGCCTTATTCCTGATTTCTCTGGCTGACCCACAAGTCTTGAAATAGGAAAAAAACTTATTATCACTATCCTCTGCTCATTATGTCTACCAAAGCATTAAAGTCTAGACAATTAATCTACCTTCACATGAAAAACATTGCATAATTTCTTGTCTTTCCCCAAGCAATCTTTAATTCTCAAGACAGTAGTGTAACAATTCTTTTATTTTTTGACATATTTTCAGTTTTTGTATATTACACTCATAATTTTTTAAAAACTTACTCTAATGTTTCCAATATTTTTTCCCTAAAAGTTAACATCCTAAATTGAGAACTTTCCTGTAGGTATAGAACTGCTATTCAGTTTAATCTTTATCACTCAAACAGTTGGATACAGCCACAGCAGTCAATGACTCAGTGTCCAAGCAGAAACCGGTAATGAGTGACATTCCTCAGGGGTCAGTAATGGGACTGGTGCTATTCAACATCTTGTTGGTGATAAAGACACTGAGATCAAGTTCACCCTCATCAGATTTGCTGATGGCATCAAGCTGTGCAGTGTGGTAAACACACTGGAGGGGAGGGATTTAAATTACAAACTATCCTCAATGCAATAGCATTTCACTTCACACTAGTTGAAAATAGTTAAACATGTTCATTTGCCATCTATAAGTCTTCCATCTTAGGCAAAATTGTTGGATAACCATGAGTCAGGAAGGAAGATGTGTTTGATATGTATTGTCATAGAAAAATTCACAATATAATGACACACTTTTTGCAGTATTTATTTACTTTTGTTGAAATTCTCATAGATATTTAGAAAGAATAAACAAATAACTTTTATTTCTAAAACATCTTTTGAAATATATCCTTATTACTTGTTTCTCTCTTAATAAAATTTTCTGGTAAAAGTGATTTTTGTGATCACTAAAGCAGTTATTTCTCCTGAAAATCCGTAATCCATTTACAGCTAGATAAAACCAATGCAACTTAAGTACTACTAGGGCCATTTGCTTTTTGTAAGAAGAAATCATTCTGTGTGCTTAATGCAAAGATATGGTACAAATAATCCCTGAATTTCCTTTACTTTTAGAATGCGAGATGAATAGACACATATATGAACATATGTACATGCACCTTTGTATGTGAAAAACATACTGGAAAATAAAGATTTTATGGCTATAAAAGGTTTATCAAGGAAGGTATTTGAGCTAGTGAAAAGCTACCCCTTTCCCATTTGCAAGACTACCTGTGCTCTAAGAGTTACTACAAGATGGTGGCGGCACAGAGGAAAAAGAAAGTGCAGAACAGTTTTTCCTAACACTCTTTCCTCAGATGTGAAATGCATGTATGTATTTTACTCCTGAAACTGTCTGCCTAACTGACTTCCTGCACACTACAAGAATGATTTAGAGCCATCACAGAGACTACTTCATGAGACAAGGTGCAAATAAGGCCAAATACTGCAACAGGATTGTCCGACAAAGATGAACAGCCTTCTTGGTATTACAGCTATGTAGTTATCAGTCATTCATAAGTGTGTAGTTTTAGCCAGAAGTCCTTAGAATATCTAGCATCTCATCATATTCACATTGTGTGAGTCTCCTTCTTCAGTTCCAAATTAATTTGTTATATGCCATTTATCCCGCATCTTTACCATTATTCATTGTGTTTCGTTACGAAGAGTGTAGGACTTGCACAATTTCTTGCTGAGCCTGTGGGTGATATGTTTCCATTATTAAGACTTCAAAAACAGTCTTCTTGCTGTTTCCAGATTTTAAGTTTCATAGAAGTTATGTCGACTCACACCCTTTTATGGAATTTTTCTGTACATCAAGTTGACACTGACATCTCTATTAAATATCTGAAAGAACTCAACAACATCATTTAGTCCATTAAAATTTGCTAATATTTCAGTTTTGCAGCAGCAGATATAAGAAATGCTATTTCTTTATTCTATCTTTAGAGTCTGTTCTTATGGACAACTATTTTCTTCATCAGTGATTTGTTGTTTTAAATAATTCAAGTGTCACAGCTTAAACAAAAGGTAGACTATATTTATTCTGGCCATAAGAATTGCTGAGTGATTTCACTTGTTTGTTAAAATAGGGATGGAATGAATAACAAGTCTATTTTTCTACAGAAAAGTGTTTTATTTTCTCTGTTCCTACACACATAGTCAGTTCTTTTAAGTTCTGTTTGAAGATCCTTGACAGAGAAAATATTAGTGAAACCCAGTTTTATTCTTTAAGCAGTAATAGCAATCATGTAAAGGTCAGTTTTAAAAATGCAAACTGGTACCTCAGTTACAATTTTTAGAAAGAAGTTGTCATTTAAAGAAAAAAGGATAGTACACAGAAACAATAATGTTGCAAAGAGATAAAGCAGCAAATCTGAATGTACATTTTCTTTTATTTTAATATATTCTTTTATAAACTAAAATAGCCTTGAATTTACAGCTGATTCCAAAACAAAGGAGAGAAAAACTCATTACTATTATGTTAATTTCATATAAAATGTAACAAGGAGTGGCAGGGACAAAGCACAATTAACTGACTGCAACCCTTATTTCCCATTCTCATGTCACTCGGGAGAAGAAAATTAGAGGAGACAGAGGTGAAGTTGAGTCTGGGAAGAAGAGAGGGGTAGAAGAAAGGTAATCTTACATTTGTTCTTTTTTCTTATTATTCTACTCTCTTTTTTGGAATAATTGAAATTGTTTTCCCAAAGCTGAGTCTGTTTTGCACATAACAGTAATTGCTGAGTGATCTCCCTGTCCTTGTCTCGACCCATAAGTTTTCCATTGCATTTTCTCCGCCTCTCCTGCTTAGGAGAGGGAATGATAGAGTGGCTTGGTGGGTACCTAGCAGACAGACATGGTCAACTCTTCACATACTTATTGAATGGTTTCTCAGTAAGCTGCACTTTGTTTTATTATTTAAGTAAATAATAAGTATGTGCTGTTTACTTATTTCAATAACTTTTCAGATTTAAAAGTGAAGTCTATTCACTCTTTCACTTATGTGTAGGAAAAGTAGAAGGTGTCTTTTGTATAAAACATAAAAATAATGAAATCATATTTTGAAGTATTTTCTTCACTGATACATACTTCTCTTTCATAATAATAACCCATAAAGTTTAAGCAGTAACAAGAAGAAAAAGGGATGGATAAATTTGTATTGTAAAATCCAGTAGACTTTAGACACCTTGTGTTAACCACCTGATGAGGTAGTATTTCATGGACTTTGTTTATGAATGTATTTATTATTAAGGCAGTTAAGTCCTAGTTTAGATAGTTGTATCTTAGACCCCTGTACCTAGTTTTGTAATTAAAAATCCTTTCTATAATCTCTAAATTTACTCAAAAACTAATTAAAGGAAGAAACAATGAAGTGATGCAGCTAGAATTGTATTTCTCAGTAGATTTTCTTGTTCGTTGCACAATACTTTGAGTACTTTAAGTAATTGGATTAAGCTATATGAATTCTCTTTTCTTTAATAAGGATGCTGGCAGAAAATATCCTGTTGTCTTTCTAATCCATTTAGCAATTCCTTTCTGTGAATAAGAACTAATTTATTCTCCTGTGTCAAGTAACTTTATATTCAGACATGCAAGACCTTGTGGAGTACAACAATATAATTTTTAAATGTATCTTGAAAACATACTCTCTATATATGTTTTAATTGGAGGAAAATACAATTAGTTTAGCTGGGAATTAAAACATTCTCAGGGCACAGGTCAGCATTTACCCACTGCTCATAGACCACAAGTGGACATTTAAATGATAATTAAGTGAACGTGCTGTGCTGGAGCTTAAGACTCTATGGAATATTTAATTGAGCAACAGGTAAACCAAAAAACATCAGGGCAGAAGACACCTTGTGAGGATGAAAATGGAATCTGAGAGTCCTATACAGACTAATCACCACTGAAACCTATAAAGAAATGGTTCAAAAAATAATGTCTTAGGGTTTACTGCATTTTGCCCATGGTTTTATATTTATGTCTGTAGTTTAAGTAAATTATTTGGGATATTTTTTTTTTTACTCTGATTTTTCAGAGTATCTGAACATTAGTGAATCTGAACGCTAATAATTCTCACAGAATTCTACTTGAAAAACTAGCTGCCACTGACCTTGACAGGCGTATCCTCTGCTGGATGGATAACCAAAGAATGGTGGTAAATGAAGTTAATTCCAGTTGGAGGTTGGTCACAAGTGGTGATCCCCTGGGCGCAATGTTGGGTCCAGCTCTGTTCAATATCTTTATCAAAGATCTGGATGACGGAATTGAGTGTACCCTCAGTCAATTTTCAGATTATACTAAGGTGGAAAGAATTTTTGATCTCCTTGAGGGTAATGAGGTTCTACAGAAGGATCTGTACAGGCTGGACCAGCAGACTGTGACCAATGCTATGAAGTTCAACAAGGCCAAGTCCTGCACTTCAATCACTACAACCTCATGCAAGGCTACAGGCTTGGGGAAGAGTGTCTGGAAAGCTGCCTGGCAGAGTAGGACCTGGGAGCATTGGTCAACAGTCATCTGAACATAAACCAGCAGTGTGCCCAGATAGCTAAGTAGGGCAATGGCATCCCGACCTGTAACAGAAACAGTCTGGCCAGCAGGACCATGGAAGTCATCTTAGAAACCTTAGACACCTCTGTTAAACCTGGGGACAGCATTATAAATACACTGATTATGCAATGGAACTAAAGCTAAAAATGTTATATGAATACTTTCTCCTGTAGAGAACAGAAGTAAGAGAGGAAGCAATATCCTCAAATCTGGGTTAAAAAAGTTAAAAACTGAGACTCCATTAAGGTTTTATTTCTAGTGCTTATCTCAAAGTAGATTTATTTCACAGATAATAACTATAACTAACCTCTCCTGACACAGGCAAACCTGATTTTGCCTGAATAAAAGGGTGTGACTATGTTCAAATAGTTCTGTACAGTGTAATAGAAATGTGAATGCTAAACAAATCCCTCTGTAGTTGGATTCACAACATTATTTAAGCTGAATGGAGGTCAACTTCTTCAAGATCTTTCTCAAAACAGAGCTAATTTCAAAACTGAATCAGTTTGTACAGGGTCTTGTCTAAATGTTGAATATTTCTAAAAATTCTGAGGTTTATGAGTGACTCGTTATACTGCTGTACTAGATTGACCTTAGCCAGCTACCAGATGCCTCCCCAGCCTCATTTTTACTCCTCCTCTGCAACAGGGAAAGGGCAGAAAATAAGATTAAGAAGTTCTACTATCAAGGGCAAAACAGTTTAGACATCATGAAAATTAATTTAATTTATTTCCAGTTCACATCGTTTTGGAAGGAGAAAATCAAGGACAAAATTTTAACAGCACCATCCCTCTACACCTTTAATCCCCCGGGTATATCTTCTTCACCCTTTAATTTCCAACTGTCTACCCATCTGTGTCCTGTCCTTGACCCTGTTGCCCCCTCCACCCCCACCAAACAGCACAGGGTGGAAGAAAAGTGGGCACAATATTCAGTTTGTAACAGTTCATCTCTGCCATTCTATCTTTACTCAGGCTGTTGTCCTACTCCAGCATGGGTTTCCTTCTTCAGCATAAACCTGCTGCAAACTGGTTTTCCACAGGCTACAGTGTCCATGGCTGCTCCCATGTGGTCCTCACCATGGGCTGCAAGGGAACTACTCCTCCAGTGCCTCGAGCTCCAACCCCACCTCTTGCTTCACTAATCTTGGTGTTCACAGGATCATTTATTATTTCCCCTTCCTCCCCTCTGCTTTCTGGCATTTTGCTCTTTTTAAAATAGAGCAGCTTTGTTGATGGTCTCAGCTGTGTTTGTCATGAGGCCATTGTAGAGATGGCTTGGACCGGCTGTATCCAACATTGCACATCTCTTGCCATCTCCACAAAGAGGAACACTGCCCCAAAAACTCTTCTAGTTAAATCTAGAAAAAACTTCATTTTCTTCCACATTGATTGTACCCTTCATGTCTAATAGTCAACTACTAGATAATAATGAAAGAATAACTCATTAGGAAACTAAAGTTAACCTGGTGAGTCTGTATTAAAAACTATTTATCCACAATCGAGCACCTGGTGATTTTAGATATAAAATAGTTTCGATTTGGTTTTCTTTTTCTTTTTCCCTGTAAAAGTCAATGCCTATTGCTGTCTCCTTTCACTTCCTGCACAAAGATTTCACTGTAGCGGTTTCACTAGAAAACTCTTTGATACAAGTTCAGTTTTTGACAGTAGCTAAGTTTCAGTGAACACAGACACAAGGTGCAAAATTTTCCAAATTAATAAAACCCCCAAAACCACAAACCAAAAAAAAATTAATTTTAAAATCTTCCCATGTAAAATTTAGATTATTTTTCTCAGTCACTCCTGTAGAAACCTGAACACTGATACTGACCAGAGAACAATCACTTCATGACATTCTGACTAATAGCTTTCTGACAGTTTAAGTCACCCTCAGTATATTTTTGTATTGATACTGGTATGGAAGCCAAGCTGCTTCATGCTCTCTCTGAATTTGTTCGTCCTGAATAAAATTTCAACTAGATAATTTAATATGAGCCCACAACAGAATTGCCATGAGACTGTTTTCACAGAATTATTGAACATTTTGGACTGCAAGGGACCTTTAAAAGTCATCTAGTCCAACCTGCCTGAAGTAAGCTGGAATATCTTCAAGTAGATCAGGTTTCCCAGAGCCCCATCCATGCTGACCTTGAATTTTTCCAGGGAAAGACTAACTACCATCTCTCTGGGAAAACTGTTCTTGTATCTCACAGCTCTCATGGTAAGCTTTCTTCATTATATCTAGGCTAAATCTATCCTCTTTTAGTTTAAAACTATTACCCCTTCTCCTATCAAAACAAATCCTACAAAAACATTTGGTCCCATCTGTCAGGGCTCAGCCCTGACCAACCTGATGAGCAGGAGACTAGCTGGACTGTACAGTGCGTTTGGAGGTAGGAGGGAATGGAAAATGCATATCTTAGTATACTAGTTTTGTTTGGGATAGTTAGTTTTCTTCAGAGCAGCTAGTATGTGGGCTATGATTCAGATCTGTGACGAAAACAGGGTTAATAATACAGGGGTGTTTTAGTTATTGCATAACAGTGTTCACACAGTCAAGGTTTTTCTGCTTCTCCTGATGTCCTACCAGCTAGTAGGCTGGGGTGCACAAAATGTTGGGAAGGGACATAGCCAGGGCGGTTGACCCAAACTTACCAAAAGGATATTCTATACCACATGACTTCATGCTCAGCAATAATACCTGGAGGAAGAACAAGGAAGAAGGACATTTGGAACTATGGCATTTGCTTTCTCAAGTAACCACTACATGTGATTGAGACCTGCTTTCCTGGAGGTGGCTGAACACCTACCTGTAAATGGAAGTAGTTAATGAACCTCTTTGCTTGCATACACAGCTTTTCCTATATTTATTAAATTGTCTTTATCTCAACCCAAAAGTTTTTGCGCTTTTACACTTCTGATTCTCTTCCCTATCCTGCTGAGGGGGAGTGAGGAAGAGGTTGTGCAGGGCTGAGCTACTTACGAGGGTTAAACCATAATACTTATAAAATAAAGTGCAAGAGAAAGAAAAATCAACAGATGTCAATGTGTTTCTGATATATTTATGTTTTATGATACCAAGTGACAAGGTTTCTAGTTACAATACTTGCTTTAACCACAAATCTACAACTTCAATGAGTAAGGAAAAAAATTAATAATCACCTTGCCCTTCTACTTCCCTCCACCTCAGTAAATTTTCCAAAGAGCTCAACAGAGTAGGGTAAAATATCATTTGACAAAAGCCTTTAAAATAATTCATTCTTAGACCATATGCTCCATTACTGGTTTGTATTATCAAGCATAAGGGTGTTTCCTGAAATAAAAAGGTGAATAAGCCATAATTCTGTCCAAAGTCTAAAGTCTGAATTGCTTCTGGTTTGCATAGGCAAACTTCTGCCTCTTCCAGATAGAACTAATAATGGGCAGGACATCCCACATCCCACTGCAGCTTGTTACCCGAGGTGATCTCGTTTCTACAGCTAAAACAAATGTGCTTTTCATTATGAAATCTATTTAAATGTTGACTGAATATGAACACAGTAAACTTCACCATCAGTCTTTTCCTCCTGTAGTGTGTCCCATGGTACAGATTTTTCTTTCCAAGTAGGGAAACAGTTCTACAACTGATACCTTTGACAGCTAAATATATTCCTTATTTCTAGGATATCATCACATTCATGTCATTGAATATCTCAGTCAATGTGATGTTTTCATTAATTTTCTCATCATATTTCCATGATGTTTACATTGAAACACTTAATCCATTCCTGTCAATTCTGTAAGGCAACTAATTTAAATGGCAGTTCCAAATTCCACTTTATGGCTTTTAGCTTTTAGCTTAGCTTCCATCTAAAGAGATATATTATTCCCATTATGAAGACCACTCCTGAGCAAGGAAAACTTGCTTGTGTTTTGGAACAAAGGATAAATGTTTATACTAACCATTTGTTTCCTTGGAGTCCTGAGTATAATTCACAAACACATTATTGCTCATCAAAAATCTCGTTCCTTTGGCATGTATACCTGCTGACAGATATATGATTAAAATCTGTAGCAGAATTCTGAGAATTCACTTGTGCTCTTCTCATGATTTTGAAGTTTGCCTTGTCCTGTTCCTTTACAGTGGGAAAATGTAAGTATATTTAAGTAAAATTTCATATGTATCAAAAATTTCATGATGCCTGACTGATCTATTTGACATGATCTTAATAGATTATTTATAAAAATGTAAAATTTGCTTATTGCCTTAATTACATTGTAGCCATTTATCACAGTAATTTCAGAATCACTGTACAGGTCATATTTCATGCATCAAAATAGTAGCCAGAAGGCAGCTAGATAGTGTGGGCTTCAGCTGAGGAGTATAATCCACTGATAGATCAGTGCTCAACAAAAATCTCTTCCTTTTGGCATGTGTACCTGCTGACCAGGAGACTGCTTTAGTTTCTTTTAGATCATATGAGTTTCTTTAATCCCTCAACATAAAGGTTTTGATACAGTCTTTTCTAACCACTTTTCATTTTTGCAATACATTTTTGTTGATCAACTGAACAAAAGCATATATAGAGCTCCTGTAAGAACCCAACAGTGTTTGGAGTCAAGGGCAGAATCCCTGCTATCCCTACCTCATTGTACTCCTCTATTGTCTCAGCAGTTAAAATTGCATACAATCATTGCACTGCAGCACCACACAGAGCAACTGTATTCAATTCCTCATCATAAAAGCATGAGATCTAGATATATTCTTAAAGGGTAAAAGTCCACCTACCAATGCATTTGCATTTGACAATGGCCAATAATGAATATGTAGACAAGGATATAATAACAGAGTAAGCACGTATGAAAATCCCCCTGAGAACTCCCGCAGCTTTTAATTCATTGTGGTTTTCTTGCCTAATACTCAATTTCTGTGTATTTAGTGATCTTGATAAAGTTGGACAGCCTTTCCTTCAACCAGAGCCAACTCTACTGAATTCTGCAGCAGAGAGGACCACACTTCAGTTGCCTGATATCTCACCTCCTTTGGGTTCTTATTGGGTGTGCTTCCTATTATGTTTCATGCCTTTTGTACTGGAAAAGAGAAACAAAAATCATTTCCCTACCCAACCTCCCAATGACACACAATAGTTTGGTAGACCTTTCATATCACTTCTCATTTATTTTTTTTTCCAGAGTACAGTTTACTTCTCAGTTTCTAATACGTAAGTCAATAAACCTTGCTGGCCTTTCCATTATAAAAAGTCACTTTCAAGATGTGTGTGCAGTTTTCAAATGGAATTATTGTAATAAAATTGATGTTTCCTCCAATATAGGAAAGAATTGAAAAATTAATTACCTGTTTAAAACTCTTGTTACACACTGATAAAAGGGTTTTCATAAAACTATCTATCATAATCTAATTATTTCACTCATAGTACTAATGGTAAGCTTGTACTATTTGCTGTCTTAATTTAGGAACTATTTTTTTTTTCTCTCATATACATTAGTTGGAATTTCTCCCTGATAAGTTCCACATACTATTTCACCGTTCAGCTACTGAATGATGTGAGGTACTTCTGTATTTCTTTACCATCAGTCCAATCTTTATTGTCCTGACTGATGAGGCTTTAAAACGCTTTTGAATGGCACTGTTTTCAAAATGAAATTCCATGTCTAGGGGTCTGGTGCTTATTCAGTGTCTTTATGTCCTCTGTTTTTTTGCTTTGATTTTGTTAAAGGACAGGTTGTGGAAAACTTGAAACTGGTTTTAATGATGCCAAATACAACCTCTGAAAGTCAAAGTAAAATGATTAACACATTGTTAGAAAATATAACCAGCACATAGAATACAGTAGCCTGCACAAACCCAAAGAAGTTAAATCCATTGATGTACCCTGACTCACTATTTTGGCCTATTAAAATTTTGAGATTTTCTTTAAAACTATGTAAAAATTATTTTTGTGTTCAGTTTGGGTTTTTTTTCCCCAAAGTGTTAAGAAACATTTTGCTTTATATTATCTTGATGAAAAATAATTGTAAAGTGATCATAGTGATGACCTAGTGAAACTTCTTTTAGCATTATGTAATTTGCAATAATATTTCATATTAATGTTATAGGCCCCACAAGTATCTAAAAGATTGTTAAGGACTTAATATTGCAATGTAAACATTCCAGATCATGCATAGTGATCATTTAGAAAGACTAGACTATTGATATTATGCCAATTTATTTCTCAATCCCTATTTTTGTGTTGGCATAGGGAGGAGGCTAAATGAGTATATTTTTCATACCGTCTAAGCTTCTTTCAATGCTTATGTCTAGAAATAGTCTGAAGGCTTCTGGAGTCCATTTAATATAGCATTTGTTCTCCCCCTTTTCCCCTGATTTCTTTCTTTCCTGGCTGCACATATTTTAAACTTCTGGCATTCCTGATATTCAAGTGTTGGATAAAACCAGGATATTAAATAAGAACCAGATAAATTTCTGAGTATACATAGGAATACTGAATACTGCAGGAAACTTAAAGACTTAGTAATGAGTTAATTAACAAGTTCAGGTTTTTAAAGAAGTATACAGACACTGGTCCTAAGTGAACTGCATTAAGTTAAGGGGCCAAAAACATTTGATGCATATGCAAACACCTTAGGTCAGTATTATAGATAAGATTTCTTCACTTCCAAGACCCCAAATGATTATAGAATGAAAGTTGTGCTAAATGAGAAGAATGAGAGCAATAAGAAGTCTTTTAGACTTCATCTTGCTTTTCTTTTTTTTTGCAACATAGGGTCAGGATATCTGTCAATATCCATTTCTAATTAACAAAATTGCATCTTAGAAAGCACTAATCAACATGAAAAATAATGGAATGGAACATAGGATTTTCTAAGATCACACCATTTTTATATATTAACATAATAAATTGTTGTCATCAAAGAAATAACAGTTCTTCATACGCACAGGTTTTTGCTGTCTTTTTATCAAAAAAGGAAAATTATGGAAAAAATCTTGTTTATCAATTTACAATCAGCACTAAACTAGTTATTCTGTTGAGGGTTATGCATTGCAAGAGTCATAGATATTACAGTGTAAGTATGTATTTCTTATCAGTTATGAGCAAGTATTTGTGGCCATAATATCTCTGCTACCCCTATTACATAACATAAATCATATTGTTTTGGTAAGCTGAGTCCATATGCTTCTGGACAATTGTTTAGAACACAATTCATAGATCTAAATCTTCTGTTGGTAATTTAAACCAACCTTAAACAAATTCTGGATTAAGAACTCCTTCAAAGAAAAGATTTTCTTCAGAGATTAAAGGTTTGAAGATGGATTTATATCACTGAGGCTTGCAGTTGAGCTTGAGTAACAGGAGCTGGATAGAACACTTGATATGTGATAGAGCATTGTTTATATACAGACAGAGAATGATGGGATGTGTATTCATACACCTTCTTTATTTCTCATTCATTGAAAGATACTGAAGTCTTAAAAAACTGTGTTCTGTCTATTAGAATTATTGACAGAAGAAATCACAATTCAGTAGCAGCTGACATAATGAAATGACAGATACTCAGATAGGGACAGGATAGACAATGTGTTTAGGAGGCTGGGTTGATCGATTCTTGGATAGAGGGGGTGCCCCCCACCCCAGTACAATATCTGCCACTTCTGTGATTCTCTCCCACACTCAACTAGTAGCAAGTCTGTGCACATATTCCCAAAGGACATGTAAATTAACGCGTGCACATACACAGACTCTCCATCAAGCAAAATTAAGAACAAGAAATAGATCTTGGACTCATATCCAAGGAATGGAAATAGACCAGACTAATAGCATAAACTGCAGGGAAAGAAGTCATTGGCATGTGATATGCCCCAGCATAATTTTGCCAGTCATCATAGCAGGAAAGAGGGGACTGTTAAAACCCAAATTGTCTCCGATATAACTTTTGCTAACCCTGCAAATATATATTCAGCATTACTTATATTGAGAAAAGAAATAACCGAGTTATGGATTTAGTGTTAAGAGAGCATTTTAAAGTATCTACAAGTCATGGCAATATTGACAAACTAACAAACTGCTGATGAAGTAGAATACAAAAAAACATAGGAAGATTAATGCAGTAGCAAAATGGTTAAAAGAACTACAGAGCAAGGGAAGAAGAATAGTTACTTTGGGCTCAATTTTGGGTAATCACCTCTGCAGAGGTATATCCAGAGGATGAGGAAACAGAAAGGCATGATGACCAGTTGTAGCTGAACTCAGCAGTTGCTTCAGTGCAAATAATGAACAATCAGCCTGGAAAACTGAGGAAGATAAAAGCAGAAGGGCACAGGTCACAGAATCTTGAAATGATAAAAGACAGCTCAAAGGCTGGGATTCGAGAAAGAATGTTGTCACTGAAACTGCCAGCAGCTGAGAATCAGGTTTTACAGTAGTATTTATCTACAAGTCAATCCAACAGCAGCCAAGATATTGCCACCTACTCCATGCAATGACTGGGGACTCTAAAGTCCAAGAAAGAGTTCTGGTATCACTTAGTGCACTGAGAAAACTGAAAGATTTGGTAGAGCTATGACAACAATACTCGTATTTGTATGCTGCTAAGGTTGTTACAGCTCTTCTCTGTTATTCTGGTAGTTATAATTGCATAATAGTTAAGCATGTTTAAACTATTGTTTTAATTTATATGGACACTCTGAATTGCTAAAGTTTTGCAAATATTTCAGTCACCATAGTCTATTAAATATCTAAATGTCTACCTCATATATGGATAATTTTTCAGTATTCCTTCAAGGTTTCTCATCCTTGTTTTCACCTTCTCTGTGCTTCTTTTTTGGTGTTTGAGGAGCTCCTTACTTATCTGCAGAGGTCTCCTGCCATTTTTGATTTATTTTGCGTTTGTTGATACAGAACTCTTTTGAAAACTCTTCCTGAAAACCTTTGCATAGTTTAGGGTTAGGTAGATCAGGCTGTTTGCTTGTGGGCATATCTTGATCCTCTTCAGGTTTGGGGTTCTCCATGCAGAATTTTCCTTCTGGAGAGCTGGTAGTGTAGAGTTGTCCCAAAGAGAGCTGGCTACAGAGATTCGTCCTTGACTTCACTGTACTTTACTCTTTTCCCAACATGTTACATCATGCCAGATTAGCGAGACCAGAAGGTTGGATTATATACTTTGACAGAGTTCACAAATTATTTTAAAAAATGAAATTTTGCTTGATGTCTGCCTTGTCTCTCTAATCTCTTTCCCTCTATTTTGAAAGATGAATACATATAAAGGTGTAAATTTTAAAAATCAATAGCAATGCATATCCCTCTTCATAGCCCCTATTTATATCATAGTGAAATACAAGCTACTCCAACATGTGCATTTTCAGATCCTTTCTTGTCTCTTGCCTTGTAAAATTCTAAATGATCACAAGCTTTCAAAACTTCTAACAAAGAAGAAGGAGCTCTGATACTAAGTGTGGCAGCCTAGGTCACTGCAGTCTTGTGTGTTAATTCTAGAAGTTCAACATATATGTTGACCATCCATATCCCACAGGCTGACTCACACATTATGTAAAAATAGGCCAAGAAAAAACATTGTGAATTTCATTAATCTGCACTGTTGTGGTTTTAGTGATGAAATGATTTACCAGAACAATGGTTTGAAAAAAAGAATACAAAACAAGTTAGGCTTAAATAATCTTTCTAGGGAAGGAAGAGTACTTAGTGCAGGCAGGAATAGAGTGACAGCAGAGCATTGTCAAAGAGGTCGGCCATCGCTTCAGCCTTCTACAAGATGAAGTTTCTGTCAAAGGAGTGCAAATAAATGCAGACAGTATCAATGCCTACTCTTGCTGATGTTTATTGAGATACAAGGCACAAAACTTTATATCCAAACAGCTGTGAATTCAAATAAAATTAAACGTCAAATTTATAACCAAGAATAGTAACTGGGTTTCTTTTCTGTAATTGCAGAACCATAGAATCATAGAATCATAGATTCATAGAATAGTTTGGGTTGGAAGGGACCTTAAAGATCATCTAGTTCCAACCCCATTGCGATGGTCAGGGACACATCCCATGAGATCAGCCTGCCCAAGGCCCCATAACTGTAAATTGTTGGTCAGTAAATTCTGCTGATTCTGTTGCTACTAGAAAATGGTGACAGGCACCACCCAGGACTGTCATGACAGTTTTTTAGCACATGGTGGGACTTGCCTAGGCTGGAGACAGAAAAAGGCAAGAGACTGCATCTCTATTCCCATTTCTATATTCCATGGGAAGAGAAGTAGAAAGGGAGATTCTACATTTTCCTACTTAATCTCATTTTTTCATCCTCCATGAATTTAATTCTTTTTTTTGGCCCATTCAAAATTGTGGTCTGAAGAGAGGATATCTCTATTTTAGCCAGCTCAAATCATGAGTTTTATGGAGGCAATCATTGTATTTGGTGCTACCAGTCATTTAGCAATAGCTTGTGTCTACCAGGGATCTTTAGCACATACAGAACTACTCATGTAAATCAGCATAGTTCAAGATCCTAAGCTTGTGATTACACCAAAATGTATGAATAAACATATTTTAATTTCATACTATTTGTAGGAAAATTGTGAACTGATTTTCTGGCAGATGATATAGTGCTACAATTATAGAGTTGCATTTTAATATTACTTTAAAGACTGGGTAAAAATAGACTTTTTTCCAGAATAAGAGAAATATACTAGTAATAATTAAGCTATATTTTGGTGTGGGATTTTTTACCATCATGTGTGCATTTGCAGTGCAGCTCTTCCAAAATTATTAAAGTGGTTACTCACCATATAAAAGTTCAGAAACTGTTTCATGCAATGAAATTCTTCTTTTATCTTTTTCAATTATTTTTTCCATTTTTTTAAAAGGAAAATTGAGTGCTCCAGAAAACTAGTACAATATTGATTAGTTGCTCTGGAGACTGAAATCCTGTAATTATCTTCACAGAGACAGAACAGCTTCCCTGTATTCCCTGCTAGCAGAAGGCAACCTTGTAACAGCAGGACAAGTTGTAGGGCCAAGAAGATAAATCACTGGAAAGCTGGATGCCTAGCTAAAGACATGGTAACTAAAAGAGCAGGTTAAATATCAGCAGTAAGTAGGGTCTGGCCGCATGTGATGCATGCAAATATTTGATGTCTCATGGGCTTTACTTTCTAAGCAATGTTTTATTTTGCTAAATAAGTAAGAAAGCAAAAATGTTAAGTTACACAAGTGGTTTTAGTAGCTCCTTTTAATTCACTGCATTACTATATATTCTTTTTTTTCTGTTTATAGGTAATATTAACCCAATTACCATGGCTTTGCCACTAACAGTCCTTGTCAATATATATATTTATTATTATGCACTTTAAGTACTGATTTTCTCCTAAGATGTCTTTTTCATTTTTCTGTTACTTTGAATATAAATAAAAGAGAGAAACCAAGAAAGTCAGAAAATATTTAAGGATTGATCACAACAGCTTTAAAGTTTAAGAGTTTCTAAATTTGACAGCCAAATCTAGTGTAGGTTTCATTCTAGTCTAGCTTAGTTATTTATTTTTAAAATAGAGTCAGTAATTACTAGAGACTAGTAGACTTTGCCTTTGCCCCAAACTTACGTTCCTAGTTTATTTGTGTTTATTAACAAAATTCACTAATATTAGAAAAATTAGACTTGTCAATTTTCTTTGAATATGAGCACTAAGATTTAAAAATTTATCATGAAATGTCTTCTTTATGTTTCAATAGGGGTTTTTTTCTATAATATAGGTAATGTTATTTTAATTCCATTTTCATTTCCTCTACCTTGAGCTGCAGACATTTTTTAACAGTAAGGTTGAATGCAAGCAAGAGACTGTATCTTCCAGAATAAGTGAGTGGTATGCAGAACTGAGGCCAGTTGGTTATAGAATATTTCAGTTTTGTGACTGGATAGAAGTGTACATCACATTGAGTACGTATTCATAGACTACCTCATTGAAAAAAAAAAACAAAAAAAAACCCCAAAGAAGCAATTAAATGAAACCTCTTCCACTTTTTATATTCTATATACGTTGTCTACAAAACTAACCATTATAAAGTGCTGAACCTGTGAAAGATGCCATTCTGGTTTGTGTAAGATATTGAAAAAATAAACATTATGTATGATTGTCTTCTCTTTTCTTATACTGGTAACAGCTACCACTACTTCCAAGATGACTCAATTTTCTGAAAAGAATTGCTTTATAGTTACAATTTTTTTTTATGATTACCACTGGAAAAATGTGACTGCTTTGTGTAGGGGTTCCTTCTCCCTTCCCAGAGCTGCATAGTTTACTAGCTATGTCTAATGTAAAAAAACCTACAAAAATTGTCTTTAAAGAGCAAAACCCTTCCAGGGGCTACATAATGATTGTCCCAATTAGGTACATAATGATGTACCCAATTGTCCTTTTCATGTTGAATAATACATTGTATTATTTATTTATTTAAGTTTATTCAGTTTAGGCACAGTGCTGATTATTTTAAAATTTAACCGTAGCATGGAACAGAGTAGAATTTAAAGACATTTTCCTTGAAAGCCATGCTATGTTGATCATATTGCTTTACATTCTTGGTGGCCAAAATTGTCTTTAATTCAGTTAAATTCAACTTCTCAGAGAACCAGTGACGTTTCATAAAATATCGCTGGAGTGAAATGTTTAGAACAAATACATAGTTTTTCAGTCTTAGAGAAAGTGATTTGCTGAACATAAAGATTCTGAGATCATCTGATCAAGAGACTCAAGTAAGGTTCACTAGAAGGATGAACACCACTTCCCTCAGATAACAAATCTGTGATTTAAGAATTAACACTCTCACAGATTTCCTGGAGCATTTTCAGGCAGTGCATCAAGTTCCTAGCAGGCTGTCAGGAGAATACAGCGTAGCAGCAGACGTATTACTCCATTCCATATATGTTCAACTACGGACAGTCTACTCTTAGAGCTGTGATGTGCAGTGGTACTACTGGTTGTGTTCAAAATTAATGGCTCTGGAAATGCTCTTCATAAGCCTCACATGTGAGTTTTCAACATGTCTATTTTGATTTCCACATGAATACATACACAGTTCCTAAAAGTATTGATCAGATCTTGCACTTAAGGTTAGTCCTGCATAAGCCCATTAGTAAATGTGAAAGAGATCCATGAGAATTGTGGAGTTATTGATTTATTCAATAAAATAGGCTCTATGGTAAACAAATCAAGTAAAGAAGAGGGAAAGAAAAATCTAGGAGCAGGAGAATAATGCAAAAATATATACAAAGATGAAAGAATGAGACTGGCAATTGTTGACCAGACCTGCGTGTTAGTCAAAGCAAGCAGAATTATTCCATTCATGAAACTGAACTGGAAGAAATACTATTATTAGTAGTAGCAGTAATAGAACCTTGTATATACACAGTCATAAACAAGTGACCTTTTGAAATAACGGGATAGAGGAGGTAGCCTTAAAGTATTATACACATATCAATTAAAGAGTTTTACAGAACGTTTCTGGAAAATTTTCACACACACCCCCCACTCAAATCTAAGTTACCCATGAGAATTGTGAATTGCTTTGAAGACAAATTGTTATTACCCTTTCTGTTTATGAAGAAGAGTTTAAATTTACCTTTCCAAGAATGTGAACAGAGTCAATTTATTTTAACATAAAGAATTAAATTAAATTAAATGGTAGCAATTAAGGCTCATGTTGCACCTTTTGCTCCTATAGTCTATCTGAAGAAGAAAAAGTAAATTGTTACATAAAGCTTATGCATTGTATTTTTGTAAGACAAAATTTTTTAGAATTAGAAAATTTAATTCCTAGAATTAGAACATTTAGTTTCTTTACTTTTTACGTACCTCATCTTATGAGTATGTATATATATACACACACACACAAGTGTGGGAAAATTTCAAAGTATCTTTTCCTATGAAAATTGTGAAAGCACCACAACGAATGTGAAGGAAGTTTCTGACAACACTGCAAGAAATTAGGAGACCCTTACTGATTTCATATATTGAATGTAAAATTAAACTAGGAGTGGTTTCCATTAACTCTATCAAAATAGGGCTGGTAAAGTGTTTTTGTGCACGTACACAGAAAGTTAGCTTTCAGTTATATCTTTGCCTGAAAGTATTTAACAAAATCCAACAAATCTGTCCCAGTAAGATATTCTGAAGCACTCCTTTGTATTCTAGCATACCCTTCTGTCCCTGGGCACATATCGTTCTTTCCATCAACATTTTATAGGGAAGAGCTAAATGGCCCATGGCTGAGTCAGAGTGATTCTACATACATGGACTGTTATATAAAATACATGAGACTGAATCTCCACATCATGGGGAAATGATTTTACTTTTGAACTAAGTCACAGATGCATGATGACAGGATAGTGGCAGCATATGCCAATATTTGACATTCATTATTTCAAGGAGGAAGTCTGAGGTTGAGAATTCCAAGACAACTGCAGAACTGTCCTGGCAGTACAAGTGAGATACTGAGCTTGGAGAAGAAAAGGGCAATAGAATTTCCTTCAAAGAGATCTATTTTTCCTCTTTTTCCTGAAAGAAGACAGACAGAAGTGGAAGGCAGGTGTTCCAATGCTCATTATTTTGGTACTCTTGATTTTAAGACATTGATCATTTTTGATAGAACAATGTCTTCTATTCTTAAGAAATATAAAGATTTTCTGAAATGCGTTACATGAGTCACCACAAGCCACTGCTGAGATCAAGTTCTGCATTCACTTATATTTGTGCAACTCTGCACTTAACTCAGAAAATGAAATTAGGATATATTACATATTATTAGGATTATATTACAAATGGGAGGGGTATTTTAGTGATTTTGTAGGCAGTTTTTATACAAAGTAAGTTAGTAAAGAATAATCCAAAATGAAGGGATAGTTGTGATATACCGAGCATCATTCATTCAAATTGCATTCCTCACTTTCCGGCAAATCCAATGCACTAAAATAGGTCATATTTGATCTTTTAGATACTTATTTAAAACTAAAAGCAGAAAGAAAGTAATGAATCTTGAAATTATTCTTCCTTAAGTGGAAAAAATTACCTAAAAGGAACTGCAAGCCCCGAGTTTTAGTTTAATTTATATTTAATAAAATGATCATAGTTGGATTCAGCATTTAAATCAGTCATTGGGTGGCATCTGAAGTTATTTTTTATATTCCTTTAGCCCATTGCAAGGTAGATGCCAATTTTAGAATTTTCTCTCCATCGACATTTCTCTTCTAAAACTCATTTCAAGAAACAATTACACACAGTATACAATGTTATGTCTTATAGGCATAACTGACATAGCAATGGGGTTTTTTTAGTTGTCTAAAACTTATTGTAAAAAGCTTCTTGTCACATATGTGAGGCAAGAAATGGGCCAGTGATGCTAGTGACCCAGCTTTACTCTGAGGTCATTACAGGTAGTAAAACCTTTCTGCTCAGAATGAGACACCTGCATTAGATGCTCTCTGACAGCCCAGAGATGCCAAATCATGTCACAGGCCCATCCTCACTTACAATTTACTAGATTTCTTCCTGTCTTACATATTATTTTATCTCAAAATTTAAGTAGTAGCAATTCTAGAATGATATGGATGCTTTGCTGTCTTGTAACTTCTGTGAGTACTGGTTACAGTACAAATAAAGGGAGAATTATTAGAGTTAACTATTGAAACTGTTACTTATGTGCTTCTGCAGGATTAGTTCTACACAGAACATGGAGGAATATGAATGCAATAAAGATAAACAGAAACCAGACATAAAACCAGAGACTGACCATTCCTTACATACTAAAATATTTGGTTTCAGATCTGCCCTTCACATCCCATTCTTCTCTCATAGTTTGAGAAGCTGTTTTACTATTCTGTTTTACTACTTACTATTTTACTACTTTAAAATCCCATGCAGACATTGTTAAAAAGTCGACTTTTAACAAGTCAAAAAGTCTGGACTAAGTTAAAGAAATTTAGTTAATTTTTTTTTTAATTATTTCATGTCCTATCTTGGCTCTAAAATTATTTTATGGATTTTTTAATGCTCTCTAATGTTCTCCACATCCTTCTAAAAATGTAAATAATACTGAAAATGTAACTGATTTCACTGAGGAATCCATCTAATCAGTAGTTGTATAATGTTGTTTTATACTTTTACCGCTGCTTTATTCTTTATAATACAAAACATATTGTTAGTCTTTTTTTGCTACTGTATCACCTTCCATCCTCACAGTCAGTTTCCTGTCTCAAAACTCTTGCTTAGAATTACTGCTTTCTGAAACATAGTTCCCACTTCTATAATTCTGGAGCTCAGAAAACTATATCCTAGACTGCATCAAAAGAACTGACGAAGGTAATCAGCCCCTCTATTCTGCTCCGGTAAAATACCCACTGGGAGTACTGCATCTAGCTCTGGGGTCCTCTGCATAGGAAAGAAAAGGGCCTTTTGGGTTGTCCAGAGGAGGGTCACAGAAAAGTCCAGAGGGAATATGTCTCTATTGAAGGCAGGGGGAGAGAGCAGGGATTGTTCTCCTTGGGGAAGAAAAGGCTCAGGGGACAACTTATAGTCACCTTTCAATACCTAAAAGGGGCTTATAACAACGATGGGAAGAAACATTTTAGCAGGGCCTTTTTCCATAGGATAGGGGGCAGTAGTTTTAAACTAAAAATGCAAATTTAGACTAGATAAGGAAGGATTTTTTTTTACCATGAGAGATTGCCCAGAGAGGAGGTAGATGCTGTACCCCTGGAAAGATTCAAGGTCAGTTTGGACAGGACTCTGAGCAATCTGATCTACTTGAATATCTTCCTGATCATTACAGGGGTTTGGAAGAGGCGACCTTTAAAGATCCTTTTCAACCCAAATCATTGTATGGTTCTTTAATTACAGCCCTCATTCCCACATTTTTTTTTAATATAATTGAAATAATTTCATGAATATTAGAACATACGAGTCTAGCTTGAAATTGCAGTTTTAGATTAGATATTAAGGAGAAATTTTTTACTGTGAGGGTGGTGAGGCACTGAAACAGGTTGCCCAGAGAAATTGTGTATGTCCCATATCTGCAGATGTTCAGGGCCAGGCTGGATGAGGCTTTGAGCAACCTGATCCAATGGAAGGTGTCCTTGTCCATGACAGGGGGGTTGGAACTAGATGATTTTCATGATCCCTTCTGTGATCTTCTATGATCCCTTCAGATTCTATGATTCTATGATTCTGAGAACCCACTTTGAGAAACCTCACATTCTAACTTCAGTGCAAATTAACACTGGATATTCAGATATAAGAATCCAGTGTCTGTGAGTCTGCTTAGAGAAACCTCAGATTTTAACTCCTCAAAGCAAACTCTAACTGGATTCCCAGATGGGAATGTAAGTGAACTGTGGATAAGAACCATGGAACTTTGACTACTGAGCTGTCATGTAGGAAATCAGGTGTTCACAGTCCTTTGGATACAAGCACATATAATTCTTTAGCTATAAACACACATAAACTGATTTTCCCTCATGTATTTTCTCCAGCAAAAACTAATAGCATGACCTTATAATAACATTCAATTAAGTAGCACTGTTATTTAAGTATGATTTTTGTCTAAAAAATAAACATTTTTGCAATATTCAGTATCATACATATTAAGTAAATTAGATCTAAATTCATGCCAACTCAGAGAAATGGGAAACCCTGAATAATTGTTGGTTCTCCATCAACAGTTATGGCTGTGTTAACTTGAATTTAGCAAATATTTATGAATTCTGCGATTTGTTCAGTTTTTCTTATTATATCGTATTTTGTAAACAGAAATTTTGCACCTTTGACTTTAGCTCATTTAAAAATAACTGTCAGGAGAATTTTATTCTAGACTGCAACAAACATATTAAGTTTTATGAACATTAATTTACTTTAAAATATAGACAAGCTGATTAAAAAATCTAATAATCTTCAAGACCTTTTTTATTATATTGTTGAACTATAATTGTTTTAGGGTATAAGAGAGTTGTATATTACAGGCTGAATAGTAAAAAAAGTATAAGATTTGATTATATTTTTTATAATTTCAAGTTTTACATTGAAGTATTTTGTTTTATATCACAAAATAATTCTTATAGCTAGACTACTCAAAACATCTTAGTTGAATATAGACAAATAGCGGATAGTTTAGGTATCGTTTTTCCCTGCTATTTGCTTGAACTGCAATTGAACCTAGAGCTCTGGCAGCATTTTAAAAGGGAAAAAAAGTTGGTGAAAGTACAGATTATTTCTGGTGTTTTTTAGGAAAAAGCTTAGAGAATGTTTATTTTTGTTTTATGAAAGAAAAAAGAAACTTTTTTTTGGTCTATTTTAACCAACAAAATGAGTTGCATGCAAAGTTACACAAAACATTTCTCTCCTACCTGCTTAAAATTCAGATCTTTAAACTACATTTATACATTTTAATGTGACTTCCCTGAAGCAAATTCTGTTCTCTTTGGCATTAGAAATACTTTGAAGTTCTCAGTTCTTCTTTGAATAAGACTAACTCTAGATTGAGTCACTTGATACCACTAGCAGTAGTGTCTTAAATGTGGCTGATACCAGGAAGTGANTGTTTTATATCACAAAATAATTCTTATAGCTAGACTACTCAAAACATCTTAGTTGAATATAGACAAATAATGGATAGTTTAGGTAACGTTTTTCCCTGCTGTTTGCTTGAACTGCAATTGAACCTAGAGCTCTGGCAGCATTTTAAAAGGGAAAAAAAGTTGGTGAAAGTACAGACCATTTCTGGTGTTTTTAAGGAAAAAGCTCAGAGAATGTATATTTTTGTTTCATGAAAGAAAAAAAAACTTTTTTTTGTCTATTTTAACCAACAAAATGCATTGCATGCAAAGTTACACAAAACATTTCTCTCCTACCTGCTTAAAATTCAGATCTTTAAACTACATTTATACATTTTAATGTGACTTCCCTGAAGCAAATTCTGTTCTCTTTGGCATTAGAAATACTTTGAAGTTCTCAGTTCTTCTTTGAATAAGACTAACTCTAGATTGAGTCACTTGATACCACTAGCAGTAGTGTCTTAAATGTGGCTGATACCAGGAAGTGAAAATTGCATTGGAAGAAGTAAACAGACCATATGGCACAAAAGGGTGGAAGGTACTTAGTAAAGGTTCACAGGTCTTTAAATAGACCCTGACAGTCTCTCAACCCTCAATATGTTCAAAATTTCCTAAAGCTCAGAACGAAAAAAAAAATACTCTATTTTCTCTCCTGTATGGAGAGTGAATGAAAACAATTCAGAACAGTTTTAATAACATTGCAAAATGACATCCTTATGTTTGTAGCTAGTTATTCAATATATGCAGTCCCATATTCTGTATAAGTCTCCTTTTAGTAGAAGCATCGATTTGGTTTTGAGTTTGTATCATTTTTAAAGGAAAAAAAGATCCCTAAAAGCTCTCTTTTGAAACGCAAATCAAATTAATTCTTTAAGCGAAAGAAATGTTATGCTTCCCTGAAATAGTTCATCTCAAATTACTGTAACTGTGCAACTAAACTCATAAGAAATTTGTGTAGGTAACTGACTCACAAGAAAATGTCTATAGGAAATACCTGTGTTGTTACACAAAGAGAATTTTTAAAAACAGAAATGACAAAACACCTAAAGCCATCCTGAATGACAGTAAAATATGATACTGCTAACGCTGAGACTATCAGTGCATGTTTAGTGTATGGATAAGTAAATAAAATTGAATGTAGGATGCATGATAGAAGAGAATAAGCAATAGAAGAAGGTGTGATACAACATATATATAACCTACTGAGCAGAATTGTGATGGATTTCTTTGGAACTGGACAGCTGACTGCTACAACTGGTTTTGTCAGCAGATGCTGAGAGCCATGCAGCCAAGCTATCACACTGCCTTAATAGCCAAGTAAGCAGAATGCCTCCTGGTTTATTTCCAGCTTCTCCGCAGGCAGTGATAAGTGACCATGGTACCTGCCAGAGATGTCTGAGGAAACAGAGCATGGGTCAGGCAGGTGTAGCTCATCACTGAACAGCTGCACTATTGAGTTTCAGTAGGGGTTTTGCAGGATCAGAGGCAACAGAGTGGATAGCAACAGAGGAAAACTGCAGAAAGAGTAATCAATGCAACTGATTTGATTAGTGGGAGTGAAAAGAAAGAAGAGCTGTATCTATAACTTCTTAATTTTAATATATTCTTACATATTTCAACCAGGAGATTCTGCAATACTCTTTGTTGAGTTTGTCAAACTCTTGTATAATAATAATAACTTTCTACTTCAGGAATTTTTTGCATTACAAGGAACAGCGGTTTATCTGCTTACTGTGTTCATATGTAGTGAAACTTTCTACCTGCACAACCTTATACAAAGCAGTGCCTATAACTAAAGCTAGACTTTAACTTATTGTCATACATCAGTAATATTTTATCATACTTATGATAAGAGAATTGATATTATGATATAAAATCTTTATCATCCTATCAATGATTTAAATTAGCCAGAAACTGTGCTTGGAAGTCCATTATTCTTCCACTACTGTGACTCAATCTGTAACAGAGACCTATCTACATCATCAGTACATAAGCTGATAAGTGTTCAATGGTGTTTTTGAACAAAACAAAATTAAAAAAATCAAGCTTTTGGTGTTTGTGACTGAAATAACTTCTTCTGTGTAGGCCTTTCTAGCAGAAATCTATTAGAGGAACAACTTACAGAAATCTATGCTATATCTATACAACCAGCTTTCTGCCTTGTGAAATAAACCCAGAAATTTAAATAATGTAATTGATTTTCTTTCAACTTAAAATACAGAAAGCATTCCTATTGCCTCAGAATGTACATGATAGAATGTCCTTTTCTCAGTTTTCCAAGATAAAATAACTTTCCAAGGCATGTTAAAAAGTGACAAACCAGTAGTCCCCTCTACTTGGCACTGGTGAGGCAGCACCTCAAATACTGTTTTGAGTTTTGGGGCCCTCGCTACAAGAAGGACATTGACACTCTGGAGCATTACTAGAGAAGGTCAAAAAAGTTGATGAAGTGTCTGGAGCACCTGAAGTAACTGGAGTTGTTTAGTGTGGAGAAGAGGAGGTGGAGGAGATATTATTGCCCTGTAGAACTACTTGAACAGATGTTGTAGCGATGTAGGTGCTGGTCTCTTCTCCCAAGTAACAAGTGAACGGAAACAACAAGTGAAGAGGAAATGGCCTCAGGTTGCACCAGAAGAGGTTTAGGAAAAATCTCTTTACTGAAAGAGTGCTCAATCATTGGAACAGGTTTTCCAGGGAAATCATGGAGTCTCCAGTCCTGGAGGTGTTAAAAAAAATGTGTAGTCATGGCACTTCAGGCCATGCTTTAGTAATCATGGTGGTATTGGGCTGATGGTTGGACCTGATTCTCTTAGAGACCTTTTCCAGCCTTCATGATTATATGACTCTATTGCACCACTTCATTTCACATCGTGTGAAATAACAGAATCTACCATTTCTATTTAAATACATGAACTGCAACAGTTCTGTTGTTAATTTTGGCATTGTACTGACACTACGTTAGTAAAATGAATGAGATGTGACATATGGAGAAATCCCAGGTTTCTGTTCCAGCTAATATATACATATATAAATATGTATGTATGTAAATTGGCTCTTATTCAGATGTTGTTTTCTTTGGGGAAGGTGACTATCACTATTAATAGCAATCTTTCAGTCTCCAGTGGTATTTTAATACCTGTTTAGCTCTTCTGATCTTGACAGAAATTAATGGAAGAGATCTTGCTGAACCATGATTCTTGGCATGGTGGAGTAAAGTAGCTATGCTGCTTTCCTGAGTCTTGTGTTGTCAGCAGCAGAACTTTAATGTGGTTAGGTTTTTATTAAACTGCTGGTGTAAGGCCCACTGGAAAACTGAAACAAAAGAAAATCATTTGAAAATGAAGGAGTCTGCATTAAAACATTGTGCATGAGTGTGACATGGGCAAGGTAACTTCTCAATTGTTAAACTTCTGTTATTCAGTTCCTTACATTACCTGTACAATATTTTCAATTCTGATAACTAATACAGCACAATATTGAATGGATATAGAGCTCCTTCTGTTAGTGTTTGTTCTGGTTTGAGCTAAAGTAGAATCAGTTTTATAAATTCAGCTAAGCCTTGTCTAAGTAACTTGCTTTCTGAAAGTTAACTGCACGTTTTTCAGATAGCGTTTCTCTCCAGAAATGATAACACAGGGCACTGGTATGCAGAAAGACCAGTGCTTATATTTATCCCTATAGTAACCAAGGCCATCTTTGAACTAGTTGAGATGCCATAAATGAAAGGGGTGAAAAAGGGTTGCACCTGCAGGAAGAAGCAGACAGGACAGGCACCCCAAACTGACAAGCTGAGTATTCCATCCCATATACATCATACTCAGAAGAAAACTGAGGTATTGTGAGGGTCAAACTCTATTCTTTGATGGTCAGCATCCACTATGGACTTCATCTGTCTTTTTGTCCTGACCCCTGATTCATACATTCCTGAATCCCGTTCCTGAGTTCAACTCCCTCCTGCTGCTGAGTCCATCCTGGGACATTTTTCCTAAACCTGCTCTTCAGCATCTCTAGTGACATAGTCATTAGGGCAGGGGAAGGTGGGGGGCAGAATTTTGTGTATTTGTAATTGTTTAATTATTTTCTTATTAGTAGCATTTTCCATGTTATTATTGTTGCTTCATTAAAACTGTTTAGGTATACAAAACTTTTTCTCTCATATCCCTTTCTTCTTTCCCTAGGGAGTGGAAATATTTACTAATATAACTGATTATGTTAAGGCCAAACCCTAACTTCATTGAAAATATAGACCGGAATTTGCAAATTGGCAGGTTTTCCAGATATGTTTTGCATGTTAATGCACTTCACAGGGTTATCTGTTTCAGAAATGAAATGTTTATTTTCTTCTTGCTGAGGAAAGGCAATGAAAATCTATTTGCCTGTGTCCCTGTTCATTGCAGGGAGGTTGGACTATATGATCTTTAAAAGTTTCTTCCAAACTAAACTATTCTATGATTCCTCATAGAAGGGATACATCTCAGCATTCTTGAAAACCAGACAAAAATTAAATATTTAAGAACCCAAAGATAGTCCTATTAACTTATATTTTGGCACTTATCTATATAAACAAAAAGTACAATATACAGCAAGTATTTACTCTGTAGCAGTAGTCTCCTTTCTAGAAAATCTTTCACAGTTTATATGTGGTTCCTAGAGTTTTCAGTATTTTAAAGTAGAGAAGGGCTCTATGACAAAGGTCATTTGTGTAAAAGCAAGGTTGGAGAAGCAGTTTAAAAATCCATAGCAAAAAATTATTCTGGTCAAGGAAGCATTTAGGTTAGAAAAGACTTTTAAGATCACCAAGTTCAACCATTAACCTAACACTGCCATGTATACCACTAAATCATGACCATAATCACCGTATCTTTTAAATGCTTCCAGGGCTGGTGATTCAGTCACTTCCCTGGATAGCCTATTCCAATGTGTGACAACACTTTTGGCAAAGAAACTTTTCTTAATACTTAGTCTAAACATCCCGTAGTGCACACTGAGGATGTTTCCTCCTGTCCTGTCACTTGTTAGTTTGGAAAAGAGACAGATATCCACCTCAATGCAATCTCCTTTCAGACAGTTGTAAAGAGCCATAAGGCCATCTTTTAGCACCCTTTTCTGCAGACTAAACAACCTCAGTTCCTTCAGCCACTCCTCATAATGTTTGTTGATGGTCCTGTTATCCCACACACATTTTTTTAATCTGCTACTCCTTTCTGCTGCTACTTACATTACAGAGACAGGTGAAGTCACCTACAAAGGCAGAAGACCAGGTGGTATTTGCGTCTACTGCAGACCCATGTGTGCTGGCAGGACTTGAGCCAGTTGTCCTTTTTACATTCCTCAGACCATATAGACGATTTGTTCTCTCAAACCAGTGGCCCAATATGATCACCCAATCAGGCATTATATCTATCTTTTGTATGGATCTCTATCTTCTGATGTGGAATGGAGTTTCTAATATTCCATCTTTCAATAGGTTGGATATCACGTGCATCCCAGGACTTTTGCCTGTTCCAATTAGGTCCTCAGTAATATCCCATCATCTTTCATTACCTGCTGCTGTACTGGCTAGTAGCTCTGTTAAGTATGAGTGCTTGCTTCATACTGTGTTAGTAAGTTGGTAAGTAAAGAGCCTATGTCTCATGATAATGTCACAATGTTTCATGTCTGCTATGTTCCAGTTGCCATGACAATCAATACTGCAATCATATCTTCATATTTTTGTTAAGCACACAATTCAGCTCCTTGTACTTTGGTGCCATTCATTCCAGCTCCATATCTAGGTATAATACTAAAAAAAGCCCAAACCCACAAAAAAACCCAACTTCTAACTGCTTATACACTTTGACTTTAAAACACAGAATCATAGAATCACTAGGTTGGAAGAGACTCACTGGATCATCGAGTCCAACCATTCCTACCAAACACTAAACCTTCCTTATGTCAAGCCTGAACCTCCCCTGGCAGAGCTTGAGGCCTTTCCATCTTGTCCTGTACCCTGTCACTTGGGAGAAGAGGCCAGCTCCCTCCTCTCCACAACCTCCCTTCAGGTAGTTGTAGAGAGCAATAAGGTCTCCCCTCAGCCTCCTCTTCTCCAGGCTAAACAACCCCAGATTTCTCAGTCGCTGCCTCCAGGCAGCTTTCTGGCCACTGTTCCCCTAGTCTGTAGTACTGCACATGGTTGTTTTATCCCAAGTGCAGGTCTTGGCATTTGGCCTTGTTAAACCTCATCCCATTGGACTCTGCCCAGCGGTCCAGCCTGTTCAGATCCCTTTGCAGAGCCTCCCTACCCTCCAGCAGATCCACACTTCCTCCCAGCTTAGTGTCATCCACAAACTTGCTAAGGGTGCACTCAATGCCTTCATCCAGGTCGTTGATAAAGATATTGAACAGGGCTGGACCCAGCACTGAGCCCTGTGAGACATTTCTTGTAACTGGCCTTCAGCTGGAGTTAACTCCATTTACCACCACTCTCTGAGCCCGGCCATCCAACCAGTTTTCCACTCAGGAGAGCATTCTCCTGTCCTGGTCAGAGACTGACAGTTTCCAAAGCAGAATGCTTCCATCTTATTTCCCCCTAAATCCTGTTGAGGGGGTTGACGAGAGTGGTTGGGTGTATGCCTGCCAACCAGCCAAGGTCAATGTACTACAATTGTAAAATGAATTAAAATTCTCAAAAGACACATAGAGTATTTTAAATCTAAATTTCAACACATTCCAAGGAAATAGCATCTTAAAATGTTACTTTTTAAAATTTAAATCCATACAATGGAAACCATTTCTCTGTTTTATCATTCTTAAAGGGTTTCTAGAGAAACTCACAGAAAATGCAATGCTGTTGGGTGTGTTCATTGTCTCAGTCCTTTCCTCTGAAAATTACTAATGCTTTTCATTCTCTGTTTTTCAAATTCTCTTAGGGAGTAGTCTATTGAAATAATCAGGCTTTGAGGACGCCAAGAATATCATTAAATTAATGCTTAACAGCAGTGTGGCAGGGCTGCCTTTTCTTTATCAGCAAAAGCATCTCTTCAGTTCTTGGTCTTTATTTGGTACAAATGCTAATTTTCAGGATGTCTAGCAAGACAGGATACTTTTCCCAAAGCAGCAGGCACCTGGAATATCTAGACAATAACATTGCAGCTGAAGGTGAACAAATGAAACCTAAGATTGCAAAGGTAACATATTTCCTGGGAAAAAAAAATGACTGCTGTACTCAGACTACTTATGCCTTTGGAGGAAGCTTTTATTTATGAGAATGTTCTCTAAAGCTTAGCAGAGAACACAAATCTCTCCTGAGAATTTTAACACATAAAGAATTACACGCCCAGAATTTTTGAAAGAACATAATCCTCTGTGTAAGGGAAATACCATTTCAGTAAATTTATACTGTTTCACCCTTGTTAAATTCTGTGGACTTTTCCATAAAGTTATCTGTTCTACAAGAAGGAGCTCTGTATTGAGGTAATAAATGGAAGGATATCATTAGACTATTTTCAGCCACTAGCAACATATGTGTAAGTATTGATATAAAAAATCTGTAAGGCTTTCTGATATTTTAGCAGCACCAGCACATCTGATAGTCTAAATAGTCTGCATTTCTTAGAAGAAGCAATAACTTTCATTTGTGCAGAGAAAACCACTACTCTCATAGCTTATCAGCAGCATTGTGATGGCTCACTATGCAGTTCAAAAAAGTTTCAGCTTTCCTATTTCATCAAGTTGTTTCCCCCAATTGATCAGCACAACTTTCACCTTTTCTGAATTGATTTTTTTTTAATCTATATTCTGCCAAGAGTTTCAGTGATGGGAAAAATTGCTGAATGCATCTTGTTTGTGTTTGTTCAAGAAGATAGATGCCTATAAATAGTTATAAAGTGGAAACAGTAAATGAGGTCTACACTGTCTATGGAAAAAACCAGCTTTTTAGCTCTATTATTAGTAAGGAACTAAGAAAAATAAATAAACCAGGTTTTATTTTCAAAGGTTTCAAATACCATAAAATATATACAGCAATGTAGCATTTTTATGTTCTTGATTTGCCATCCTGGAGAAAAGTACCAAATAAAGATTAAAAATTAGTCATGTGTTATTTAGTGTCCATTCAAGCCAAATTCTTATGAAGCTTGTGAAAGAAATCTGCCTTTTCTTCTTTTCCTTGTTAATAGTGATACACATGATATATGAAATGACAGACACACACTCTCCTGGGTGGAGAACTGGTTGGCTGGCCGGGCCCAGAGAGTGGTGGGAAATGGAGTTAAATCCAGCTGGAGGCCAGTGACAAGTGGGGTCCCCCAGGGCTCAGTGCTGGGTCCAGCCCTGTTCAATGTCTTCATCAATGACCTGGATGAAGGCATTGAGTGCACCCTTAGTAAGTTTGCAGATGACACTAAGCTG
>WAAB01024907.1:39852-66733 GCA_013389865.1 Piaya cayana
TATGCTGCCCAGGGAGGTGGTTGATTCGCCTTCCCTGGAGGTGTTTAAGTTACGGGTGGACGGGGTCCTGAGGGACATGGTTTAGTGTTTTGTGGGAGTGGTTGGACTCGATGATCCAGTGGGTCTCTTCCAACCCGGTGATTCTGTGAAAATCATCGAGTCCAACCATTAAACCATTATTTGTTCAAATTCAACCCTTATGCCTTACTATTCTTCTGTTTAAGAGAAAAAATAGAGAGTGAGTTTAAACACTATTATTTCCTCTGGAGGCTTTGTTTCATGAGATTTTTGCTTTCTTTGACAAAGATTCTCTGATTAAATGTTTTTTTTGCTGACTGTTAAAAGTTATTTCACGCTGTACCTTCATAGTACAAGCATGAGCATTCACATGAACTCTTCTACACTTATTGTATAGCCAGAAGCCCCCTTAAATGGGAGGAAGCATACTCGGTGACCTTGGAGACCATTTCAGTTCTAGGTTTTTAATTTTGTTCTTTCCAGTTCTGAAAAGCAAAACAAATTTAATAGAGACAATTTAAGTGTACATAAATTTTTGTTTTAAGGGGTACCTGGCACAGTCAGGTTGAGGAACGAATCAGAAATACTGACACATCGCCCTAAGGAGCCAGCAGACCAGGAGTCAGACGGGGAATGTCCCTGTGCAGTGGCAGTGGCTGAGCTGAAGCAGTAGAAATCCAGCACCAGCAGGGCATTAGGAAGGAAAGGAGAGGATGAGAATCAGGAATATGGGTTGAAAGGATGTCCTATTATCAGTCTTTGTCCATGTTGCAGTATTGACCCATGCCTGCAGTCCCTCACACATCCAGGGTACTTGTAAGCAGCCAATTGTCCTTAACATGGTACCTGGATACAGAGTTTCCCCTAATAAATAATGGATGGCTGTGTTATGTTAAGAAATACAACTGAAAAATAACCTGCTGCATTAGAATTAATTGTCTCATCAGCATTCAGTACTATAGTGGCAGCTTAACGTAGATGAAAACCAGACATAAGAACAAAAAGGTTTAGAAGAGTAGATAAAAGGAGAGAAATGAAAGGAAAAAGCGTGATACTTAATGTGTGCATGCAAAGGTAGAGGGCAGTGGCAGAGCCTGAGGCTCTGTACTCATGGGATCATCATTCCCATGTTGTGTGTCTTACAGATGAGCTTATAATATGGAGATCAATTTTTCATTCATAGTGGGTTAACACAGAGGTCTTTTTCTGTCTCTGAAATCTAGAGTCCTATAATCATGTTTTAACAGATGTAATGGAGCTTTCTTGAGAATTTATGTTTCTTCATGGTTTAAGGTTTTTTTGGAAATGGGATGTCATTACTGGAACTCAATTGCTTTATTTGGACAGAACTAACTGCCTAAGAAATTACAGTACAGCAAAATTTGTACTTATATTTGATGACTGTCACTCACAAATCTGAACAGCGGAGGATCGAACTATCCCTTATCTGATCTTTCCATAGAAACATGTGAAGAAAAGAAAAATATTCTAGAAATGAATAGTGATTGCTGGGAAAGGTTTTGTACATCATATTTTATGGGAAGGGAAACATCACTTTTCCTTTTTTAAAGATTTTAACTGAATGTTATACATAAATAATTTGAGTCTCAATACAAGCAGAAAAATAAGGAAAGCCACTTATCTTTCATAGGGAAAAAGCTTCTGCATTAGACTTTATAATGTGTCTGAGAGCTTCATCAGAGGTTTAGTTTGGAGTCTGATTTTTTATATGTCTGAACTGACATGTGCATACAGCAGCTTACAATACATCTTATGTAATGTGTGTCTTACCTTATCATTTTTAATAGGCAAGCAGGGTCAGCAGATGTGATGGTGAAACTTGGAGTTATCAAGGCTCTCAAGGCCTCTCATGGATCAATGACCAGCATCAGAGTCTCCATGCAACAGTCTGAATATTGACCTTTTCCATGAGTTAGGCTTAGGAACAGTAACAAACAGGTGTGTTGAATTGTAAGAGAACATCAAACATGTCTGGAAACAATAATATGTTGCAGGAAAATGAGCTCATGGCCCTGACCACAGGTCCTTGACTGTAATATCCTGCATAGCACAGTCTTAATAGTGTAACTGACAATAACTTCATAAACAACCACACAAGTTGGTCATTAGCAGCCTGCAAAGAAACTGAGGTCAGAATAAAGGTGAATAAAGAGAAAAGATGGTGGAGAGAATCATAGTAAGCAGGGTCATAGGTCGAGCCTTGCCCAAGAAACAAACCATCTCTTATGCTTTGTGCTAAAAAATCTGAGGGGCGTAAAAGAGATTCTTTGACGGGCATGTCAGGGATTTTTCTCTAGGTTTTTCTTTTCCTTTGCTAAATCATTTGCTCCTCATTTTTATATCTCTCTCTTTCTCTTTTTTAGAAAGTATAAAAATGAAATTCATCAAAACCATTCACATATCATGGAATGTTTTTTGTACCGGAAGGGACCTTTAAAAGTCATCTAGTCTAATCCCCTTCAATAAGCAGGGACATCTTCAACTAAATCAGGTTACTCAGAGCCCTGTCCATTCTAACCTTGGTTATTTCCAGGGAATGGGGCTTCAGCCTCCTCTCTGGGCTACCCTTTCACCACTCTTGTAGTAAAAAAACTCTTCCTTATCACTAGTCCTATAACTTATAACTACCCTTTTTTAGCATAAAGCCCTTACTCCTTGTCCTATTGCAACAAAAAAAAATTGTCCCCATTTTTCTTATAAGCCCCATTTGAGTACTGAAATATGACAATTAAGTCTCCCTGGAGCCTTCTCCTCTTCAGGCTGAACAACTTCAACTCTCTCAGCCTTCCTTTATAACACAGATGTTCCATTCTTCTTATCAGTTTGTGTCCTTGCTCTGGAACTGCTCCAACAGGTCCATGTCTTTCTTGTGCAGGGGACCTCAGAACCAGACAGAGTACACCTAGTGGGATCTCACTGCAGCAGAATAGAGTCAGAATCACCTCTCTTGACCTACTGGCCTTGCTTCTTTTGCTGCAGCGCACTTTAGGGTTGGCTTTCTGAGCTGTAAGCATACATTGCAAGGTCACATTGAGCTTCTTATCAACTAACATCCCCCGGATCCTTCTCAGCAGCACTGCTTTCTATCCCTCTGTCACCCAGATTATATTGACAATGGGGGTTTCCCAGACCCAGATGCAGGACCTTGCACTTGACCTTGTTGAACCTCATCAGGTTCACGTGGTCTCAGTTCTCCGATTTGTCCAGGTCCTTCTGGAAGACATCTCATCACTCAGGCATGTCAGCCACACTACTCAGCCTGTTGTCATCTACAAACTTGTTGAGAGTGCACTTAATCTCACACTAAGCAGTACTGTTTCCAGGATGGATCTCTGACAGACATCATTTGTCAAAGATCTCCACTGGGACATTGACCCATTGACCACTACATTCTGGATGCAAACATACAACCAATTCCTCATCCACTGAACAGTCCACCTATCCAATCTATATCTCTCTAATTTAGAGAGAAAGATGTTGTGGGGGACTGTGTTAAAGACCTTACAGAATTTCAGAGTAGTAACACCTGTGGCTCTTACCTTGTCTACTGATGTAGTCACTCCATCACAGAAGGCCACTAGGTAGGTCAGGCAGAACTTGCCTTTGGTGAAACCATGCTGACTGTCTCAAATCACTTCCCTGTCCTCCATGTGACTTAGCATAGCTTCTAGGAGGATCGGTTCTATGATCTTCTCTGGCACAGAGGTAAGGCTAACAGACTCCCAGTTCCTAGGGTCCTTCTTTCTACCGTTTTTAAAAATGGGTGTGATATTCAGACATAATAGGGTGTGGCTTTGCAGCTACAACAGCCAATTCCCTTAGGGTTCTGGGATGCATGTCCTCAGGTCCTGTAGGGTTTTATATGTTCAGGTTTCTCAGGTGGTCATGAAACTGATCTCTTACAGTGGGAGGTATTTTGCACCACCAGTCCCTGTCTTGTGGATCATCCCCTTGAGAGCTGTGGGAATCATAGAATCATAGAATCACCAGGTTGGAAGAGACCCACCAGATCATGAAGTCCAACCATTCCCACCAGTCTCTAAACCATGTCCCTCGGTACCTCATCCACCTTAAACACCTCAAGGGAAGGCAAGTCAACCACCTCCCTGGGCAGCCTGTTCTATTGCCTAATGACCCTTTCAGTGAAAGAAACATTTAAGTTTCAAAGGAAAACATTTTTGTTTCTTTGATTTTAAAAGGTTCTTGTTTTCAGGCTTGAAAGACTCCTGTAAATGATGCACTGGAGAGATAACAAACCAAGTTTCCTTCCCAATTTTTATGAAAACATTAGCTAAAAATGTATTTGTAAAGTACTGGTTTTAAAACCCAGTATTCCCTAAGAGAATCTAAGTCCCCCATTTAAGGGTAAAGACTGGGGCAAAAATGCTATTGAGTACCACAGCCTTCTTGACTGTTGTTAGCAGTTCACCAGTCTTGCACATCAGAGGCAGGTCTTTGATCTTCCTTTTCTGACTGACATATCTATAGATTCCCTTATTATTCTTTGCATCTGTTGCCAAGTTCAGCTCCACCTGTACGTTGACCTTCATGAGCCCTTTACACAACCAAGCTGAATTCCTGTGCTTTTCCCAGGATATCTCTTCTTGCTTCCACTGTGTGGGCAGTGAGTTGAAACTTGTGGCTTGTAGACTTGAAGCATGTAGATTTCATAAGTTCCTAAAGCAGTTTTTCAGCCCAGTTATTGAAAATGTTTTATCTATTAATAAGCTTGGTTTGAAACACCATGCATAGAACTTAACTATACCAAATAATAAGACATTGGAGGAAAAACATTTTCATTGCAAAATTTGTTATTTAATAGCTCACATTTACATAACATAAAAGAGTAAACAGTAGTCCATGTACTTCCACAAGATCATGCTAGAAGTTCTGAAGCAGATAGGTGTGCATTAAGTTGACAGGTTAAAAAAAAGGAGTTTCATCTATATGTTAAAAAAGTTTACAAATAGATTGGCTTACATATATCTAGCCAAAGATAGCCTTGTTCATGACAGGGGAGGTGGACTAGATGATCTTTAAAGGTCCTTTCCAACCAAACACATTCTATGATTCTATTATTATATACCTGCGTTATCTGTGGCACAAAAGAGGTACCATTCTGCATCTGAGCAGAGCATCATATAAATCACCATATACACTTCAGAAAAACTGATATCCAATTGTCTCTTTCCGGTTTACCATCCTTTTAGTTTTAGTCATTATTTCCTGTGAGTTAAACAAAATTGAGACTAAAAACCTCAGCATCTTTGTTGTGGTTTGAGATAATTCAAAGTGAGTTCTGTGACTAGCTCAATTTCTGCAAGTAACTTCATTTTCTTAAAGCTACCTTCATGTTTTTGAGACAGTGTTCCTCACTAAAAGTGATAACAAAGGGCATTGGTGTGCAAATAGATAATGTTTATAGTAACCAAGGCAGTCCTCGAGCTGGTGGAAAAGGGTCTGTATTTGCAAGGAGGGGCAAACAGAACAGGTGACCCTAAATGGACCAACATTCATCCCATATAAATCATACTCAGTATAAAACTGAGACACTACGAGGGTCTTATTCCTCTTCTGTGATGCCCTATATCCAATGAAGAGCTAGTCTGTCCGGCTGTTCTTGATCCTGTATCTATGCATTCCTGAATCCAGTTCCTGAGCCCAGTTCCCTCCTAGCCGTGGACTTGTCTGCTCTACAGTATTTGAGATGACATACAGTCATTGAGGAGTAGGGGCATTATCTCATATATTTGTAAGTATTTTATTACTTTCTAATTATTTTCATTATTGTTATTATTTTCATTTTGTTAAAGCTGTAGTTTTTGTTTCCAACCCACAAATCTTTCCTCTGATTTTCCTTTTCTCTTTTTAAAGGTTTGAGTCAAAAAAACCCAACCTTGCTGGGCACTTGAAACTTCACAGTAGAGTACAATCCTTTCTCCTCCCCCAACCCCCTGCACAAGCCCAAGGGAGAGGGAGAAAAAAAAGGAACACTGAAAACAAGTAGATTATATATAATGTATTAACACTAANCTGCACCGCCCAAGGGGTCCACACAGCCCAGACTCCCACACACGGCTCTCCGGTTCCAGAGGTGTGTGTGTGTGTGAGAGAGAGAGAGAGAGAGAGAGAGAGAAAAGAGCGAGAGCAGGAAGAGGAAGGAAAGGCGCAGTGTCTGACTCCCTGATCTTACGTAGAAAAATTACATGGAATATTGGGAGATGTAGTTCTTCTTCAGCCACAACCTGGCTATTCAGGAAAGTCAAAAAAATTAAACCCATCACACTCTTTACCTTTGGGGTGACAGGAAATGTGGGATTTGGGAGCCCAACTGCACAGTTTTAACTGCTAAAATTGGGCAAGCTGGGGTTAATACTTGACAATGTTGAACAGCAAGAACTTCCTCAACAGCTGATTTAGATGGACAAAAATATTTGGGAAAAAAATGTAAATTTCTTTCAATGATGTATTCATGGTCCTACAAGCTAACTGTGAAGTGAAAGAATGGTAAGTAATACATTGATACAACTTAGCATTGAGGTAAAATGAGAGATAAAGAGATAGGAATAAGTAGACTTCAAACAGGAAAAAAATGTCCCCAAATATAATACAAAACCATCCCTGTAATTGTACTTAATACATAAGAAACTTAATATATATAATATATAATAATAATAATATATAACATATAATAATATTAATATATATTAATACTTAATATATAAGAAAAAGAAGAGCTCTAAAATCTCAGATATTCATTTTCACCTCATTCATCTCTAAGAACTTAATGATTTCTGACAGTGTTGACATCAAAACTTCCAAAAAAATTTGATCTATATGTTCAAGAGTAGAAAATCTAGTACCTCTGAAAAAGTTGTCTAGGTTGCATGGATCAAATACTGAACTTCAAGAAATACCAAATATGTTTCTTTGTTGTAACTTAAGTCTTATTGACATTGATCAATGTTTCAGCCCCCTGACTGTATCAGAATGTGAAGTCACAAATGTAAGTGGCATATCCTGACTTTAGCCTAACTCATCTTGGCAATGTTATTGAAAATACATGTCTATGCAGATACATGAGTGTATATACACACGTTACATATCCAGTATAACTGAATCTGAGCTTAGCCCTAAATACTGAACAGGGTTGGGCCACATTCACAAAACTTGAGGGAAAATGGCACAATTTGGCTTAGATCCATGTGTCTAAGCTTTCCTGCTACTGTTTCCCTTTTGGATAAGATGACATATTACAGTTCAGGATTTACTTTTTACTTCTCTGTAATGTTATGCTTTTCCTGAGAACAGAGAGAAGGGCAATAATGTCTTCATATTTCAAATCACAGCTAAACTAGAATAAAATTAATGGCACAAAGAAATGGCATGGTTTTAGCTTGAGGTCTTTTTCAGTGCACAATGGGAGAGGTCCAGCACAAAGAATAGAGAAACCAGTGGTTCTTAAATAAAGATCACTGAAATAGTTTGTAGTACAGAGTAGCAATTAACAAAATAATTGGAACAAACCACATCCTACAACAATACATTGCAAAATAATAACATTTTTTCAATTAAATGTAATGTAGAAGGTAATCTAGAATGTTTTATTTCATGAGATATAAATATATCATGAGGCTATATATTATTATGTGATCATGGAATTTATTATAAGATAATAAGTTGAGTGATATATTGATAACTGGCATATTATACATGTAATTCTGATTCTTCAAACTATCAGTAATATGACAAGGGCAAAACAAGAGAACTGCTTATCTTCTATATGGTAGCTTTATAAATATAATACCATTGATTTGAGGATTTTTGTCCAATGCCATGTTAAACTCATGCTTAAATGCTGATATCTCAAAGTATTCCAAATTTTCCTTCCTAGCTCCAAAGAATATGAGGGCTGAATAACATGACAAAGCCTTTCTCTCAGGTTGTTTTAAATTTTACCTCATGGTGTTCACACTACTGTGCCAGTATGTGCTATACATAATTGTAAACATAAGGGAAAAACAGATTTATTTCCATAATTTGCAATCTTTGCCTTTGTGAACACACCTTTCTGCCCATTTCTCTAAAATCATGTCATATCTTTATCCCGTCGTGGTCATCCAGTTTTTTTTATTTATCACAAAGCCAGTCTATTCTCCCTTTTGGGAGATCTTTGATCTTCTTCTCCTACCCCAACCATCTACCTATATGGAATGACTATAAATTAGAAACGGGAAGATTTAGATTAGACATTAAGAGGAAATTATTTACGAGCATGGTGAGACACTGGAAGAAGTTGTCCAGGGAAGTTGTGGATTTCCCCTCCCTTGAAATGTTCAGGGCCAGGTTGAATGGAGAATTAAACAGCCTGATCTAGTGGGAAATATGCCTGCCCGTGGCAGGGAGTGTTGAAACTAGATGATCTTTAAGGTGCTTTCCAACCCAAATAATTCTATGATCCTATGATTCTTGTTAAGTCTTACTAACCAGGTGCACATTGTGATTTTTCAGATATTTATGAAGTGGGTAAATTAAGGTTAATTGTTGCATGGTCAGTAAAGAGCAATCACAAAACCAACCAAACTGTCTAAACAAAGTGTTGCAAAAAAATTAGAATGCAACATCCCCGTGAATAGTTTTATTCCTTATCTTCCTTTACTATCTGAAAGAAAGTAATTTTTGGCTGAAATAATAAATAAGAAAAATCAATTAAAATATTAACAGAGATGCTGTAAATATAACTGGTAATTCAGTCCTATGCAGACTGACAAACTGTCATCACCCTCTCCAAACACTTCCGTAGTGAACTAACCATCCTTCCTGTGAGTTCCTTGTAGCTATTATAGACTTGTAATAAATGTTTCAGTCCATTGTTTTTTTGTTGTTGTTGATCTTATTTCTTTTTCAGATTTGTTTTTACTTTCATCTCAAAGGAATTAAATTTCCAAAATAAGTTCTTAATCAATACAGATATTAATTAGGAAAAACAAAGAAGACTAAGTAGTTGCTCTTTTTCAACCTAGTGAGTACTTTTAAAAAATAAGTTATTCACCCTAATTACTCTGTTCTAGTACAACCTTTCATTATTTGACAATATGATTTCAGGTTATAGAAAGTGACATGAACTAAACATAAAAATACCAGAGAAAGAAGAGAGTGACAGAGCAGCAAACCAATCTCACCTAAAATATTGTGTCACCAAATTAGAAAACATGGTTTTAATACTTTCCTCCATTAACAAAAGAAGTATTGCTGCAACCTGTAAGGACCAGAGGTTGCCTCCATTGATTTCAGATAAAGCCTTCATATTTTCTTTGAGGGAATTAGTATTCAGTTAATATTAAGATTAAATCTATATCTGTATTAAAAAAACTTATATACATAAAAATACATGATAAGGACATTTTGCTGATTACCAGAAATGCTCTCACTTTGAGTGCGACTCAGTGTAGTGGGACCCTCAAATTGACACTCTGTAGATTTTCACTATTTGACTAAAAATAGAAGGTTATTGGTCTCCTAACTTAAGAATCTGTTGGATTTGCTTCCATAAAGTAGAGGTACAAAAAACCACTATATTTCACCATCAAAACCGATCTTAAATATCACTATTTTTCCATCTTGAGTGCTTCTCTACTTACTTTATTAGTGCAATAAAATTCACTCTGTTATTCTTACCAGACTTCACATCTATCAAGTAAAATATAATTTGATATTCCAAGAAGCAGGTCTCCAAAATGGTGTACAGGGAGCTACACAAACAAATCTTTTAAATGTAAACGTGACTTGAGCATATAACTTCCCGAGAGGGATCTATGAAATGTACCCCTTATCATCTCTAAATGTATTTGAGTCAAAAGGAGATCCCTGAAGGACAAAGTACTTTTTTGTTATGTTAATTAAATACTTGAAGCCCTAGCAATTTGGTTTTAACTACTAATCTACCAAAACAAGGAAAAATATGGTAAAAATGAAGGAAGGAAGCAGTTCTTTTAATATGGACAAAGGAAAGATATTTCGTAACTATCTAAAAAGATGATGACCTTTATATAGCTAGTCTTAGAAATATCTTTTTTTTATTATAAGTTAGCATGAGCTGATACCTTTATGACTTTCTATGAAACAATCATTAACATTTATAAATACTGTAGTCTTTTCAGTTTTATACGGAGGTTACTTAGAATATAGGTTTTACATGTTAAGAGAAGGATTACTTTTGTTTTATTCCATATATTTCAAGATCATGAATATCTCCATTCAGTTATTGGTGGAGAGGCTGAAACTTTGGAAATTCAGTCTTTCCTATTGCATAATCAGGGGAGATTTTATGTGGCTTCTGTTCAAGGGCACACATTATAAATAACCAAATTAAATAGTAAGGCATAGGGGTGAAGAGACTGAAGAAGTCATTCTATACAAAAGAAACCCAAACAACACAATAGTTTGAAGGTGATTTTAGAAAAAATATTTTTAAATAAACAACAATTTGGAATGTTAAATACTCAGAATCACCTTAGGCTAAAGAACATGATGTTAAAGATGTAGACAGTAAACAAAAAGTAAGAAAAAATTGCATTGACTTGTTCAGGATAGTGGAATCAGCCACTATCAGAAAAAGTGAAAGAAAATATGATGAAATGACTGCTTATGCTAGTTGAGTACAGACCAATGGATATTATTGATTTTTATTTTAGAAAGCCTCCTAAAACATATTGTAGGCAAGTATATATTAGGTAAGATGACAGTGAAGTGGATTGGAAAGTGGCTGAACTGCCAGACTTAAATGATTGTGATGAGATCCAAGAAGTCCAGTCGGAAATGGGTTCAATACTGGTGTCAACACCATTTAATATTTTCATTAATGACTTACTTGATGGGACAGGGCATCCTTAGCAAGTTTGCAAATGATACAAAGTAGGTTGGAGTGACTTATATATCAGAGGGTTGTGCTGCTATTCAGTGGGTTCTCAATAGGATGGTGAGCTGGGCTGAGGGAAACCTTAGGAATTTCAGAATTCAAAGCCCTTCACCTGGGAGCAAAACCATCATGCACCAGTATAATTGGGGAGCAGAACACCTGGAAAGCAGCTTAACAGAAAATGCCTGGAGGATCTTGGTGGACACCAAGTTGACTATGAGCCAACAATGTGCCTTTGCTGCAAAGAAGACTAATGATATTCTGAGATACTGCCTATCACAAATAGATTGAAGGAGACGATATTTCCCCTCTACTAAGCTCTGGTGAGACTCACCTGGAGTACTGTGTCCAGTTGTGGGCTCTCAGGTAACAGAAAGACACACCTACGGAGATGAAGCCAGTTAAAGACCACAAAAAGGACATGGAGCATCTGACATACAAGGATGCTGAGGGAGCTGGGACTGTTTAGTTTCAAGAAGTTAGAGTCTTCATTGTAAATTCAATTCCACTTTGTAGGATGAGGATGGAGGGAGAATCTTACCAATATGTATAAATGCCTGATTGGTAAAGAAGAGGAAACCAGTTTCTCCTTAGCGGTATCCAGTGAAAGAGCAGGAGATAATGGGCTGGCACTACAGATTTAAGAATATTCTATGAGTATGTTACCCATGCAAGCAACTGCTTTATGTTTGCAGATTTTATCACAGAAAATCTCTGACTGCAGGCTAATGAAAGATAGTCTAATACTCCTTGTATTTCAGCAGGGTAGATAACTGGAGTAGGAAGAGGTTTCACTTACCATTAACAGTTTGGTAAAAGGAGAAAGGAAGGAAATGAAGGAATATCTTTAGCTGCTTGTGGGGATTAGAAAAAAAATAGTGAGACGTGTTAAGCTTCAAACTTAAAAAACTACTATGCACTGCCAGGTGAAGTTTAGGCTAGGTATTAGGAAATATTATGTCACTGAAAAGGTGATCAAGCACTGGAACAGGATGACAAGGGAAGTGGTTGAGTTGTCATCCCTAGTGTAATTTAAAATGTGTGTAGGTGTGGTGCTGAGGGACATGGCTTAGTAGTGGACTTGGCAGTGCTAGCTTAACAATTGGAATCAATAAACTTAAAGGCCTTTTTCAATCAAAATGAGGCTCTGATTCTGTGATATTCTAGTGAAAATATGAGATCAAGTTTCTTGCTAAGAAAACCTAACAATTTCAACTCTCATATTCACTCTGAGCAAATACTACCAAAAAATTTACATCTTTTTAAGCAAATGTCTAACAGTAGACACTTGATAGTCCATCATGGGTTCTTTCCTAAGTGCTGTTTCTTAAGATACTACAGTAAAAAGGAATGCTAAGATGAGATATTATTGCCTATTCTTATTAGGGTTCACCAGAATTGCATGTGGCTTGATCATTTTAATAAGTCTTACTGTTTCCAAGGATATACTATTAATACATGCATGTACATACAAATCCTTGTGTTTTTAATGTTCAAGTACTATAAAACTGTTTGTATTCAGATTATAACCTTTTAGTTTTTCTTCACAGGCACATAATATTGTGTTGTGAGGAATCCCTGCATGGTAATGGTATCACTGTTCTGATTTTTTTCCCAAAAATCTTAGATGGTGATTCCATTACAAGATCCTACTGACTTAAGGAAGTGTAGATGGTAATTGTGACTCTATGTAGGCAAAATACAGTGATAGCTGTACTTATGTTGGAAGAAATATAGTTCAGAAATGACATGGCTTCTCATAGCATTCTGTTTACAAAACTGTCAGCCTCTGGCCTGGACAGGTACACATTCTCCTGAGTGAAAATCTAGTTGGATGGCCAGGCCCAAAGAGTGGTGGCAAATTAAGTTAACTGCAGCTGGAGGCCAATTTATTGTCTTAGTTATTGTCATGTATTTATCTCATTGGCTGATGACAAAATGTCCTATAATAATGAATTGTAGAGACTGATGAGACCCATTATACAGCATCAAGAATATTCTAGNTCATCCCTGTTCAGTGTCTTTATGACACTAAGCTGGGAGGAAGTGTAGATCTGCCGGAGGGTAGGGTGGCTCTTCAAAGGGATCTGAACAGGCTGGACCACTGGGCTGAGACATCATCACATATGCATAATTTTATTGTCTTAGTTATTGTCATGTATTTATCTCATTGGCTGATGACAAAATGTCCTATAATAATGAATTGTAGAGACTGATGAGACCCATTATACAGCATCAAGAATATTCTAGATAAGATTAATCAGCTTATTTTCATAATTTAGAAGGTCATTGTCTTCATTGATTTAAAAAAATACTATTGTTATTGTGATGTTGTGTATAGTTGTGTTTTAGTATTATAATGATCTTACAATGATGTTATGAGTAGTACTGGTCTACTGGAGGGCAGGAAAGCTAGAGCAGGAGGTGTAATTTGCCTTCTTGGAAAATAATTGGACAGTTGCATCATGGTCCTTGCCGATAGCGGGGGCTGGCTACATTTGTCTCCAAAAGTCCTGTCCCTAACTTCACAGAGCAAGATGTCCTTGCTGCATTCCTTTCTGATGAAAAGTGTGCTGCACCTTTCTGTGTTACATCTCCACTGACTTTGCTTATAAAGAAAAACTGCATTGTACCCAGAAAAATTTAGTGTTTCAATTTCTCCCCATGTTTATCCTTATTCCCACGGCTTGCATATTCACAAATGCTTTCACACTGTTATATCTCTGGAGAGCTAAAAGAAAGTGTACTCTCTCTCACCCCACCCCATCTCTCTCACAGTATTTCTACTGTTTATAATAAGCCACTAAATTATATCACATTACTGCACATGGACAGGAAGAACAAAGTGGAGAGCAAACCATACCTGACAAATACTAGTCCTACTGCCTAATGCCTCTTTATGAGGAAGCTGGGTACCACATTGTTAAGGTTGGTATAAGTGATTACACTTAAAGTACGTGAGTGTATTGTGACTCAGTACTGAGATGTCCTCTGAGATGAACAGTACATAAAATGTTTCAGATATGGATGACAGTAATTTCCTTCCTTTCTACAATGAACTAGGGGTTAAATCTACCTAGACAGATGAACCATTAAAAAAATGTTGCCAGTGTTGCAAAATCCTTTGTGTTTTTAGTAATAATTTTTCCCATCAAATACCAACGTGTATGGATGATTTTGTGGGTAAATGTGTGTAGAATGATTTAGGATCTATTTGGACAGAACAATAGCAAAAATTATTTATACATAGTTAAAGTTTGTGTCTAATTTATAGAATTACTTAAACATGTCTGTCTCTCTAAATAAGGGTGACAGACAAAGAACTATTTGCTGTATAACAAGAAAGTAAGTTTCCGCTACAGGTGAAGGGAGCAGCAGAAGTAAAAAATTGAGAGGGTAATAACAGTGAATGTGAACTTTTTAGACTTTAATTTCTCTCATTTCAGGCACCTATTTTGTATTTTGTACAAAAACTTCCGATTTCTCTGAAAATCCTGGTTCTGCTATTTTGTGATTTTTACATTTCAAGCCTGAGGTGATATTGGTGGCAAACCTGTGGCAAGCTTTAAAAATGTTTATGACATTTTGAACATTGCTGTCACAGCTGTCTAATCTAATTAGATGTTAAGCTCTTCAGGGCAGGGACTGTACTTAACTATGAACCCAGTACAATGGGATTTCCAATCTTAGCCTGGGTTCATAGACAATGCTATAATAAAAGTGATTAAAAGGGGAAGAATGTTTAAATAACGCTGATGAAATGACTATGATGACCTCCCTGGGTGGATTATTCATCATAGTCTAATGAGATCATTAGCAAGAAAAGTTTCCTCCTTTGGTATACATTGTTTTGGCTGAATCAACTCAAACTCCAAGTGGCTGTAAACTGCAATGATGCTGCTGTGGTGACTGTGCAGTAAGAGGATTCATAAAGGAAAATGGATCTTCGTTACTTGTGTAATTAAATCTCCCAGAAAAAAAAACAGACCACAGGAAAGGTCCTTTGAGAATATAGCAATACTCTATCATACAGTGACTTTATGTCATACAGTCTTGTGACTTTAATGGGTCACTTAAACTGATAATCATCATCTAGAAGACACTTGTCAATACTTTTTTTAATGTAACTGTTCTTAGTAGTGGTGATGGTTTTCCCTGTGAGTCAGTGTCTCAACCCGGACAAAGGGAGGAGGAAAAAGGAGGGTCCGTTTGTCTGTGTAGTGATCCAGAGACCAAAGGATTTCTCTCAGGGTGAATATCAAACAGTATTTATTTCCAGGAGGCACAACAATGAGCCGAGGTATGCAGCCGCCCGGAGGTACAGAAATAAATCCCTGGTAACCCAAACCCCTACGATCCAAACAGACATGCATGCCGTGAGGTCAGGGGGAGAGAGGAGGTAGGGAGAAAAGACAGAAAGAGAAATAGAGACTGTATCACCCCGTGGTCCAGTCACGTGGTTTGGGCTGCTCCAGTGCAGGTCTGTATTTCAATCCAGGTGCTGCAGAGAGTTTGGAGAGGAGCACTCGGGGCTCCTGCCCAGCACGGCAGCCTGGCATCCCCTCTGCACGGCCATGAGGCGACCATCCTCCACGACCGTGTGGAGACCTCCCAGCACAACTGCGTGGCCACCCTGGGACCCCGACGCGTGGCTTCCCCTGGACCTCCAGTTGCGTGTCCCATGACTCTGCCCCTGCCCTCCCTTTCCTCTGGGCTCCACACTGAGAGCCCCGGGGGGGTGTGTAGGGGGAAGAGCTGACTTCAGGGGAAGGCATACGGTCATAGTGCCCGCTGGACAAAATGTTTGAGGCAAAAGCATTCAGGCTGCCCTGACAGTCAGTATTGAATGGACACTTAAGTTCAGGGAAGGGAAGACATAGAGTTGGTGCAAGTAACTTCACACAGATAAAATTTAAAAATGCATATACTATTGATCTCTCATGCTTATTGGAAATGTTAACATTTCTTTTTTTACTAAAAAGATGATCACATACTATGCCCAAACCAAAGGTTTTGGGTTTTTTTCTCAATTTACACTTCTGCTTTCATTAAAGTGGCAGAAAGTATCACCTTCCTGCTTTAAATCATAGCTATGTTACATGAAAGATATAGTATGCATGAGATCACAGAAAGCGATATTATCGCCTTATGGAAGTAAATTATATATTAAAAATACATCATATTCATGATTACTTTTCTTCTAGTAATATAACTCAAATTCTGAAAGGAAGAACCCAAAATTCACATGACAGATTTGGTATTATGTGAATTGTTACATTTTTCCACAAAGAACAATAATCGCTTGTACTCATTTTAGAAACAAAAAATCACTTCATGCTACAATAATCTGTCTTGCCTTTTCTGCAACAAGTTGAAATTAAAATGGTGCCTTCTGATGCAACAAGAAGGGTGTCTCTCTTCATTTGAAATGTTGATAAATAGAAATTTAACCAAAATAGAATAAATTTGCATGTGCAGAAATAGACTTTGTAGAATGTAGCAGCCAATAGCTACAAGAAAAAGTTATCAGCATCTTTCATAAAGAAGGAAACTCAGCCTAGATATATCCCCAAGGTGTTGGTAAACATAATACAATGAGCTCTGGCAGGGTGGAGCTGGGAAAATCACAAAGGTGGTGACGACTGTTGTGTTATGTTAATGAAGAAACTTGAAGTTGGGGGGCAAGGATTTGCAACCTAGCGACAAAGTTATGTGGGTTGGGCAGTAGCCAAGGAAGACTTGTTACTAGGGCAGAAGTGACCAATCAATGTTTACCTCATGTTTGGCCTGCTTGGTCTATATAAGCAGCGAGTTAACCTATAATGAAGGACTTCATCTGAAATCATATTGATTTGTTCATGAAGTTCATCTTGCCCCCGCTGCATTACCAAGGAATTAAATTTAATGTATGTGTACGTAGCTGGTGGTTTCTGGGATTATATCTCCATGGTAGAGACATTCTTGTTTGACAGGCAGAGTAGTTTTAAAAAAAAATGGACATAAAAGAAAAATAAAACAGTGTCTATAGGAATTATTACTTGACTGTAATTGAGTAATCTGTAAAGCAGAAAATCAGAAATATGTTCAGGTCATTTTGGCTTGAAAACTGTACTAATGATCTTATATGAATGTTGAAATTCTGTAAGAGTTATATGAAAATAGTTACAGTTATTCTCAGGAGTGAAAATGTGACTATTCTACATCAATAGTGGGATAGTCAGAGAAGTCTAATAAAATAAGGAGAGTAAGGTTTTTAGTTTAAGTCTTCCATAACAGGTATAATTTAGTCTTGATAATTTTTATATTGATGTTCAGTAGTTAATTTTCTGGTTCAGGGAAGTTCCTCAACTAAAAAGACATAGTAATTCCTTTTGATTATTTGAATTTGGTTTCACTAATAGATTGTGGCTATGCTAATATTTTCACATGTAGTTTATATGAAGGCTTTCAGCATAATGGACACAAATGACTACAAAACTATAAACCACATGTACTTTTTAATTACTTACATTAAGTTCTATTAGTTTCTTATGGTACAAACAAATGTATGATTTTGAACAGAAATATACAGTAATAAAATCTGAAATGAAAAAAAAGTTTTATATTTTTGACTAACAGAAGCAATTAGCTGGTTTATTTGAAATATGTGATGAGTTGATAACAATTAAGCATTAACACCAAAGTTCATTATAAGGTTGTAGTGCAGTGAGGTTTATTCATATCTTCAGCCATTAAAATAACTGTTCTGTAACCAACACTCTTTTAATCACATGTATACTTCAATATAAATAAAAAAAAGTTTATTAGATTAAAAATATAGTGCATTATAATGAATAAAAATTGTAAATACATAAGTGCACTAGAAAATTTAAAATTATATCATTAGTGTCTGTTATATGTCTTATTTCTGACAAGTTGGAGAAACTGAATATAATGATTATTACAAATGTTTTTTATAATGTTACCATAATATTTGATATTAATCATAAAATGATATAAATTTATTCCTGTTTGGAATGACAAATGAAATTAAGGAACAGTAATTTTCATTTACCTACATTCATTTAACAGTCAACAAAGAGGGAATGTTTGTTACATTGAAATTCTGAACTACTTTAGTGGAAAAATTTTCCATTAATTTATCTTTTATTATTTAAAAATATGAAAGATTTCAGCATAAATATATCTTATCCTATAATATTGTTTCTGAAAGTTGTATTCTGTTTTAGTCAATATTGAGGAATTTTAATTTCCTCTGCTTTAAAATCATTCTGCGGAATGTAAATTGTATTCTCTGACCAGTTCTGTATATAAGAGAAATAGTTGAGATTAATACATTAAAGAAGAAAAATTAAAATAAACTATTTTATTTTTATCAAATAAATATAATTCCTGTGACTGGCATTTCATCTGGAAAAGCACATATGTAAGAATATACGCTATGCTTAGCAAATATGTTTTAGAGGACACTTAATTTATTTTGAATTTGTTGGTTTTCAAGGGAAATGCAATAAAAATAAATATTTTTCATCATAAGATGCATTAGTGTGTGGGAGTCCCTGTAGGATATATTGTGGGTATAGGTCAGCACCCTCTCTGAATGGGAATGTTGTTTGGGAAGCAAAGTAGCAACATTGCTTGTGGGATAGAGAAGAACTGAATTTATACTATGTTATTATTATAAAATCTCAAGAATAAAGACTATTTCAAACTCATGTGGCAGAATAATAAATACATATGGAAAGACTTAAAATGATAAGACATCTGATGTGTTTTTTGCAGTCTGCACTGTTTCTTTCTATTCCTTTGTTAGGTTATAATATTTTTGCCATATTTACCTAGGTGCTATCTGAAATGTAAACCTAGAAGAATCTACAATTTAGGGATTTAAGGTGTAAGGAATCCAATGTACTTTATCTGATCCTTGACAAATGTAGATGCCTGAAGGATAATCAGGTCAAGTTTGCAATAATGCTTGTCACCGGTACTCACCTGTTTTACAGTCATGTCTGCCCCAGAAACATCTTTCTTGGTGTCTAGTTTCTATGCAGTGGTGGGCTCGCCCTGGCCCACAGCTAGGCACCAGATCCTTGTTAACACCCCCACTGCCAAGTGTACCCCTCCTAAAGAAACAGTCTCCCAAAAAGTAGTAGTTTTTTAAAAAAATTAAAATCCCAAACTCCCTTGATATCAATTTTATTTCATTGCAGCTCATTTTGTGAAGGGAATAATTGGTCATAATTGCCTACCAAGACAAGCAACCTAGTGACCAAGTGATCTCTTCAAACATTAAATTCCAAAGGGAAACAAGAATTGTAAACTTCTGGAGGACATTTAAACACATACTAACCCAGTGGTTAATCAAATGAGTATTTGATTTTTACCACCATTCTGGCTGAAGCATTTTTCTGAAAACGTATATTGGAAATCGAGATTTTCAGAACTGGTAGACAATGTGGAGTAAAAAGAGAAAAGACTTGGGTAATAGTGGAGAGTAAATATAAATACCCAGAAAGTATGAATGTAGTAAACCATCAGAATGTACCACCAGGTAGCCATAGAGCATTTCAAATTTTAATAGTGATCTTTATCAGTCAATCACGGAAATCTGGAAATTTCAGAAAAGTAAAGCAGGTACGAACAAGCACTGTGTGCATATTTATACCTAGTTTTATTAATCTCAGCACAATGTAAATTCAAATGATTCAAATGCTGTTATAATATCCTGAGGTAGTATTACGTACTGACTGAAACTTCATATACATACAAATATATATAGGATACAAGGACTATAACTACTTCCCATTTTTCTGGAAATCAGCAATCGACTTGAGTGTAAGAAACAAATCAATTTTTATTAAAGTGCTCAAAACTTCAAATGTTCTCAGGGTAAAGTCAATGGAATATCTTTTCCTTTCTGTTCAAATTAATACATTTATTAGATATTAAATTGCCAAGTGCAAGGCCCTGCTCCAGGGTTGAGGCAATCCCAAGCACAATTACAGGATGGGTAGAGAATCCATTGAGAGCAGCCCTAGGGTAGGGAGTGCTGGTAAATGAAAAGTTCAACATGAGCAGGCAATGTGCACTTGCAGCCCGGATAGCCAGTCATGTCCTGGTCTGAATCAAAAGAACTGTGAACAGTAGGTTGAGGGAGTTGTTTCTCCCCCTGTACTCTGCTCTCATGAGACCTCATTTGGAGTACTGCGTTCAGTTCTAAGTCCTTAGCACAGGAAAGACATAGATATGTTTGAGTGAGTCCAGAGGAGAATCACAAAGATGTTCAGAGGGCTACAACACCTCCCAGACAAAGACAGACTGAGAGTTAGCCTTGTTCAGCCTGGAGAAGAGAAAGCTCCAAGGAGACCTTTCCGTACTTACTTAAAGGCTACCTACAGGAAAGCTGGGGAGGAGCTTTTTATTAGGGACTGCAGTGATAAGATGAGGAGTAAAGGCTTTCAGTAGAAAATGGGGAGATTTAGATTAGATTTTAGGAAGACNGAGAAGTTATGGAAGTCCCATTTCTGGAGGTGTTCAAGCACAGGCTGGGTGAGGCTTTGAGCAGCCTGATCTAGTGGAAGATATCCCTGCCCATGGCAGGCGGGGTGGAACTACGTGAACTTTATGGTCCCTTCCACACAAATCATTATATGATTGTTTCATTCTAATTTTTATAATGGATACAAGAGAACTGTTTATGAACTTGACACAGAAGCATAATTTTCAAATTTTATAAACCTTCTCAACTTATCACTTCAAGTTTTACAATGGAGTTGCCTCAGGACTAAATGACAAAATGGTCCATGAATTATTTACAACTGAAAAACTAGCTTAAGGATAAAAAACCCCCAAACTTAACAAATGTTGTATTTGGAGTCAAATTCTCCCACAGTATAAAAGTGATAGTTCAACTAGATGTTAATTTTCACACTTAGTGAACCTTCCATGTTTTTTGAGACACATTTTCAGGACAGAGAGTTTTGAGGGAACTGATTTTATAGTGTCCTGAGTGTTCTTAGAAATATATGTAATCAAAGTGATCCTTTTTCTGCCTCTCTATCTCTTAAATGACACAAAAAAATTAAAGAAATATAATAATAAATATTTAGTTACGTCTCAAACAAGCATTATAATTCCAGGTTATTCAAGGTGAATGCTCTGTTTATAAAATGAGTTACAAAGAGTAATTAGACAAGATGGTCAGGCAACTACCTCGATTATATTTTCTTCAGATTAAATTGATAATTAAAACCAATTCCCCCCACCTCACATCAGGACAAGATAGCATGTTTGTCAATTTCTGAATCTGAAAGAATGACCTAAAAGCTCAGGTAGGAGATATTAACCAGCAGTCATAATCCATGAAGAATTTAGTACAGTTAGAAATGTGTGTAGTTATTCATGCATTTTACAGTAATGCAAGAAATCCAGTAAGTTTCCATATGGGAAGCTTAAATAAAGAGTTTGTTTTATCTCAATGTTTAACAACAGATTTGTGATTTTAAAAGGTTGTTATTAAATCATTTTTGGGAAAAGCAGCCCTAATACATCTATGTATAAAATGTATGCATTCATCTGGAATATCTCACAGAATCAATTTCCAAACGTGTTTATATGCAACATATACAAGTATTTAATTTTGTTTTGCACATGATGCTTGATTTTTTCATTCCGTGCCTGTTGTAAGTGAATTATTTAGAATAAAGATAAAGCTTTTCTTAAGAAAGTCAGCTTCAAAATCTATTTCAGACCTATAAGGCATTCTTCCAGAATGTAAATAAGGGATAAAGACAATTAATAAAGTGTACTTTCATTTTAAAAACCAAAAATCCTTAAAAATACATTAAGGTGCCTGCAAAACAAGCATGGAAGGAGCTAGGTACTTTGGGATAAAACGGAAGCTCTTCTGTATTTGTGGCAGAATAATTTATACAATACAAATGGAAAGAGTAAATGGTCACTTTCCTGAAAAGGAAAGGAGACTAGCAATGGAATCTGATAGGGGTTAGTGCCTGTTCTGTATTTTCTTAAATATATGATCTGGAAAAGAAAGTGAGTAGTCAGTTGAAAAGTTTGCTGACAGTGTAGATTTTGGGTAGTCGTTAAAAATGAAAGGCGACACCAAGTTAATTGTAAAAAGTAATGATTTTGAATGACTGATAAAATGTAAGGTGAGGGTCAGAATTGATATATTAAGAATAATATGCATAAAAGCAAGAAGCTAAAGCTTTAAATCTTCAACAATAGGCTGAACCTAGATAATACAATTTATTCATTCAACTACTTGTAATTTTGCCTATATAACATTCATATCTTTAAGTAAGTTCCCATTATGAATTAAACACGAATGTAGTTATTACTTGAGGTAGTATTAAGTCATAATGGTCTCACTTTACTACAAACGTTGACTAGTCTTCATACCTCTCTGATCCTGAAACAGATACAAAATTAAACACAGTACCTAAATTCTATATTCTTTTCCATAAAAATAGCCCAGAGACAGTTTAATTTGCATATACGAAAAAGTTAAAGTATATGCCTTATTTTTAAAGTTGTTCAGGAGAGAATTCAAGGACAAGAACAGGAGGGGAAGGAGAAGGAAGAGAAGGGGAAAGGAGAAAACAAAAGAGAAGGTGAAGAGGGCAGAGAAGGTGTGAGGAAAGGGAAAGAGGAAGGGGGAGGGGAAGGAAAGGAGGAGGGGAAGGGGATGTTCATTATTTCTTCAAAGAAGTATCTGATTTTTGTATTTTGAATCCCTGTGATGTTCTCAAACATTTATCACTTGTTGTTTGTACTGAAGGCAAACTCATTTTCTTACTGTCTTTTTCTGGGAAGCTCCTTATCCTGAGAAGAAAAGGATGGGAAAAAACATTGGAGCAAGCCCAAAAATTCTTTTTTACATACATGCATAGTCTTGTTGAAAGAACTACTGCTCACTGATGTGATTGCTTAGCACCCCACTTAGGATACTGAGCTCTGGGACTACTGTGAATTTGTCCCTGTCCCTCCCCACAACACCCCTTTTTTTCTGAATACTTTTCTTTCTGACAGATTAAGAAACATCACACCCCATTTTGCACAGCTTGAGTCACACAGGACTCCTATTAACTATTCTTGCATGTATGCTCTCTTATTTATTCTCTCTTCTCAGGAAACATCAGAGAAAATTACTCATTCACAGAAGGGGGCACCCATCCAGTTATTCTGGAGGGAACTGATAGACCCACTATCTGTTAAAAGATCAAGTCTGTAGCAGTTGCTTCAATTCAAAAATATCATCACAACATGTGGGAAGAATCCTGAATCAGAAATTACTAATTTCAGAGCTGTTACTGTGAATCATGCTGTCACCTCAATGCAGGAATTGTCATTCTAGTGCTGCTCTCAGCATGCAGAAACAGAGAATAAACTGTATTAATTTAGAAAAAACATGCTCTGCAGAGTGTGATTTTCAAATATATCATAGACCAATAGGTGCCACCATTGCACTGTGACAGTCACAGAAATTCTGAAAGAATAAAAAGAGGAACGGTTTTATAGTTCAGAAAATGCATTTTCTGGGGAGAAAAAGTGTTTTTCCCCCTTGGAAAAGGCAATTTTGTGGACATAATTTTATTGTTAGACTTCATATTATTTTTCATTTCCTTACCCTTGGTTTTTTTTTCATCTTTGATTCATTCTAGCAAGAATGTTTCAAACTTGACATTTCTTTGTAATTATTCAAAGCCTTTGATCACAAGAATCCAAATGAATAAAGCTTTTGTGAACCATGTGGATATGGCATTGTGTCATTTTACTGCTGAGCAAACAGTACTACAGAATGACTTCATCTGATTAATTTCTCATTCTTTTCCTGACCTACATAGGGCTGCTCTCACAATTCTTTATTGGATTTTTATATATGGAAGTCACACTAGTTATACAGTTTTAAGTAACAGGGTACAATGGAAAATTCTTTTTAGAACAGAATGTTTTCTATGTTGATACTCCTTTGTCACTAATTCAAGGAATGGAAGTACATATTTTAGATGTATTGTTGACTTGTCTGCCTATACTTGGGTATGTTTCAAAATCACTTAGTAGGGCTGCTTACTAGGAAAAAAAAAAGAAGAAAACAGTGCTCTTCTCAGTTAGTTATTCTAGAACTTAATTATTGATCCATTTAGATAACTTTAAAGTATACTAGGTTAGATGTAATTTATTTTCCTATTTGTAGGTAACCGTAGTATGAATGCAATATCATTCTGAGAAATGGCAGATACAAAAATACTTCCAAAGTCAATTTAGATGATAATAAGGGAAGTTTCCTATACTATCCAACTTACTTGTCTGAACCCTAATTTAAGAGTCATCAAGCTGAGAAGCAAAATCTATATCAGTATCTTTTCAGTTCTTATCATGCTGATCAAACTTCTAAATTAGTAAGCAATTATTGAAGGTTCATGTGTAATTGAGAAGAATACATAAAATGTGATAAAGGAACTTCATTTTGTAGTAATTATCAAATCATTTGCTGACAGTAATTCAATACTTGTATGATGTGGATTACAAGTACCATGATGATGAAATAATTGCCCTATTTTTTTCAGTTATTTAACCTTGCCTACATGACTATATTTTATTTGGTTTTGTGTTGTTTCATCTTGCAATGTATTGCTAATAAATTATATAGAATTCCCAATCTATCACTTTCAAACTGCATAGGTATCCAGGGAGCTGAATTCTTTCCCATTAAAATCACTGGGTTTTCCATCACTTCCCATAAAACCATTAGGGAAGAAAATTTAATTTATAATGCTCCATGTCTTAGTGAATTAGGTCCATTGTGGTGAGGAGTGCTAGGGGAGACCATAAAAATATCATGACTTTTTGGATGAGAGCAACTGAGAAACAGGACTTGCACAGATCAGTGCTGTACAATCTCTAAACCCCTATATCTTATTTAATAAACAGAATTTATTTCATGAAGAGAGTTTATTAAACAATGTACATTTGTGCTAACACAAAAATTAGATTTCTGCCATATTCAAACTAGGCATTCCACATTCTTTGGTATTTTTTCTTTACTTGTTTTCTTTTCAGTACGTTTACTCTAGATGGTGTATCTCTGTATTGCTTTTCCCTATGCAAGGTTACTCGGAAATTCCATCTCCAAAAGTAAACCATACAGTGAACATGCTGACACACCATTATTGTTACCATTTACTCAGCTACAAATTGGCACAGTTTTGGCCTTTGTCAGCAGTACTCTCCTGGGCAGTGCCCAGCTGCAGTGTGAGGGAGAGCTCAGGAGGAGGGCACTGAATCTGGGATGAAGCGTTCCAAGTCCAAAGTGAAGAAAACTAAAAAGGATTTCCACACTGACAGGTTCCTTGCAAAACAACTGAATGCACTGACTTTTTTTTTTTTTTATTTCATACAGAATGTTTCATAAAGCGAACTTGCCTTTGTTTCTGTCAACTAACATTTTCAGTAAAAATATTTGTAGCTTTTTCCCCTCAGAGCTCAGGAACTTTCAGAATCTGCGGTTGCCTGTCAGCTTTCCACATCAGAAAAGGCAGGGGCACACCATCAGGAAATGATGGAAAAGCACAGCTCTGATACAAAAGGCAAGTTTAGAGGAAAAGATTAGTCTGACAGAAAGTGCAGGAGTGAGCCAGCAGGACTATTTAATGTCCCAGACTGTCAGTTCTCTGTGTAGCTGACTAGATATCTCACTCCAGGATGAGTGATAATGAAAGACCCTGAGCATACCAAAATACTTAAACCTGGTCTACTTTCCAGTTTGTGCTCTGGCATCACAAACAAATTCCTCTGCTTGCATGCTAATCCTTTTGCCCAGTTTTTCCTTCCTGCATACAAGTAGTTATCTAATTTTTTCTAACACTCCAACATTTTTCTGAAGTGTTACATGGATTTGCTTTTTCTTAATGGTTTCCCTGTTAGTTGTGACAACATGTCATGAAAGAGTAACTGGGAAAAATGTACGGCATAATATAAATATTTCCAATCTCTGCCACCAGTTAAAAAAAATAAAATAAATTATTCCCAAATCTTTTGTTCAGTGTGGCAAATTTTGTTATAGAGAACTATACAAATGCTCTACTGTCTTCTTTCAGCATGCATAGTTAAAGATCAGATTTTTTAGATACTTTTGTGGGACTGTATTTACATCAATTATCATCACTGTCGGTTTTACAGAGGCAATAAGGTTAAATTTAAAAAAAGACTCTGCTAAAGCAGATCTTCTGAAAACAAGAGGAGACACCTAAGAAGTTAAAATTGATTTTTTTTAAAAATAAATATTATAGATTGCTTTCACTGTTGGGCAGTTATTTTAGAGTTTTGTTATCCACTCTTGCACAATTATCTTGCACTCTTGCAAAATTTTTTGATAGGAATGGTAGCTGACATGTCATATAAAATCAGTTTTCTGTACTGATTAATGTACAGAAAATGTACTTCTCTGTATATGTCCTTCCTCTCACAAGACCTTTGACAATCAATATTTTGAAACATGCCCTTTCTGTTCTAAGCGAAGAGGGTGGTTAGCAAGACAGTAGCATTACATTTCCAGAGGGCAGACTTTGAAATCTTCAGAAGGCTGGTTGGCAAAGTCTCATGGGAGATAGTACTTAAGGGCAAGGGAGCCCATGAGGGCTGGGAACTCTTCAAAAAGGAAAACCTAGCAGGTCAGGAGAAAGCCATCCCCATGTTATGGAAAAAAAGCTGGTAGGGGAAAAAACCAGCTTGGTTGGACAGTGAGATCTTGAGTGATATCAAGAAGAAGAGAAGTGTTGATGGGCTCTGGAAGAGGGGACAGGCCTCTTGGCTGGACTACAGGAGGAAAGTGAGATGGTGTAGAGAAAAAATCAGAAGGGCTAAGGCTCAACTAGAAATCAGATTGGCAAAGTCTGTGAAAGA
>WAAB01024907.1:67638-129495 GCA_013389865.1 Piaya cayana
CCTCTTCTCCAAAGTGACAGGGGAGAGGACAAGAGGGAATGGCCTCAAGCTCCACCAAGGGAGATTTAGGCTGGATATTAGGAAAAAAATTTTCACAGAAAGGGTCATTGGGTACTGGAACATGCTGCTCAGGGAGATGGTCGATTCACCTTCTCTGGAGGTGTTTAAGGCAAGTTTGGATGAAGTGCTAAGGTGCATGATTTAGTGTTTGATAGGAATGGTTGGACTCGATGATCCGGTGATTCTCTTCCAACCTGGTGATTCTATGATTCTATGATTTTAATTATCTCAACATTTTAAAGAAAAATATTTGAAACACATATTTATTTATTTATTTTCAGACTTGAGCATTGGATGAAGTGCTAAGGTGCATGATTTAGTGTTTGATAGGAATGGTTGGACTCGATGATCCGGTGATTCTCTTCCAACCTGGTGATTCTATGATTCTATGATTCTATGATTTTATGATTTTAATTTTTTAATTTGTTTAAAGAAAAATATTTGAAACACATATTTATTTATTTATTTTCAGACTTGAGCATCATTGGAAGGATTTCTAATTTGTTTTTTTTCTAGGATAAGAAGACCTTAATATTATCCAGATCTCTTATATTAGTCCTTCTTCTTTAACGCTCTGTGTGTGTCCTTCTCTCTTTTGCTTTGGGCTGCTTTCAGGAAGCTTTTGAGGAAATGATATCTATCATCAACAAGATTTAGTTTTACATACAAATTAGTATGCTTTTGTAGGGGCCCTTAACAGCCTCAAAATACTTATTTTATGCTCTTATGGTCCAGAATAGAATACATCCTTCTTGTTCAGTAAAGCTCTAGGTAATCTAAATGTTTATTTTACTGGTATTCAACATCATAATTCCTGTAAATATTCCTTATATTTAACTTCCAGATATGAAATGTCTCACTGATATCAGAGCATTTGATCACATATTAAGGTCTTCTGGACTATTAAGTAAATTCAGGCACTTAAGTATTAATAGGACATCATGACACTGAGAGGTGAATGACTGCTGTAGAACACTTGTCTTCCAAGGAGTCTGTGAGAAACTCTAAATGAATCAGGAAGAAACAATTCAAGCACTCAGAATGTAGCATTCCTCTCTTTCACTGGAATTGTAGACGAGATGTTTCTTCATGTGTGAAAAGCTCTACAAAGATGTTTGCCTAAAGACAAATTTTTTAGTTTTTTGTTTTTTTTTTTTTAATTTGGGTTTATTTTTGTTTGTTTTAAGGATCTTCTTGATCAACTTTAGTCACCGAAAGGTTTAGTACATAGGATAATTCCAATCAAAATCCTTTTAGATAAACTATAGAAGCTTTACTCAAAAATAATTTTACATTTCAAGGACAGTGGAAGTTTTTGGGTTAAAAAAAAAAAAAAAGAAAAATAACAAGACCAAAACCTACCATAAGGGTGAATACTGCAATGCTATTGCAAAGATACCAGTTGCTGGTAGCGGATAAGAGGTACGTAGATCTATTTTTTAGTACATTATTAATGATACATTGTTCATCAGGGATAATGCAGAGAATTTTGGACAGTTAGTACTCAAAAAAAAATCCTTGTTATGAAGTTCTTCAGTATTAAAAACAAAATGTCATGCTGAAACATGAAGGGTAAAAATAATTTTGAAGGGAATTCTCTGTAGTTTTGGATTTTCTGGACATATTTTAAATTTTTCTTTTCTGAAACCCAAGCTCAAATGAAGTTCACTTTTCTTGTTAGCTCCGCTGCAAGTGTACAGCAGTATTACAGCACAGGGAAGCCTCTTGGCAGCCAGTGTCCTGCTAACAGATCCTCAGCCATAATAACTATTCCCAGAGATGGCTTATGTCATCTCCATATATAAAATTTTAAACTCTTCCAGAAGGAGCTGTTTTAATATAATTTTTAATAGTCCCATGCTGCATTAAAGATACTCTAACCCTAAGAAACATACTAACATTCACCTGCAAGCAGTTTCAATTTACTTTTTCACTATCAAATTTTGTTAAGTTGAGGCATTTTTTCCCTTCAGTTTCAGTTTTTATTTAGACTTGCTGATGAAGCACACGCTGTTCTTCATATAAAGTCGTTTTCATATCTGTTTCAGATGTGCAGTTCTTTGCAACTCAAGGCAATGCTAACGCAGAGAATTTTGCTTTTATATTTTTATTTGCTGTGTTCTTTTTCAGCTATGCAATTGGTTTTATGAAGGACCAGATTCCTTAGACTGAATGATGTACTGGAAGCACTGTCTAATCAATAAACACATTGTTTGGTATTTTATATAGCAATTTCATTGACCTTTCACCTTCCTGACTACAAATGAAAAAAATAAAATCATGTCCACTGAACTAAGGGCAGATGGTTAGCCTATAAATACTTCTTATTACTTAGATGACACCATGATCAACATTGTAAACTGCTACCAGTGATTTTAAAATAAGACTTTATAGTTCAATGTAATGATGCAAGAGTCATAATTTTGGGGTTTTTTTTGTAAATTTCACATATTACATAAACTGGGCTCAGAGAGACAGAGACATATATTAAGCAAAGGGGTTTGCTTTGTTTTGTTTTATTTTGGGCAAGTATTAAACTAGCAGACTCAGATTTATATACTTCCTCATAAAATGTTACTGCAGGGAGTAAAAGTCTTAGATTTAGATATATCATCCAGTATTCCTGAACATATCTTCGCCATGTAACCTGCTAAATAAAACAAGCAAAGTTCCAGTTATTCCTCTGTATTTAACATTTACACACATTTACACATAGACCAGTAATGAAACAATTTTAGAATGAGATGTTTCCTAGTGCGGCTGAGACACAGAGCTCCCAGACCTTTTAGTAAATTAGTTCATAAGTCCAAGAGACTCCAGGTGGCTTTATTCGTAGCTAGAATTTTGTATGCACCAGCATTGGAAAATCCAGTCTAGCATGAGCTTGGAAATCTCAAAACAATCTGTTTAAAGCTAACAGAATGAAGTCAAAATATTTTGACTGAGGATTTTGGTCCTAAAAAGGAAACATATTAATGGTTCAAGAAATTATAACAATATATTACATTTTTCTACATTAGTAATTTTTTTTGACAGATTGAGACACCCAGATTTTAGTTCTGCAAACATAAATAGAGGGAAAAAATATCAGACAATTATTTATGCCACAGGTTTCATTGAGTTAGTAAATGAAAAAATATTTAGGGGCTCATTGTGAGGTATTTATGATCAGTCTTGCTGTTCAGTTTACCAGAACTAACACCCCTAACATCCCTCATCATGGTTGAATTCAAGGAACCATGATTTAGTTAGGAAAAATCAGAAAGGAAGGGAATATCTGGGAAAGGGGAGGAGGAAGAGAGGGAAGGGGTGAAGGAGGGGGAGGGAAATGGAGTTCTGGTTTGTAAGAAGATTAATAATCATTAAGAATGATAGTTAAGCAGGCATTCACATTTTGGAGAACGGAAAAGTGCATCATATAATCTTATTGGGACAATGCTATCCAATAGGACAATGTTGGGAATTTAATTGGCCTATACAGCAGTTCTCTCTGCCCTATAAATTCTGAGAAGGAATTAGTTCCCTCATCTGAACCTGTCCCTGTGTATTTAGGTTATCCATAATTGATCTTTGTACTATATGACAAGAGTGAGGCAGCTGTCCTCATGTACATTCCCAGACCTAAGAAAGTTAGTAACTGCTGTGCAAGCATTCCTGAGTAGACATTATGCATGCTGAAATTCCTTGTGTTTTCTCAAACAAGGAGTGATAAAGCTTATCTCTGCTTCCTTTGCTTGAACTCTGTGCCAAAGAAACACCTTGTTAGTGGCTTGAGGAAGCTGCTTGATGTAGTTCTGAGAAATATGTCAATTGACAAAAAAAAGGAGAACAATACTTAAATTTTCTTTTCTAAAGAGCATATAGAGATGGAATGCTGGATTTACTTAATCATTGGTATGGATACTACCTGAAGAGATTCTACCTAATGAGTTCTTGCTTTGATTTCTTTTCCAGTCTAGCAGTCTAAGTATAGACCAGTGGATTTGATAAGGAACTGAACAAAATTCAACAGAGGCATGGGGCTTTCTAGTTACATATAACCAGATTGCCTACTTCTCTCTTTAAAAGTAGCAAAGATATGCTTTTTAATTTAATTGAACCTTGAAAAACTAAAATAGGCACTGATGCTTTTAACTTTCAATAATAAAATCATCAGTCTAAGTAAACTTTATAACTATTAACTGTTTGAATCTTAAAGGACCATCAGTTTTGTGTATTTATATTGAAAAATAAAATTTGTGTAAAATTTGTAAAATTTGAAAGTAATTTCTTTAGTGCTCTAAAATAAAACTGTAGTAAATTGATTTTTTAATACTAGGACTATCAAGTGCATATCCAAGAAATGATGCGTTACATACAAATACATCATGTTATATATGACTGTGTCACAGGAAAATTGCTGTCTGGAACTCTAGACAAGTTGACTGATAGCAAAATAATCTATTTTATGCCAGATCAGCATTTAGTGGATTTCAAGCAACATTATCGTTCTCTTTTCTTTTTAACTAAAACTATGTGAGACAAAAGAACAAAGTTCCCAGGTCCACCATGATTTAATTGGGCAAGAAATAGATATCAAAAAAAGATCTTCTTTTGACAAATACATTATTTTTTATGCATCTAAATGTACGATGTTTTTAATCTCGAAGTTTATAATGTTTAGTAGATGATTTTCAGGTTTCTGAAGAAAACCACATTCAGAACAAGACTAAATACTCAAGCTGAAACACAAATTAGAGAAAATTTTTATAGAAAACTATAGCTGGGGATAATCATAGTTGGTGCTTTTAATGTACTACATAGGAGGCTGATTTACTTTTTTGCCTTTTATCATTGATTTGAATCTGGGGGACTGATAAAGATTTTTGCAAACAACTTTAAAATATCTCTAAAATGCTTTCAGCATTAGTGAAATTCTTAATGATACTAATTTCAGCTCTGTGTTGGCTGTTATTCTCCTTTGTGGAACCTCCTGGTTTCCTAGGTTTCTGAGGAAATGAGACAAGGCTGCCTGGACTGCAGTTTCCTCATACCCCTCTTCTCGCTTATTTTCAAGATACACGATATTTGTCTTTTACTTGGCATTGGTAATGTATCTCCTTGCCATGGTCTTTTAAAGGTGCTAAAGAGTGGTCTGGCAAAGACATGGACCAGCTCCATCCATGCCTGCTGTTGCAAAGCATCTGGTGCCATGGCCTTGTGTGGACTCAAGTGAGTTAAGTGATCTCTAACTCTGTCTTCAGTTTTCACTTCTTCAGAACCTGAATGTAAGCTCAGGGACCTGTGAGACTGTTTTTTTCTATATCTATCATCAGCAGATGTCCTTCTGACTTCACAGTGGGCACACAATTTCCTCAGCCTTTCTTCTAGTGATGAACTTCTGGAGCTTGTCTTCTTTCTTTTGACATCTCTTGTGATTGCCAACTCCTGCTCAACCTTGACTTTCTGATATTCAAACCAGCACACACAAGCAAGGTCTCTGTGATCCTTCCAAGTGTCCTATCCTTACTTCTGCCCTCCACAAACTTCCTTTCTGCACTCAAGCTCAACTCAGTGCTGACCTTCTTGCCTTGGCTGCTCAGCTTTCTGCATGTCAGGATGAGCAGTTCTGTGCTTTGAGGACACTGTCCTTGAAAGTTAACTAGCACTCTGTTGCCATTTTGCTTTTCAGATATATTTCCCATGGGATGTCACCAAGCAGAGTCCTAAAAGCTAAAATCTCCTCCAGAAATCTGTGGCTGTATTTCTACTTCCTTGCTAATTTCTCTCAGGACCTCAAAAAGCAAGACTGCCCTCAGTAAGCATATCATCAACCAATTCATTCTTAAACCTGAGAATCAATTGCAGTGCAGCCACTCCCATAGATTGTCTATGTCAAAATAATTAGCCTCAGTGCTCAGCAGAAAATTTACATAAAACTCTTCTCTCAAGATTAGTAAGCCAGATAACAAGATTGTGTATGTCTGTGTCATGACTATTAATTATGAACACAAACTGGGCCTTACTTTCTTGTGAACCACAAGAAATTACTGTAGCCAATACTCTAATATTAATTTATTTGCATGATTTTCCTTCTTCCAATGAACTCTGACATTTCAAAAAGTGGGGTTTTTTGAAAAAAGCAAACCAGAAGAAAATATGTAAAATAATTATGATACAGAATTAATTTTTCACTTGTACACTATTTTTAATTAAATAGATTAAAAATAATTTTAAAAATCATTCTTATTACTTTCCTCCTGGGCATAATTGTTTCCAATTGAATATGGGAGCGTACTTTCCATATTCTTATTTATAATGTTTCTTTTCATTAAATGCTTATTGAAGTATGCATATAATTTTTTTTACTTCTAGATAAAGTCGTATTGGTCTAATTTAAGTAAAAAACCTTTTGCCTTTTAGATGTTAGCAGCACCACATTAAACAAGACATTTTTTTGTAATCCACAGCTGCCAAAAATATTTTTTGTCTAATTTACAGTTAATAGAAAAAAAAAGAAGGAAAAACCCTTGAATTTTACCTTTTTCATTACAAAGGGATATTTTATGAATAATGTTAAAAGAGAAGCAAAAATGTGAGGTTTCCATGTGTTGTCAAATTCACAGTGCTTATTATAAGCTAAGGGGGTTTCTAAAAAGTGTTTCCTTTGTATAAAGATACCTTTTTAAATCTTTTTGAGCAATGGTTTGAGTATTCTGGTAACACTAAACAATAAAATGAAGCTGCTAGCTGCCTTTAGTTTTCCTTTGGTTAAAATAGAAGGAAGTTTTTCCTTCTTTAGCAATTAAGTTTAAAAAATCAGGTTTAGTCAAGTAGAAAACAATTAATTGCACAAAAGAAATTCTGAGTTGCATCTGTGAGTTTAGTCAGTTTGCTGAAGAGCATGACAGGCATAGCAATTTTTTCAGTCACAGTCATAGTTCATGAATTAATTTTATTTTTCATCTTACAATTAAGTTCTTTAGCAAAATACTTTGCTTATATTTTTCTCTAGGTTCTTCCCAAAGTTCTCATTCAAACTACTTCAAATGATGATCAAGTATCAGCAATACATAAATATCTATCTGCTGAAATCACTCAGAAGATAGACATCTATTTGGTCTTAATATTACACTTGCAGCAGACCACCTTTGTTTCATAGTTTTCTTAGGTTAAGATGACTTGATTTGTTTTTGATTGTGCTATGGGTTTGCTCAAACATTATTGTGCTGTAGAAGATCATTTAAAATAAAAGAGATCAAAATTAAATTCAGTGATGTTGCTATAATTTTCCCACTGGTCTTTTGAATTTCTAACCATCAACTACTATTAAAAGACCAGTCAATTGTTTGGAATCCATCATGAAAACATTTTTTTTCAGATGGCACCATTCATTGAATTTTACATTAGATGTAATTCTTGATGAAGTAATTAAACTTTACGCGCTATTGACACTGGATAGTCACATGTAGACTTAATTTTCTTTGATACTTCTTAGAATAAAATATGAGAGTATTTAAAGAGTGCTACACATGTATTTAAGAAAATCATAACTTTCCATTTCATTTTTTTTTTACTGGAGTATAGACATCAATTAACTGAACTTAGAGTTTTAAATTGCCTTTCTGTTATTTTAAGATATTTAAATGCAAGCTATCTAATGAATCTTGTTATGACCTCTGTGCCTAGAACTGTTTCTGTATGAAAAATAATGAAAACAATCAAAACTTAACACTCCTTGGAAGAAGGAGTCTGAATCTTTCTCCTTTTTGGTCCTTGTCTGCAAAGTAAGGCCACTTTTATTTTTGTTGAAGATTTCTTGCATTCTGAAAAGTCTTATTTTAACACTAAAAAAGAATATTATAAGATCATTGTCTTCTTTTGTCTTGTTTAGAGTAGAGAAGTGTTTTCTGATGTACTCTTTCATGTATATTTTCATGGTTTGAGAGTGATTTCATCTATGACATATAAAGGAAAAAGTGTGAAATAAACTTCTTTGGTCATGTTCATGGATGAGAGACCATATCTACTATGGTTGGTGACAAATTGCAATGAGCATACTAAGAGCCAAACCTAAAATAACCTGAGGATTAGAAGGCCATTAAAATATGAAAGACTTCATCCATTTGAGTGCTAGTTTAGAAGCTGAAATAGGTAACCTGCATTTGAAAGAAGCAAGGATTCATCTCAGTTTTAGCTACATGGAAGTTAGGTTCCTGATTAAGTTGTGAGTCTTGGTTCTCTGTCTCTCAGTGGAGGGAGAGAGGAGCGGACAATGTTTGTTTCTTCTAGCCTCTCATGCACAGCAGTAGAACATGGAGCCTCAGTTTCTCTGTGAAATACAGACAGATGGGAAGTGTCACTTTTAGGTGATTGCTTCCAGATATCTTACTCTAACTTACATTGGAAATCTGTGGAAGAAGCGACAAATTAAGCCCATCTGTGGAATCCAGAGTGAAAACTGGAAGTACTAAATACTGTTCATAAAGAATGGAGGAAACTGAATATTTATTAATATATTATACATATGGGGAAATCCTATAGATGAGTAGGACATCATCAATCTAACATTTTTTTTCCTTTTGAAGGTAACATTTATTTGTATATTGCAATATGTGTATTATGGTCTATATCCAGTCTTCTACTGTTTCCCAACCTCATTTTCTAGCCATTGAAGGCAAAACTGAAACAAATATTATAGTCTCATTTTCCCCTCTTCATCCTATTACAAACTATTCTTTCTTGATAATTATTTTTTAGTTTTCTGCCTTTGCAATTATGTTGCAAGAAACCCTTCATTATGGTTGAAGTACTTGTATTTCAACATGTTTTGCTTCTCCAGAAATTCTAAAAAAATTATTCCCCTCTTATTTTTCATAGATGCCTCAATTTCCCCCCTTACCAGACTTTGTTATGTAATTAAAATATAAAGCACAATCTTATGACATAATAATAGAACAGAGTTAGAAATGTGGGGCACTGAAATACTATAGACTGCAATAAACAATGATGATAAATAACTTTTTCAATCTCAATATAATAACAATTGGAGAAAGTGATCTCTTAATTTTGTGTGTGACAAGTCAGTCATGCATAATAAAAAAAATCACAGCTCAATAGATTTAGGGATTGTAACGCGGCGAGGGCCAGAGAGCTTCACGGACAAATCAACATGATTTCAAATGAAGTCCAACTTTATTTAGGGTTAACCCGTTTATATAGGGCAAGCAGGCCAAAAACATCAGGTAGACTCTCATTGGTCACTGCCTTAGCAACCAACCTCTCATAGCAACCGCCCATCCCAAAATCTCCCTGCCCCAGCAGGCCTGAAAAGCTCTTGGCCCCTTGCAAACAACTCCATTAACATAACACAACAGAGTGATTATCACCCATTGTAACTTTAGCCAGCTCCACCCTACCAGCGTACTTAGAAAAACAATCCCAACAGGATTGAATCTTGATAAAATCACATTTCCCAATGTATTAATTGGAATTAATTTTCATTAATGAATATAAAGACTATTTTCTTTACAATTATAAATCTACAGGTAATAGGATATTCACTGTAGAATAAGAAAGAATTTTCACTTCAATAAGGAGACTTTATTTTAAAAAAATCTGGTTGTCTGCAACTCACCTTAGTTTTCTTAAATGCTGCACTTGATTTTTTTAACATCAAAATAGGGAACCTTGTTTCCAGATATGTTATGAATGTCCTCATAATAGTTGATCTTCTATCACAGTTTAAATTACGAATCTCTATATGTATTTGCTTAGTATCTGTTTATATTTGTTTAAAGTTTTTATTCCACTTTAAGTCTTATCATGATAGGACACAAAACTGAGAATTTCTTATATGTAGGAATTATAGGTGATAATTATTTATGTTATGAATGGAAATTTAATTTTCAATGTAATAGACAGAAATTTAATATATATTGTTTAGATGTGATGCTATGAAAGACACATTTTCATAAGTTTCTTAGAGTACAACTGTTATAATGAAGTGGACATTAATGATCAGGAACATTAATACACTGTAACTCTGATAATGAAATATAGAGTTTCAGTATGAATAAAAACTTGATTACTAGCAAGTTGTTCGATAGCATATCAGGAAATTTCATGCATTTCCATGTTCACCTTGTCTTGATTTTCATAGAATCATAGAATCACCAGGTTGGCAGAGACCCACTGGATCATCGAGTCCAACCATTCCTATCAAACACTAACCCATGTCCCTCAGGACCTTGTCCACTCATGTCTTAAACACCCCCAGGGAAGGTGTTTACCACCTCCCTGGGGGCAGCCTGTTCCAATGCCCAATGACCCTTTNATGCGATGGGGGTAAGTGAAATTCACGAACAAATCAATATAATTTCAGATGAAGCCCATCCTTTATTAAGGGTCAACTTGCTGCTTATATAGGCTAAGCAGGCCAAAAACATCAGGTAAGCACTGATGGGTCACTTCTGCCCTTGCAACAAGCCTTTTTTGGCAACCACCCTTCTCACATAACATTATTAACTTAACACAACAAAGTCATTCACCACTCTTGTGCCCCACCCTGCCAGGACACTTAAAGAAACAATTAGCAACATCTTTTCAGATAGTTACAGAGAGCAATGAGGTCTCCTCTCAGCCTCCTCTTCTCCAGGCTAAACAACCCCAGCTCTCTCAGCCATTCCTCATAAAGCCTGTTCTCCAGCCTCTTCACCAGCTTCGTTGGTCTTCTCTGGACTCGCTCCAGAGCGTCAACATCCTTCTTGTGCTGAGGGGCCCTGACCTTAACACAGTATTCAAGGAGCGGTCTCACCAGTGCCGAGTACAGAGGGAGAATAACCTCCCTGGACCTGCTGGTCACACCGTTTCTGATACAAGCCAGGATGCCATTGGCCTTCTTGGCCACCTGGGCACACTGCTGGCTCATGTTCAGTTGGCTGTCAACCAACACCCCCAGGTCCCTCTCCTCCAAGCAGCTTTCTAGACAGACTTCTCCTAGTCTGTAGCTCTGCGTAGGGTTGTTGTGCCCCAAGTGCAGGACCCGGCATTTGGCTGTGTTAAACCTCATGCCATTGGACTCAGCCCAGCGGTCCAGCCTGTTCAGATCCCTTTGCAGAGCCTCCCTACCTTCCAGCAGATCAACACTTCCACCCAGCTTAGTGTCATCTGCAAACTTGCTAAGGGTGCACTCAAGTAGCTAATCAACTCTTGCACTGAGAAAGATCAGGATCAACTATCAAGAGAGAAATTTAAGTGCCTTAACTGGAGTTTTAATAATTCCAGCATTAATTTTAATTATTAAGCATTTTATTTTAATTATTAAGCATGTATTAATTTTAATAGTATTAATAGCTCCAACATTCCTCCTGCACAAGATGATTACCCTTACCTTTGCATATGCAAGTCTCTGCTGTAGCAGTCCTTTCCTTGGAAGACCAGACCTTTTCATGAAAGGACGCTGACACGGTTCTGGAGCACTGTAGCAACCTTGCAGTGCAGCTTTTCTGCTTCAAAAAAAATTCTGCTGCTGAATTATTGAATCATCTCTGGAAGTTGTGTGCTATTGCTTGGAAGAAAAAGGAGTTGTTGATCAGCAAAGTGTTAGTGATTATGATGGTCATTAAAATATGTATATACTTTTATGTGTGTGTGTGTGTGTGTATTTTTGTGCTTTCTTGTGTTTAGATAGCATTTTGTGTTCAGTACTATGATTCTTAAACTTCAGTATTTTCTTTAAATATAATGAAAGTATAAGAAATTCTTTACTAAAAGTATTTTAGTAAGGAAAAATCACACACCAGCTTCAAAAATATAATTAAACCAGCAAGCATTATATGAAGCATATAGCAGTTCAAAAACCAATGCTGGCTAGTATTCAGTTACAATGAAAACTTAAGCACGTACACCGATATATGTGGGGGCATATGCATGAAATTTTAGTTAGAAGAGGGTGCCAGAGTTAAACTTTGGGAAGTGTGCAAAGTTTATTTTAGCAGTCAGCTTTGTCGGTACACAAATTGATGTTCCCAAGAACACATCATTTCCTATACCTGTCCCTTATTTGAAAGTCTGGTTAGATTAACCGCTAGCTAGAGTTTATGCTCTTAAGCAACCCCAGGGCTTAGCTTCCAGCAGTCCTTTACAGTTAGCACATTAGTCATCTTCAGCTGGAGATGAAAAATACCCAATATATTTCCCAAATACTAGCCAGACTCAGAACTGCCACTGGTGCCACTTGTGGGAAAAATGTCATCATGCCTGTTAATCAACATTTTATTTCAGCTGAATCTCTTTTGACAACAGTGTTTTTAAGGACAGTATTCAGGCATGATATGAGAAACTCTGTAGAATTCCACTGCAGGTGTATAGGTTATGTCATTTTGTACTTGACCTCAGTCAGTCAAGTGCAGCATTTTCATCCTTCACCTCCCTATCATGAATTCCAATTTTCTGCAAGCTGCTTTGATCTTCCTCTAAATTCTACTTCTTTAAATAGAATTATTTTTAACTGTACTTTATCAGTACCACAATGTGTTTATATGTCAGAAAGGAATAGCATAAAATTAAATTCTACTCATCTGTGACAGGCAAATATTTTAATTTTCATTAGTTTTGACAGGACATAGTTTGCCATAGGTAATATACATTTACAAGTTGTATTTTAGTAGCGCATCAAATCATGTTGACTGAATCACAATTTGTCACATAGTATCAGTGTTACATTGTATCTTACAAGACAATGCTTCCACTTAAACATACCAAGAGTTTGATAAACTTCACAGATTTTATTTTTTTGTACCTTGTATGTATCTTCAGCTCCCAAAAGGTGGGGGTTTTTTTTGTTTGTTTTGATAAACTGAACAGATATCTGTTAATGACAGTTTTGGCATATTTTATTGCATGAAAACTTAGAATTTATCTTTTTTTAAAGATTTTTTTGCTTTTAAATAACCCAGTTTTAGCAAGCTTAATAAAAAATATGAAAACATAACGTGCAAAAATCACTAGTGGCTTAATCCTGTGTTGTTTAAGTAGGAGGTTTGTCACTGTTTCAAACTATTTGCTTTCTTTCAATAAAGGTGTTCAAGTTCCATGGCACTTCTCTTTAGTTTGTGAAATGTATTTCATGCAGGGTATGTTCTGCATGTTTCATAAATAGGATTGTCATGCTAACAGCTGCCTTATACATACTGACAAAAGGAAAAAATTATATATTCTCAGGAAATGGTGAAAGCACATTGACCTAATGATTTCTTTTACAGCCTTTTGTCTATTTGAAGCAGAGGTAACATCTCATGAGACTAAGAAATTATTACTCTGTACAAATACCCATTGCAGTAGGCATAGATCCCCTAGCCAAACAGATAAGTATTCCACAATAGTAGATACTTGCCTTTTGTACCTTATAAAAAATAGAAAAAGGAAAAAAAGGTGCAGAATAGTTTATGGGCTAACATTTAACCAGACACACTACAAATGTAATCAGACACACAAAAATACTTGCTCACAATGAGGTTCTAAAATATAGTGATATTTCCCTCTGGAGCAGCCAGTAATGAAATAACTCAATCACTTTTTTAAGCTTCAAATGTAGGCATACACTACATCTTATGCAAATGATGTAATGTTATTTTCACATACTGAATTTCTAAATAGTTGCTTAACACAATCTTTCCCAAATGTTCAGTTCTGTGCTGGTTTAGGAGGAGATTTCTCCCTGTAGTAATGAACATATGGTGTTCAAAATGTGCTTCAAAACAGGAACTCTGATTTAAAATCTATTTAATTTTTTTTCTAAGTAGTTCTAATCTAGTCAACAACTATTTAATATTTCGTATTAATACCTGTTGTTATGGATTTAACATTAATCTATAATTATAATATTGTCCAGAATCTATTAAATGTATATGCAAACTATACCTTCTAATTATCTGTAATATATATATATAATCACACACATATAAAGAACATAAACTGTCTCACATTTAGGAAAACCCAGTCACAGTCAAATATAGTTCATCTCTTTTCATCTTTACAAAAGAGCTCTTTACTTTCTTTTTTAGGCATCTTCCGTTAACACAATATATTATGAATGTCTTCCTGACCCTAACCAATCCCCACCAACACAGTTATGGGTAAAGGAGATTTCAAAAGCTCTTTCAGTAGAAGTTTTTAAGAGGAGATTTAACAAATGGATGGTAACCTAAATATATCTCATAGTGATTCTGCATTAGACTGACAATATTCATTTCATAATTTCACAATGAAATCTTTTATATGCATCTAGTCATTAAAATACCTTTTCTTTTCTTTTAGATGGTGTGGTGAGCTGACCTTACCTAACTGCTAAGTGCTCAGCAAATCATTCCCGTACTCCCCCTCAGCAGGACAAAGCCAAAATAAGATGAAAAACTCATGGATTGAGATAAAGACAGTTTCATAAAGAAAATCAAAGGCCACACTTCACTGGGAAGTGAAGTAAAGTAAAAAGACTTCCCATCAGCAGATGATGTCTAGTCTAGGAAATAAGACCTCAGTACATATAGTAGTTGCTTTAGAAGTGAAACACCTTTAAAGCCATTTCCCCCTTCTCCTCTTTGCTTCAGTTTTTATTGCTGACAATGACAATGTGTGGCATGGAATATCCCTTTGGTATTCTTTGGACTGCTGTCCCATCAGTGTCCCTTCCCACTCCTTTGCCCACCCTCAGCCTAGTGGTCTTGGTTGGCATATGGAGAGACAGACTTGATGCTCTGTGAGTATAAGTCCCAAATACCAGTGTGTTGTTAGCACCACTCTTGCTACAAATACAAAGAACAGCACAGTAAGGGTTACAATCTTCAGTTCTGTTTAGCTTGGAAGCTAAATCCAGCTACACAAACTGCACAAAGTTTACCTGATTTTCCATCCCAAGAACACTCCATTATCTCATATCAATTATACATTGTATGTAGTCCTAAAATGTTTCACGTTCCTAGCATGAAAATTTCTATATGCCCATTGTCATGACAAATGAGAAAATGACATATTCTAACAGTTTAAAAATGTGACAGAGAATTAGGTACTTGTGAGGTTTTTTATAAAACCCTGCTGTATCTTTGGAAAATAATAATTATTGTCATAGCTATTATTTAACATTTCTCATGCCATATCTTTCAAATGTCAAGTGAGATTATAGTCAGTTCTGATCCCACACCTTTTAATAAGTGATTATAACCTAAAAGAGATCTGAAATATAAAGAGATAATATAAGTGAAAGGCTGGTGTCCTTCAAGTAGAGACTGGGAGCATAAACATATATACATAATTATGGAAAAATAATGCAGTACAATCCACATGCTTTTTTTTAATCCTCAGGAAATATGTTTATGTAACAAGGCTATTAACTTGATTTATGCTTTATTCAAAATCAAAGAAGATGACCTTGAAGAATTCGCACCCAAGTGTCAAGTAGAGGTAAGAGGGGTAGTCTCTAATGCCTTGCAACACATCCAGATCACCGCTTTATTTAAAAAAACCCATATTTGTTCTCATTGAATTAACTTCTACTTTAGTTAAAAAAAACCCAACCAAACACAAATAACAAAACTAAATGAAATAACTCCAACCACAAAACAAAACCCCAAACCTGAGATTACGAGGTCAGTCCTACAGGTTTCTTATAAAGAATAACTGGAATATCCTCAGAACGTTGTAGAAACCTTGAATTACAATTTTTATTTGATGAACTTAATTTATAACCCCTTCTGTTTCAATATGCACTGCACATAGTACAGTGCTGATGTATATTGTCAAGGAGAGATATTATTTACCGTTATAAAATGTCACCTTTTTCCTGCCAAACTTCTTTTCCCATCTTTGAGGTAATTAGTTTTGTCATGACTATTCAAAATTCATTAACAGAAAATGCTGGCTGATTAAACACGTCCAAGGCCAAGGCTCACAGTGATTCCTCTGCTTTAAATGGATTCACAGGGTAAATGTTTATCTGTTACTGAGCCAGAACTGCCTACATTCTTTATACCATGTTAACAAAGATTACTTTTACTCTTGATAACACATTTTCACTATGCTTATAAAAAGTGAAACCAAAGGCTGAAAACCCTATTACTTACCTGTGGAACCTAAAATCTAAAAGCACTTTGTCATTGTTCAAAAGACAGGATTTACAAAAGCTTTTTAATTTCTCTGTTTGTAGGGCAAGGAAACTTGAAACTTTAACAGAAAAGGTGATATTTTTTTTAAGAGAGCTCCCACTCCACAAAATAAAGCAAAAGAATGAATCTCCGTTGACTACTATTTTACCCCATATCCTAATTTCATATATTCTTTTGGTAAACCTGTAGATGAATACTTGCTACAGTGCACTACTGTCATTTTGTAAACTTCTGCAAATCAACCGCTGTTGAAGTCCAGAATATAAACTTGCAGTCTGCATTGAACTGAAAAAGGGAAAACAAACAAGCAGAAAAAAAATTCTGCAGTGGAAACACAAAGGTTTAATGAGAGATTTTGTTTTTCTTCTGAAACAAATGCTTCTTTCAACAAGCCTTTTTCTAGATATGTCTACTGAGGTACATGAGTGCATGAATATGTAAATTTGAAACTTGTTTTTATCATTGTGTGTACTGTGGAATTGTGGTTTTTTTATAGTCAAAAGTTGTTCTTACTCGCAGACCAAGAACACTGGGAACCATTTTAAAATGATGGAGAGTTGATTCAAAGTATTCTTAATTACATCCTGTGTTGGCTTTAAGGTCTCAGTCTAGTTTTACAGATCATGAAGCACAAATATTTGTTCACCATTAAACAAAGTAGTCACATAGATGGCCTTTATTGGTGTGAATAACATCTAAGAGAGAGAAGAGCTAGATAGTGAAAGTCATATTGAACAGAAAGCTCTTAAAATGACAAAAGCACACTGGCATTAAGGGAATCAAGGGAAACACACTGGGATTTAGACTAAAATTCTAGAAGTTAGGGAACACAGGTAGAAAATAACATTTTGAAAGTGCTCTAGTCCCATCAGACCTGTAAAGTTAAGGAAGGTTCAGGAAGCTTTTGTACTTTTGGATAAGTAAAATGGTTAAGGCATTTTCCCGTGACAGTTTTGCTCAGAACTACAAGAGCAAGAAAAAGAAAAAAACATTAACATGGTAGCAGCTGATGTAACCAGAAGGAATAAAAAGCATGTCTCTTTCTGCCTTCCAGCTTCTTGACAGTCTGAAACACAACTTTTACAGTGCCTTTTTCTTCACATTTTTTTAAAATAAACTTCCCAAGACTTAGTTCCTATACATTAAAGTGATAGGTGTTCTGGAAGAGTAACATGCAAGTGTTTGTAAACAGGGAATAAAAATAACTTGAATATTATGTAAATTAGGGCATTTTATATAGAATGTCTCAATTAGAAAGAATTTAAGCCCTCCTGAAGCAAATTATTAAGTATCAAACTTTTGATAAAACAAATATACACAGCTCTATTGCCTTTAACAAAACATTATAAGTTAATTAAAAGTGGAAAATAGTCTTTCTTATTGTTTTTATATAGATTTCAGGAATGTCTTATTTCCTGGATACTGTCACTGCCAGCACTTTGGAGACATTGCTCCATCATCCAACTAGATATATCTTTCTCTTCTGAACTTAGTTTTGCAAAGTATATAAAAACAAATAATAGAATTGATTACTCAACTTCATAATGAGTATTTATTGTACATCATTTGACTACAGCCCCTGGCAGGAAGAACTAAGAATAGTTCAGAAGCCTTCAGAGGGTACATTTTCACTCATTTCCATTCCCTTTTGAAAAGTGAGAAAATTAGTGAGGCTCAGATGCAGAACCTCAAAATCTGTTGTGAACTACTAGTGTGGTTTCAAGTCAACAGCTTCTAAAAATGGAGCTTTCTATGCTGTAATTCATGTTATAAAATAATAAAATGCAATTGAAGTCAAATATTCGATGTCATTCAGTACTAAATTAATTCAGCAACTAAATTTAGATAATCGAGAGTTGTCTGTAACATCAGCCTTTGAAGGTTTGACATTTGTCTATAAAATGATGAGATTTTCCTAAAAAACCCCAAACCTACCCTTCCTTTCCTTTCTTTTCCTTGCTTTGCCTTCCCTTGCTTCTCTACACTTACAAGACCCATAACCTTGCTAAAAATTTTCAATTTCTGGAATACTTTTAGGTGTTAACATATGGAAAAGACCAAAGTTACAGTTCATGTTTAAGACAGAATTTTGAAGGAATAAAATCTCACAATCTTCATCCAGGACCAGATTTAATACATGATTTTAAGACTATTAATTACTATGTGAATAAGTGTTTATTCAATTGAAAACCTTTCCTTTTATTAACAAGAAAGTATTTTATCTAAATTAATATTTTGTGATTTTTTTCCTGCTACAGAAAGATTAATTGGGAAAAAAGAGATCAGTTATCCCATTGCAAAAAAATTTATAGACATAGCTATTGCTCTAGAGTGAATCAGTCTGCACATTCAGGAATATAGATGTTGATCTTTGGTTTGTTTGAATAGCTTTCTTTTCTACATTTGCAACATTTTTCACCCTAAAATATTTCTGAACAAACTGTAATCAGTGGCATGAATTTTATGATGATTTTTTAAAAAAGGAGGAGCTTCCTAGGGGGGGATGGTAGTACTGTTTCACATGAAATATATATACATTTTAATGCCTATTTACAAAGTTGTTCTGCTATTTTTTGTAGTTGGTTTTGTTTTTTAAAGAAGTGTTCCCAAATGTTGAAAATTATTTAACAGAAATATTACTTGTTCTGTTAACAGTTCTTATTTCTCTCACCTACAGTTCCTTACAGTTTGTATTTCAGACAGTTTTACAAACTGTTTTTTGACATTATTTTAAAAAAATCATTAAGTTAAATAATTTTGGCATATGCTTGAGTGGTAGATAAAAGTAAAATCTGTGATTTTTGTTAAAATGTATTGGTCTGACTAGGCTTTCTCAAAACAGATTTTGCCATCTAGGTTTTTTCAGTAAAGCTGTACACATTCTCCTAGGTCATTATTTTTCACAGAGAAATGTATATACCAAGCATGTTCAGATCGCAGGGGCATGAGGATTGTTGGAGTTTCTGTCTGTGGGCATTATTGCATATAAGTGAAGTAGTGAATGAATTAAACAGGTGAGGATTTGGAACAAACAAAACCAATTTTATCCTGGGAAACTAACTAGGGAAATCCTGCTATTAAAACTTAAAAGATTAATAGCCTCACCATGTTCAATAATCATTGAAAGTGTTTACCTTATGACTCTAGGGTTTTCTAAAGACACTAAGGATGTTATTGTCTCTTTAAATTGAGTACACTTTGTTGAAGAAGTAGGAAATAAGAAGGAGTAGTTAGAGAACAGAGGGAGAGGAAACAATACAGGGAAAAATTGGAATGATTGTTTGATTATCAGGACTGTACATTAATTATTTGGACTCTAATTTGCAAGTGATAAGATGCACTTTGCACTTGTATTTTCTTCGAGCTCTGAGACAAAACATTTAGTGAGGTACTCATCTCAGCAAATGTTATCTGTAGTTATCCAGAATCTTTTTTATAACCAATAGAGGGAAAGAGCCCCTGAGCTTATCAGAATGCTTGAGCAGATGCCTACATTCCCCAGGAGTATCCATTCGGCCTTAGAGAAGCACCTTGTGATTAGTGATAGTTACATAAAGAGTTTGGTATCTTTTCTAGTAAGCAGGTACAGTACCAAGTATACGAGGTATAAAAACAATTTAGGATTATAGGCAACCTGAGTTCAGATTGCTAAAAAATATAGTGATATAGTCTCTTAGAGTTATGACTTAGAGTGCACTAGACTACAGGCTGCACAGTTTGAGTGATATTATAGTTATAGCTGCTAAGAGCCCTGGCCATAAAATGGGAATATTTAGTATTCTGTTGTCTTATGGAGGTGATGGCTAGAAAATTATTCAAAAATTGCTGCTGGCATAATCTGCTTAAAGAACAAAATATCTGACCTGTAAAACATTTCTGTCATTTACAAATGACTTCAACTTGGTTTAAAAAAGAAAAGTTAAAAAGCATTGGGTTTTATTTAGTGGAACTCAAATGTCACAAGATTACACACAGTTTCCAGATTTCCCCAGCTGCCTTTTAATTATTTTTTAATTTTTTACTAGCTTCTGCAAACCAGCAAATTAATGAGATCTGTGATTCAGCAAGGGGAGCATTCAGTCAGCAGACAATATCTCCTAGAGCAGCTACTAGAATTTAGCTGATTCCAGCTAAACATCTATTTCTATCATTTTGGGGATGTCAATAGTCCAATGAGCCTGACAGTCAGGCAAGCCAGCTATGTAGGAAGTGAGTTGCTCTAGCCATCTGGAAAACTAGAGAGATGCTTAGTCAAACCTCCAGACCAGAAACCAACAGAGCCAGTTGCTAAGGAAACCCTGAAGTTCCTCAGGCTCTCTATGAAAAACATGAGGCTAAATACCTGATTGCCCAACAAACCTGGTCAAGCTGGTTTCCTGACAGACTGGATATAGCACTGTGTGCATCCCTGGGATCTCTGCCTGTTGGCCAGATAAAAAGGATGCTTTTCTCAACAATATTTTAGTCTTTTTGGCTAGTCCACAGGAGGAACAGCTGTAGTGTGCACAGGATTAGGGCGATAGAGATCAGCAGATGGAGAGCAGAAGAAATTTGTAAAGAGTTGTGGGAACCTGGGAAAATCACTCAGATTTATTTGGAAGACTTGGGAAGCTGAAAGACTTGGTTTATTGGTTTCCATATGAGGTGTTAATATGGTGTGATATTTCCCTGAAATATCAGATACTTCTGGATCAACATTCTTTCATTTTTTTTTAACAAGCTCTAGTCTCATGACATGTTAAAACATTTAAATATCATTGCTAGTTCCACAACATTGGGAAAAAGAATAGTTTACTTGATGGAAGGAAAAAAAAAAGGAAAAAACCCAACCCTAATTGCCATTTAATTTGGAGCTTTAATAACCATGGAAAATTCAACCCAGCTTCTAAGCTGTCGGCATCAATTCATTTGACCTTTTAGTCATGAACCCATGTCTTTTTCCTTGGCTCTAGAGATTTCTAGGCCTGGAAAGGAGTTCTTTGTTTCAAATGTGAAATATTACTCTCCGTCTTTGGGGGTAAATTGAAAACCTATTTGTCTGATTTAACTAACACTTGAAAATGTTATTGGTTCTTGTACTATTATTGACTACTTTTTGCAGCTTTCTTGGAGGTGGAAAATAGTTGCTCAACAATGGAACCTGGATTGATTTTAATTCATTAACTTTGAAAAAGGACATGAACATCCTGAACTATATATTCATTCAGAATTTATCATTCCTTCCTATGTTTTAATCATGCTTAGGAATTGATTTTATTGTTCCTTTCAAGAAAGTCAGCAATAAGTTAATAAATCATAATTTCATTTAAAAAAAAATTGAAGTAACTGCTTCTCAACAGATTATTTAGTCCCATTACAAAGCATTTTTTTTAAATTTATACCCATACTCATACACAACAACTCCTCCCATGTCTATATATATATGCATACACATACATATGGAAGAATTAAAATATATCCAGCTTCATCATTTCTATTTGTTTTGTTTGACGTGAACTGTAACTGATAATAGTTTTACATACACAAGTATGTAAAACGTGTATATATGATATTAATTCTCAATTTCACTTCTAAAATATCTTACATATGCTGGTATGGGAAATTCTCAAGTTTGATTTTTTTGACAATGAGAGAAGCTACAGGAATGTGTAGTGAAATAGGTAAGTATGATGCGTGCACAACCTACAAAATCTTTCACTATTTACTAACAGATTTTGAAACGCCACCATGAATCCTCAGAATTTTCAAAATTATTTGGTTTACACCTATAGTACAACTATCATCAGTAAAAAACTACCACATACAACAAATAACAAGTTTTTAAGTACTTCAGATACTGATTGGATGACAGGGAGCTGAACAGAGTTAAAAATTTCTAAAAGATCCTTTTCACATCTTGCACTGCCTTAACCTTTAGGTTCTTCAGACTGTATGGTCTTCCCCTTGTTGACCACAAATTAACTCCTGGATAGAAAGGTGCTTTTCAGGGAATCATTTTTTTGCTGGAAAAAAGAGGGGAAAATATTCTTGTTTTTCATTACAAGTTTTTTAACCAAAATATTCTTATGCAATCCAGCTATGAAAGATTCTGAGATTAATGTAGCCAGAAGATGGGGAAGAGAGGGAAATGATGACAACACAGTACTGAAAATTTGTTCTGTTTTTATGTCTAATTGGGAAATACAGTTTAATTGTATCAGCAAAAGAGTTTGAGGGAGCTTTGATTTTTACACCACTACTAAGAAATGCAAAACCTGGAGGAACACCCTTTTTGTTGACCTAAGCAAGGCACTTTAGAATTACCAACCACCTGCCTTAGCTTTCTGTGGTTCAGTTTTATAACATTTCTTATCTGTGCCAGAGTATGTGGCTCATTTGACACAGATGAGACGTGGAGACTACCTGACCTATACTGAGGCATTAACATTGTTTTGACAACTCTGCAGAAGATCACAGGATCACTTGGTTGGAAAAGACCATTGAGATCACTGAGTCCAACTGTACCTGTCTACTATTAAGTATCATTCACTGTGCTATGGATGTATATGGATATGGTCAGCTCCGGATAAAGATTTTTTTCAGTGAGATCTAGTGACATGGATTAAGTACCTGTGTTAATGATTTAAAAGTATTTAAAAGATGTTACAGCACTTAAAAGCTCTGAAATATATTGGCAGTTGAAGAGAAAATGCACCCAGACCTGTCAACAAAGATGACTTCTAGCCCATTTTTCTAAACCACATAGCTCGATGACCAACGGTTGATGGTTTCTGTTGATTTTTATAAAGTAAGTTGCAGTACTTATGTTCAGAATTCATCCATTTGTTACTGTTCTCCTCTGAAGAAACAAAAAGCCTTATGTGCATTAACTTCTATACATACCTTTACAGGAAGCTTATGCATGTATGGAGAAATACATGATAAATTATAAATGAAGAAACTGAAATAAAATAATTTAAAATTCTTGAGGTAACATTTTTCAAAGGAAACAGAGATTTCAGGAAATGAATAGTAAAGAGTTGTCTTCCCACTCTTTCAACACCTGAAGCTCTCTTTTAAAGATGTTCAGGATACTGCAAGTGAGTCACTTTAGAACTTAATGAAAAACTAACTCTTTTCCTTTGCAGACTGCAAATGTTTGTTCATGCAGCAAAGACTTGCCTTATTTCTATAATTCTTCAGAATCTGCTGTTACATTCACTGAAGTGCTCTGACTATTATAATATGCAGTAGTGCAGTATGAAACACTTTATGTCTGGGAAAGAATTTCCCAGTGCCTAAAAGGAAGTGGAAATGCAAGTAAAAAGGAAGTGGAAATGGAAGTAAAAAGTAACTCCAAAGATATTTTTAATATGCATTCTGTAGCAATGCATCGTATGATTCTTGCAGTTAAATAAATTTTATTCTAATTTAAGGTTTTGAATGGTCAAATCTGTTATATTAACAGGTGCGAGCATTGTATCAATTTACATATATAGGATTGCTTGTTACATTCAATCAGATGATGATAAAAAATAAAATTCCAGACTAGTGAAAAGAAGACACAAGTAACCTACAGTTTTAAATACTGTATTCATTTCTTCAAAGCTGTGATTCATGAAACTGACAAAAGCTCCTAGTTCTTTTATTATTATGGCCTTCCTAAAATTTTGGCTAAACTTTATTTGAAGTGTAGAAGTGTAAGAGAAAAGTATTCAAATTAAAACTGTCCTCATGCATTGTTGTTTGGTTTTCTGGAACAAATGAAAAAGTAAATATCTTGGGTTAATTTGAAGCATGTAGTTGGAAACTTTCCAAAGAAGATGTTATTTACCAGAATACAGTGGATTATCAAAATGTTAAATTTCATGAAAGCATCTCAATCTGAGAGGCTTTGCCTTAACAATAGAGTTTCCCTTTAAAATAACTTATTTGCCCCAAAATGCGGTGCTCAGGGTTCATATGTAATATTTGTGATACAGGGTCAAAAATCAATTTGTGTGCATTGCCTCTAATCTTTTCACTGGGAACCACTGAAAAGAGTCTGGCTACATTTTCTCTATACTTTCCATACAGGTATTTATATTCATTGATAAATCCACCCCCCTCCCCTGAATCTTCTCTTCTCCAGATTGAACACTCCCAACTCTCTCAGCCTTTCATCATATGAGAGATGGTCCAGTCCTTTGATCTTAGTGGCCATTTTCTGGACTCTCTTCTATATGTCCATAATTCTCTTGTACTGTGGAGCCTAGAAGTGAACACAGTACAACAGTTGTGTCCTCACCAGTGCTGAGAGGGAAAGGATCACCTCCCTCAGCCTGATGGCAATCCTTCTCCTAATGCAGCTTAGGATATAATTAGACTTCTTGATTGCAATGGCATATTGTTGGCTCATGTTTGACTTGATGTTCACCAGGACCCTCAGGTCAAGTTACTTTCCAGCCAGCTTGCAACCAGAATATACTGGTACATAAGGCTTTTCTTCCCTAGGTGCAGGACCTTTGTACTTTCCCTCCTTAAACTTCATTAAGTCCAAGTTTATGGAAGATTATACAAGTCACAAATTAAAGAGATTGTCCTGAATCTGCCAGATAATAGAGACACATGTAACAGAAGCATCTGTTGTAGAGCTGATCACATGTTCTGTTTATGGACCTAAAGAACTATTCAGCTAGCTTGGGAAACCAAGGACAAGGAGACTAAAAGCAGTGGTCACAAAAAAGAAGTGGCCCTGGATAGAAGGGGTCTGAAAAGAAGGTAGTGAAGATACTGTCTGAAGGAAAGATCCTGGAGGCTGAGGAAGGACCTGAAGTTGGGGAAGACATATGCAAATGAATACAGAGAAATGCTGAGAGACCTTGTCTCATAACAGTCAGGGCTGGAAAATGCGTGATCCAGCACAACTTTGTGAACAGCCTTCCTTCAGGACCTCTGTGCTGCGAAAAGAATCATAAAATCATAGAATCATTAAAGTAGGAAATGACTTTTAAGATCATCCCAATACCTGAAGGCGGCATGTAAGAAAGCTGGGGAGGGACCTTTTACAAAGGCATGTAGTGATAGGGCTAAGTGGAATGGCTACAAATTGGAGAGGGTAGATTTAGACTAGACATAAGGAGGAATTTCTTCATGATGAGGGTGATGAGGCACTGGAAGAGGTTTCCCAGGGAAGTTGTGGATTCCCAATCCCTGGAAGTGTTCAAGGCCAGGTTGGATGGGGCCTTGGGCAGTCTGATCTAGTGGGAGGTGTCCCTGCCCATTACAGGTCGGTTGGAATTAGATGGTCTTTAAAATCCTTTCCAACCCAAACCATTCCATGATTCTGATTCTATGATCATCCAGTCCAGCGATCAGACCACTATGATGCTTAGTAAACCATGTCATGAAGTGCCAAATCTACATGTCTTTTGAGCACCTCCAGTGATGGAGACCATCACTTCCATGGGCAGCCTGTTCCAATGCTTGACACCTCTTTTGGTAAATATTATTTTTCTAATATCCAATCTAAACCTCCCCTGGAGCAATTTGAGGTCATTTGTCCTCATCCTATCACTTATTACTTTGTAGAAGAGACCAGCACCCAGCTAACTACAACATTTCAGGTGGTTGTAGAGAGCAATAAGGTCTCCCTTCAGCCTCCTCTTCTCCACTTCAATAGTGTCAAAAGCTTAACTGAAGTTGAGTTAGATAACCTCTGCAGACTTTCCTTCATCCAGTAGGAAGGTCACCTGATCATAGAAGGAGTTCAGGTTGGTGAGACAGGCCCTGTCCTTCATGAATCCATGCTGGCTGGGCTGCCATGCTGGCTGGCCTGCATTTCCCTGGTGAGATCATTCAAGATGAACTGCTCCATAATCTTGCCTGGTATTTAGGTCAGGTTGACAACCTGTAGTTTCCTGGATCCTCTTTCTGACCCTTCATGTAGATGGACAAGAGGTAACAACACTTGTCTCTGACAGACCTACAGCATAGCAGACGCTCTCAATCTTCCTAAGAGAACTCTAGAAAAAGAATATTGTCAGGAATATTATACAAAGAAGCTTCTTCTAGATAAGATTATAGATTCACAAAATTATTTAGGTGGGAAAAGGCCTTTAAGATCATGTCCAGGCATACATCAAACATTGACAATTCCAACATTAAATCATGTCCCTAAGCACCATGACTTTCAAATACCTCCAGGGAGGGTGGTTCAACCCAACTTCCCTGGGCAGCCTGTTCCAATCCTTCACAAGTCTTTTAGTGGAGAAATTTTTCCTAATATCCAAGCTAAACATCCCCTTTTACAGTTTGAGGTTACTATTTCTGATCATCCTAGAAGAAATCACCAGGCAATATTTTTGTACCAGTTTACATATGGAGAACAGAAAACACTTTCTATGCAGTGATGTAGTAAATCTTGGGAACTTCTTATCTGAATGTCTCCAAAACCACAGTCAAACTGGTCAACTTGACATAATAGCTACTGTCACTCTGCATTTCTCCTTTTTCAGTACATTAATGTAATCTGACATGCTAACAGACTACTCTATTTTTCCTGTGTTCTGTATTTTGAAAGACTATAGCTAACTAGTTCAAAATCTTCCTTGTAGATCTGTAATATACGAAAAAATACCTTTTTTTACTGGACTTTATATTCAGCAAATAGTCTCTCTGTTTTCAGAGTTATCATTCATAAAATCACAGAATCATAGGACTGATAGGTTGGAAAATACCTTTGAGATCATTGAGTCCAAGCATACCTATCCACTATTAAATCATGTTCCTAAGCACTTCACCTACACATCTTTTGTATACCTCCAGGGATGGTGACTCAACCAGCTTCCTGGGCAGCCTCTGCCAGGGCCCGATAACCCTTTTGGTGAAGAAATATTTCCTAGTGTCTAATCAGAATCCCCCCTGTCACAACTTGAGGCCATTCCCTCTCGTCCTCCCAACTGTTGTATGGGAGAAGAGACCAATACCCACCTCGCCACAATCCTAGAACCCTCAGCTGCTCTTTGTAAGACTTGTGCTCCAGCCCCCTCATCAGATTCATTGCCTTTCTCTGGACACGCTCCAACCCCTCAATGTCTTTCTTCTAGTGAGGGGCCCAAAACTGAACACAGGATTCCAGATGCAGCCTCACCAGCGCTGAGTACAGGGGCAGAATCACTTCCCTGGCCCTGCTGGTCACACCTTTTTATACAGGGCAAGATCCTATCAGCCTTCTTGGCCAACTGGGCACACTGCAGACTCATATTCAGCTGGCTATAAACCAACACCTCCAGTTCCTTCTCCAACTGGCAGCTTTCTAGCCACTCTTTCCCAAGCCTGTAGAGCTGCACAGAGTTGTTCTGTCCCAGCTGCAGGACTCAGCACTTGGCCTTGTTGGTGATCTCAGTCAATTGATGCAGCCTGTTCTAATAGCTTTGTAGAACCTCCCTACCCTTAACCAGAAAAAACAACTCCTCCCAGATTAATGTCTGCAAACTTACTAATGATACATTCAATCCCCTCACTCAGGGATTATAATTTTATATTTAATTGATCTAGCTTTGCAGTATAGTTTGGAGGTACATTTCAGGGTGAAGTGACTGCTTTTAAAACATGCTGTTCTGATGGTCCCAGAGAAAAAATCTCCCACATCAACAACAGGAAACTCAAAATTTTCCATACAGCTCTGTCAAGACTATTATCACTTCATTTTACACAGCCTGCCAGTAACAATACTAATTGTACTGCTACATTGCAACAGGCAATCAGGCAGGAGGGATCTCATGCTGTAACCTGAGACTATTAAACAGAGAACATGCTCTGAAGTTCAAGGATAAAATCTTTCCATCTGAGTTGGTTGTACAGCACGCACCCCCACCTCAGCTACATATATCCGGAGTTATTTCTGTCTAGCAGAGTAAACTATGAGAAGTGAAATTCACTAGCTTTCTTTACAATATTGATTGCAACAATTCATTACAACAAAGCATGCGCCACCTGGGTGTTTGCATGGCTGTAAGTTGTAGTAGGATATTCAGACTGCACAACACACTATATTCTTGTACTAATGCTCAAATAGATCTAGTCATGCTTCTCCAACCATGCTGCAACCTCCGCAATGCCGTTATAGGGACATTTCCCCCTATGTGTAGTAACTATAGAAATACTGCAATTCATATGCTTGCTTTTCTGATTGTATTAGATCTGCTTCTGAAGTTTTATGCTACAGCAGATCTTACAGGGCATCTTGAGTGAATTTCACTCACAATAAGGAACATGCTACAGTGAAAAGATTTGAGGGGAATGACAATAATGTCTAAGTGGCTGTGTCTGTGCAGAAGTTTATACCAATAAGAGACTCCCAGAGAAATCTTGGTTGCCTCAAGAAATTGGGTGCACTATGCCCTTCCAGTTCTAGCTTCTTTTGGTAAAAAACTCAGACGTGTAAAAAAGAAGGGGTTTTAGGAACAGTGTTGGCAGGAGGTTATTCTTTTGTTTATCTACAAAATCTGCCTTTAAGCCAAAAAGTTGCTTTAATGTATTAATGTAATATGAGTCACTGGGCAAATGGTAAACACAAACTGTTAGAATGCAGTTATAAAACCACTTCTGATTTTCCATAAATTTCATTATCTGATACTTGAAATATTTTGTCATACAATAAAGAAACACAGTAAGTTGACACTTGTAATAATAAATTAGATTTGTTTATGTTAATGTTAGCGAACTCCAGTTAAGTCTGTCTGGTACTAAGCCATTGTTAGGTCTTTTATTACAAAGCTGTAACAAAAAAACAAGTACAAAAAAGAACACTTTCTGTCTTTTTATCTATACCTGTGTCTGACCACTCAAGGAAAATACAGAATGTGGGGCACATTCTGATACACTTTGAAATTTTCCCATGGGCTAATCATACATTTCTAAGACATTGGTGCCTCTTCATAAAGTTTAGCATTACTTGTGTTCAAATTGATATTGAGACTCTTTTTAAATTCCAGCTCTTGAAGTCGTCTTTGTAGTGTGACGCATCAAATGTGAGACAGGCAAAGGTTTTTGATATCTATGAAAATCTCCTCTTGCCCATTTACACATTCTCATCATAATTCTCAAATGAAAAAAAAGAGGAAAATTAAATACCAGTGAACAGGAGATATCTAGGTATTTTTATGTGACTTATTTGTGATCCTATGAATGCATTAGTAATATTTTTATAAAGTCATTCTAATGAGGTCCTAGTGAAGCAATTAAAATTATTTTCATTGATAAAAGTGAGAAATGGAAAAATGTTTGAAAGACATAAGATAGGGTACCTTAATGACATTTTCCTTTCCAGAATTCTCTGTACTTTCATTTCTCTCCTTTTCTACCTCTTAATAACTTACTGTCTGACTTAGTTCCCTTTCTCCTTCAATGTGATCCCCTTTTCTACTTGATTGCATGTATTTACTCTCTTTTAGATATATTTAGCTTATTGGAAGCTCATGAGAGTAAGACTTCTCTAGCAGAACCTACTCTTGAAAATGAACCCTTTTTTTCAGACAACAGGCATCAGGATCAGTTCTGGTTGAATTACTACAACAGATCCTCTATAACATAACTGTAAATGACAGCAATCAGAATTCTTACAGAGGCTGCATTTCTGTCCTGTTGAATAGTGTTAAGCTAGACCTCCACAGAGAGAAAGTCTACAGTGAGATTAGTAGGTCTGCTTACAACTTTCAATTTAACCACCACAGGTGACCTCACTGGGCAAGACACGAAAAGGCAGTTGCAACACAAACATGCAAAGCTGCCCAAGCTTCACAAATTCCATTTGATGGAAAGCTTTAGTTTTGCAGAAAAACCTCTTGCTTCAGAATATTAAGTTGCATTAGGACCCTGTTCAGGCTATTCACAGTCTTTGCTCTTAAAGCTGGATCACTTCTTTAGCCTTGTATTTTAGAAGGGGAGGGTGAAAACTGAGGCTATGGCTATATTTGTAAATCAAATTCCATTTATTTTTATTAACAATGAACATTCCTGAGCACAGGAAAGTGATTGTCTAGCTAAAAGAAAGATCAATCCCACTGTCTCAGTTAGGCTTAGCAGTTGTGATGCTACTGGGACCTTTCCAAGGCTCCCATTTCCCAGGAGGCAGTTTGGCCATGATGTGTCCCTCATACATCCCCTGCCAACTCTGCAACAGCATGTCAGGGGCTATGAGAGCTTATTGAACCTGATGTTGTGCATCCTGTGCAGTTGCCAACATGATCTGCAAGCCCAGGTGTTTTTAATTTGCATATAGCTTTAGAGTTGCTGTTTACTGCTGTGTGGTAACAAGGCAAGACTAAATTAAAATAGGTCTTCTTAAAAATTTAAAGCTCCATTTTCATATCAGGTTATCTTCAAATTAAGGCAGTGAAGAGATTGACTCTGAGCTTTAGCACTAAATATAAGGTCCTTTGATGTGAGGTTGATTCTCCTAGAACATTAAAAAATGAAACATCTTTACCAACCTGTTACACTCTGTCAATCTATTGTTGTTTATTTTAAGGTTTTTTTGGTCTGATGAAACAACAGTTTCTGAAAAAATCATGATTTACAGGAAAAAAATGCAAACATCTGTACCTAGAGTTCCTCATATTCAGGAGTTGTTTCCATATTCTATTCTATACATTTATTAAAATAAATTTAGTAAAAATATCAAATGTGTATACTTAAGGTTTAATGGCTTCTAATGGTTTACTGCTTTATGGAGACAGAGAATACTGAGGATATGTATATCATGTATACTTATACACAAAGAAATTGTATCCATGAAATATATATAAGTAATACAGGTGTACATATGTATCTATTGTATTTTCTATCTTTTGAAACTATCAGAGTAGGTTTCATTAGTAATTTCTTGTTTCCTGGGCAACACAAGCCTCTTAGTCAATAATTGCTTCTACAACAGCATGCATTCCAAGCTCTAAGGGGTTGTAAGTACTGCCCCAAATAAAGATGTGCTTTAAGGAAGGATGTAAATAACATAAAGTATGTAAACAAACACTGCAATGCTTCTATTGAAAGTGGTTTTATACACTCTCCATTTTCATTCAATATGGCCTCCAAACAACAGCTCCTAAGAAGCAAAAGAAGGTAATAGACCTGTACACAAAGGTCAAAGAGATATAATAAGATGAGGCAGGAAAAGGTATTATTAAAATTGGCTATGATCTGTGTTTGGTACATTCAATGAGAAAGGAGATTGTGCTGTGTGATACAGTACGGTACTGTATTAAATTTATATAAATGGCTTTGAAGGCATCCTCTCTAGCTATGGCATTGAGTTGTCTTAAACAACCCCTCTGCCTCATTTCACAAGACAAGTGAACAAAGAAAACTTTAGCTCCATGGTTTAGTTGTTAAGTACAGTACATTACAGTACTATTATTATTACAGCATTGCAATACTAATATTGTTAATATATATTTATTCGTGTATGTCACTAATTATTACTAATATATGTGATGTGTATATTATATTAATGTTGTATTAGGTTAGCTTTGGGTGGGTTAAGTCAGATTAGGTGTTTATGTCTACTTGCTTGACTGTGAAATCCACTAACAGTGCTCTGGTTGGAACCATATAACACATTAAGCAAGACATGATTGTATTTACCTAGTCATGTAGTATGTAGCTGTAGCATTAAACATATACAACATCCTGCTGTGAGTTTCCTGAATCAAGTTGAATGAAACTTTTTGTAGAAGTAAGTAGTACTTGTTTTATCAATTTAGTCTTAGATTTTTATTTGCAATTATTGTTTCTGATGCCATGTGGAAGAAGTCCTGGGATCAAGGTTAAGACACAGTAATGATTTGGAGGTTTAAGTTTTTCAATGGAAAACTTTTGCAGCTCTGACTTTAAGACTTCAAAAACATGCTTTTTGTCTTTTTTCAACTTCTGTTTCTCTGAATGTATTGTCAGAACAGAACCAGTTGATTTAAGAAAGTTGCTTAAAGCTCCGGAGAATTTCTCTCTCTTCAGCATCTGTCAAGACACAATAAAAGCTTCAAGGCAAAAGTGTTCTCTCTTTTGCTGTTGTGTTTGAAACAACTGGAATTCCTTGTAATACACTCCTGGAAAAAGTGTTAAAACTAATAGAGAACGAACACAAAGAAAAAGATTAAAGCCATTAAAAATGCTATTTCCTTGAAGCCAGTTAAAAAATCTTTCTCAAGATGGAAAGCAGCCATTCAGTTGCTGCAGCCAGTTTTGCTTCAGATGGGGGGAAAAGAAAAAAATAGTATCATGACTTTTAGTACTGTTTCGCTGATGCTGTGGATTATGCACTAGACACAAATATCTCTCTTCTTACTTGTTTATTTAGTTTCTTTGTTCCTCCCTTAAGACTGTCTTTTGCCTGTTTCACTACTGTCTTAGTCTTTTTGCCACACCTGGCCAAAATAAATCTAAAACATAATCAAAAGATCTTAACTTTTATTTTTATACAGTGTAAAAAGAAAAAGCTTTTTTTTTCCAAAACATTAAACTAAAGAGAAGTTACACAACTCAGTGTATTTTGCTGTGAGGAGCATACTGAAAGAGATTTTTTAAACAGAAATAACAGATATTACAATGGTGGCCAAGTAAAGCCTCTTCATTTTTGTAAAGTAAAATGGAAGCAGACCTAAACCCAGTAATGAATAAGAATAAATGTTTTGCCATTACACTGTACTTTTTATGCAGCAAGCAAAAAGTTTGATGACATACAAAAAACTGGGCTATAATGTTATTTTCTGTATTTTCTTGTTTAATTCAGTATATAATGGTCTGTACCAATTATTTCAGTTTACATACAAAGCCTGAAATTTGAAATATTCTAGTGAAACTTTTGACATACATTCAAAGTTTCCAGTAGCTATATGAGAATAGATTATGAATAGCCATTAAATGGAGGGAGTAAATGAAAGAATTATGAAGATTTTCCGTCAAGCAATGTAGCATTCTAGAAAAAATCTAATTCTTGTCACCACCACATACCATATTGGACATTTCAGACCAGTAGTCAGATGTGGAAAAAAATTTGGCTGGAGTAATTAAAAAAAAAATAAAGATGATTTACAAACAAATCCATTAAAATAAAATAATATCTCCCAGTAGAAAAATGTGTATTAAATATTTAATGTTTGCATTGTTAAAGATGTCTTTTAGCTTATCTGATTGTTGTTAAACCATGAATGATCTAACCACTTGTCTAGAGTGTGCATGAAAGAAGAAAACAGTAAAACTTCCCACAAGTGCTATCTGTTGTTTTTGGGGGTTGGTTTTATTTTTAGTTAATTTTTAAATGGATATTGATTAATTTTATTCGTATATAAAATACACATATATATAAAATTTAAGTTTAATCCTGTCCTAAAAACCAGTATTCTCTTATTCTCTGAAGTTACAGCTACCATGTAGAAAGAACAACGGTAAATATAAAAGTATGTGGTTTTGTTTGCATGTTAAGGATGGTTCTTAAACCCAAATCTACTCAGTAATGCATATATATTTTCCTCATCATTTATTTATTTATTTACTGGAAAGTAAAGATTAAGAATGTTCTTACTAGTCTCAATACAAGTGATTATAACTACAGTTAAATGTTGACCCTCAGAGAGCTAAAGAGTTTTTCCTTTATTTGAAAAGGTTTTTTTCTTCTTTTAATTAGATTTCCTCTCTGTTCTTGGAGCAGAATAAAAAAAAATATAATTCCTCCTCAAGGAAACTATTCAAGAATTTACTCAATTAAACCCAGTGTGAATTGAGATAAATCATCTCTTTTTTTTTGTTATAGTTTTAATGTTGGCTGAAATTTTTTCAAGTTTCTTTTCAAAATCAGGGTTAACAATTTAATACTTCATAGTTGCAAAATTATATGCGTAACTTCTCATCTTTCATAAAACACACACCAGAAAAATGATAGATTAAACACAGAAATAAATAAATAAATGCTGTACCTACATCCTGATATATATATTTAAATATGCATTCAGTCAACTCAATGGTAATTACATTCATTTTTTTCTTTTCTTGATAAAATGAAATAGTCTCTCTTGGGAGGGATTTTGTTATTTCTTTTATTGCCTTTGACTGTAAAAACCCGTTCCTTTATTAGGACATTAGTTAACAGTATCAGTGACTGTGGTGATAATTCCTTGTGGTTGCTTTAGGAACATAATTAATATGAATGCTACATAAAGTAATTCAACCGTAGGTCATTTGTGTTGTTGGTTAATCAGTAATTTACTTCCTACTGTTGTATCAGTAATTTACAGATGATTGTTGCATTTTTTCTTTCACAGACTTTATTGGAGACAGTTGCCTTTTCTGTATGAAATCCAGGAAATTTTGGAAAATATGCTCATATCGCTTACAAGTTCTCCATACTTAAGGAGGCAGGATTTGACTTTTTTTCCCCTAGGCACAAATGCAAGTATATCAGTGTTTCTTTTCTCATTAGATAAAAGTTAAACTATGATGTGGCAAATGCTATATCTAGCTGTGAGAGCTTCCCTGAGGGATAAGACATAGAGACAGACAACTTAGCTTGAATTTTCCCAGAAAGTTATTTTCTTTTTATTTTTTGTGGTATGGAAAAAGGCAGTAAGAACTCCATGATTTCCATCTATATTTTAATCACTGGAAGTGATTTCTGTAAATCATATAGAGGTTTTTTAGCACTTGTCTGTCACAAGTTTTCTTTAAATATTTCCTTTTCTCTCTCTGTAGGGAATCCTACTCAATCATTTTTTTAAAAAAAAAGATTTATTTTAATGTGGCTTGAAGTGCTTGGAGTCCCTGGAGTGCATTTGCCATCACTTTGGAATATAGTCATTAGTGTGCAGATGTGTTATTATATTGAGATTTCATTTTCACTATTTGGTCTTTTCAGTGACATAAGAAAGATAAATTTTATGTGACTTTGTTGTGTACATAAGGCAAGATTTTATTTTTCTTTATTCAAGTTTGTGTTTCTTTTTGGCAATTTGATTTTACCTGTGGCTGAAACATGTTTTCCCATTTAGTTGTCAGCTGAGCTTTGGTTATTTTTTTCTTATGCATTGGCCTGACCTTACAGACCATTCCACTTATTTTATACTTAACAAATGGAAACTGTAATGTCATTTTTTAGTTTTTAAAGCATTGCATACTACCAGAGTGGAGAACTAGCATTAACATAGGAAAAATAAGAGGAATTAAGTGTGTTTCCTCAGTTTACAAAATTTGCAAGCTTATAAAATTCTGTATTCAGAATTAAGCTGCTATGAACATAGCCCATGATCCCTTATGATATTCTTCAAGTAAAACTAACTATTCATCAGGTAATTTTAGCTTTTTGATTTCAGATTTTAAGTAAAGCTATTATATACATGCATATGTCTAGTAGTAACATTTCTATTCCCTCTGCTAAGTCACATGTTGAAAACTTTACAATATGAAATATTTAATGAAAACCAGATGAATTCATATTTCAGGGAAAGGCCATTCTGTATATTTGAATGAGTGAAGATACATTATTTTTCTTCGATATGTCCTCATCATGACCTTTAAATGATATCAGAGAAATAAAAGTAAGCTTCTTGTTCAGAAAAATGTAGTGTCTTCTATATATGGATCTTACCTTCCACTTGTCTCTGGTTTTAAATTGGAAAGACTGCAATATCAGTAACTTTTCTACATTTTATTCAATGAATAGTAATAATAATAACCCAATGGACTTACTTATATCCCCTTGTATACAACTGCAACATTTTACATGTAGAAATAAGAGAAGCTATGTTCAAACCCAACTAGGAACACATCTAAATACAGAGATGACAAGTAACTTGTGCAAAACTGTAAAAAGCACAGAACAAAACAAACAAAAATTACTCCAACAAATGTATTATAAATTTTTTTAATAAGACCTTTCCTTTTTATGGATTTATCTCTCTGAATTTGTGCATCTCCACTGATTTACCATGGTCACTGTAATTACAGAAAGGTGCTATTTTAGGACCATGATCCTAGAATCAGTTTACTGTATCTTTGAGATCTTACAGAATATCTTTTGTTCATTTTTCATGTACACTGTAGATTTTTTTAGGTACTACACATTCTGGTTGAAAAGGAAGGGTTTTGCAGCAAAAGCAGAGACTGCGTCTTGGATTGCTCTTGGCTCCAGCACTCAAGTCTGAGCAAAATCTTCTCAGGCAGTAGAAGCAGTTTCCTGCTTTCTTGCAGTAATTACCATGGTGTTTAGTGTGAAGTGGGACCAGCAAGCATCAGTACTGCAGCATGGAAAGAAACAGGAAGCATGCTTTTGTAAGGATACAGAAGGGACTATGTAAGTTCCCACTGGGGTAAAAAAACCTTTTCCTTGCTGACCTGATAGCAAAGCTTGGGAAGCCTATCTGGGAGAAGGGATCTTTAACTCTTCTTAACAGAATTTGTAATCCAATAAAGTAGAGCTGTCCTTGTGACATATATTGTGTAATTCAAATACGATTTCTAATAAAATGTTAGAAGAAATTTCATTTTGCTGTTGCAGTTATGTGAGTTGTTATAAACTCTGACATTGGATGCTACCTGCAACTTAACAGTGATCATAACAGCAGATTTTATATCTACACATATTATGATACCAAAAGTATTTTCACAGGAAGCATAAATGCAGAAAAATACAAGTTTATTCCAAATTGATAGGGATGTTTTTCTTGGTTATTGAAATGGATGAAACTGCTGAAATGCTGTATGGAAATACTGTAAAGGTGTACTTTTGTTAGCCTTTCTAAAATATATTGGAATTTCTTCTTTAATTCTTTGTCCTGTTATGTTACACAGTGGTTTACAAGAAATTACAGTATGGTTAGATCTCAATGTGTTCAATTTTTTCACACCCTAATTATTGTTTTTAAAACACGTGTTTTATTTTCATTAGAGTCATATTAGATCAAGTCTTTCAAAGGCAAGAAGTTAATGGATATGGAAATCATAGAGTGATAGAATAACCAGGTTGGAAGAAACCCGCCAGATCATCTAGTCCAACCATTCCTATCAAACACTAAACCATGTCCCTCCGGACTTCATCTACCCGTGCCTTAAACAACTCCAGGGAAGGGGAATCAACCACCTACCCGGGCAGCCTGTTCCAATGCCCAGTGATCCCTTCTGTGAAATTTTTTTCCTAATGTCCAGCCTAAATTTGTCACTCAAACACAGAATCACAGAATCATAGAATAGTTAGGGTTGGGAGGAACCTCAAAGATCATCTAGTTCAAACCCACCTGCAATGGACAGGGACGTGCCACTAGATCAGGTTACCCAAGGCCCGATCCAGCCTTACCTTGAACACTTCCATGGATGGGGCATCCACAACTTCCCTTGGAAACCTGTTCCAGTGCCTCACCACTCTCATGGTGAATAAATTCTTCCTAATATCTAGTCTAAATCTGCCCTTCTCCAGCTTATATCTGTTCCACCTTGTCCTATCACCACAAGCTTTTATGAATAGTCCCTCTCCAGCTTTCTTGTAGGCTCCTTTGAGGTACTGGAAGTTTGCTATAGGATCTCCTTGGAGCCTTCTCTTCTTCAGGCTGCACAAGCCCAATTCTCTCAGCCTGTCCTCATAGGGAAGGTGCTCCAGCCCTCAGATCATCTTTGTAGCCCTCCTCTGGACCCATTCCAATAGTTCCATATCCTTCTTCTGCTGAGGATTCCAGAACTGGACACAGTACTCCAGATGAGGTCTCACAAGAGAGGAATAGAGGGGTAGAATCACCTCTCTTGACCTGCTGGCCACACTTCTTTTGATGTAGCCCAGGATACGGTTGGCCTCCGTAGTGGTATACTACTGGCTCATGTCAAGCTTCTCATCGACTAGCACCCACAAGTCCTTCTCTGAAGGGCATCTCTCAATCACGTTTACTGAAAATGGAGTTTCTAATGCTTCTAATGAAGCATTAGAAACAGACTTAACATTATTCATATTAGCTCTGAGAAAAAAGGAAAATAAATATGTCAGTATCAGATACAACGTAGTTAGATTTTTTTGTCCTATATTGTAAAGACTTATTAGAGTAAAGAGATAACAGGTAAAAATATACAATGATTTTTAAAACAGTTGTTCTATCTGGGGTTTTTTTTGTTTGATATTTTGTTATGGAAATGTGATTTTGAGTGAGTATATTCTCCAAGACAATGCTTTTAGTGTTGGAGATGTCTGTTAATGAACTAGAATGATAACACTCAGAACTAAAAACAACTGTATAGGATTGAACAAGGTATACTTTTTAAGAACATGAAACACAATCTGTTTGTGAGGCAGGTGAAAAATCACCGCAGGGCAAATAAAGCTGATGTGAATATTCAGTTTTGATTGATGAAAAGCTCACGAAATCATTAACCAATTCTAAACTGGAAGTCATTTAAGTCTGTCTCTGTCAGTTTTTTTATTTGGCCAGAAAAAAACTACTAGAAAACAAGTAAAGTGGCAAGTAGTACAGGTACCCCTTGGTCCATTGCTGTTGAAATATTTTTAACTGAACAGACCAGTTCTTTATTTTCCTCATTACTTTACTAAAAATAGTGTTCTCTGCTGTTTTCTTAGCCAAACATAAGCTGTTTGTTTACTTATAAGTAGGACTAAGTCAACTTTTCTAAGGATGTTGGTCTTAATTATTGTTATTATAATTAATGACATAGATATCATCACTTCTTAATCTAATTTCCTCTGAGTTATTTAGAGAATGTTGACAATCTTTTTTTGTTTACTCTGGTACTCCATACTTCAAGAAGCAATTATTTAAGGTATTGAAAGACATTTATGTTATACAGTGTTGCAACATAAGATCAGTTTATATGTACATTATTTAACTCATTTTCTTTGTCTCATGTGTAGTCATATATATATATACACACAAACACATTTATACATCTATGGCCATACTTTAACTTAGTTCCGTAAATTCCATTAACAAACCCACTTTTTTCTTGGTTTTAACTTTACTAAGTAGAGCTATAAAAATACCTTAGCAGGTGAACACATTTAAAATAGCAGTGTATCAATTATTACTGTTTCCCAACTCTGGCAATTTTGTATCCTTTGTTAACCCGCTTTCCCTCTCTTTAATTAAAAAAGAAAAAAAAATTAGACAGAAAATTGTTATTTTTCTATTCCTGGAAAAACAGAACATAATTCTCTCTAAGGCTGAGCAAAAATTTTTCAGATGCTGTAGATTTTTGATATATAATGTAAGTAATTTTAGTGAAGTTTGTTACTGAAAATCATTTTTAAAAGTAAAATTGAGAAGAAAAGGGTTTTTACATCTTTTTGCTATTTTCTTTCAATTTCTGCAGGATAATGGAAGAAGCTTAAGCTTGTTTAAGCAAAATTGTTTAATCAAAAGTTGTGACCACTATTGAATTTCATTTTTAGAGCTGCAAGTTTTGAAGTGAAAAAAAACCCCCACTAGCTCTAACTTCCTTTTATTGCCAAAACCTACATTATTGGCCCATAAAGTATTTGCTTACTGCTAGAGTGGAGTGAAGGAAGAATGGCAAACAAGCTGATCCGAACATGAGCTGATTCCTTTTTGAGCCATGAAACAACATCAAACACAAGAAAGATATTATCTAGTATGAACATTTATACTTCACAAATTTCCAGTACTTCTTTGTGCACATATAGGAATTTGGAATTGTTATTTCCTGGGTAGCATAAACATCCTGTTTTCTCAAAACATATAAATAGAAGGTAACACATAGCAAAGAGATTACAAACATGGGGGTTTTTTATAACAAAATACAAGGTACTTCCTATAGTTGTACTGAAGAAGTCTTGCTCTGCTACTCACTCTAGGAAGGGGGGTGGAACTTCTAGAGAAAAGTTTTGATTACCTGGTTATTCTATGAGATGAAAAGGTCAGGATCACGCCCTGGGAGGTGGGAAAACCTGTCTTCTAGTGTAGCATATAGGAATTTATAATACTTTGACTTAACAGTGATTTTAGAATTTTTTAAGGTAAGATTGCAAAAGTCCTATTAAAACTTAGTTATTAATTGATTAAGAAAGTAATTAAAAATGAGTCAATGTATGTGTTATAGTAAAAATAATTAGGGGTTTAATCATGTTAAAAATGATGACATTCACTCCTATTTACTACACGATGTAATATGTATGCATGCAAACAGAGATAGATCTGCATACAGGAACATAATTCAATATTTAATTGTAAGAGAAGTATGGATCATTACTATAGTCTGCACTATCTGATATACCTATATTGTCCACCCACTCCCTTTCCATCCTTTAATAAACACAGATATAGTTCCCTTATTCTATAGGCCAATCCCATCATATAACCATCATATCTATTAAGTTCCTATGTCCATGACTTGGACACCACCCCTTATGCAGGTCACTCAGCCAATGTGTTGTGTTGAACTGTTTGGAGGAATTGGAAATTGATTTGAACGCATAGTTCTCCATGGACAGCAGATGGACAACTTGCTCTTTGTAGTATGCTCCACAGGCTGCTCCTGTGTCTGAAGCAATTTCTTCCCCCCTTCATCACTGACCTTGATGTCTGCAGGTTTTTTTCTCTTACTCTTCTCTCACACACTTGTTGTGTAGCCTTTTTTACCCTTTCTTAAACAAATTTTCACAAAGGTGCTACCAATACTGCTGATTGGTTCAGCTGTATCACATGCTGTGTTCACATGAAATTGCAGTGTTCAGGGATGTAGCTCCTGCGATGTTCTCACAGAGACCACACCTGCAGTCTCCCCCACTGCCAAAACCTTGCACATAAATCCAATTCAATACGTAATTATTAAAGCCTAAGCTAGAAAGTTACTCTCTGTCATCTTTCTCTGCTTTGGGTAGTTTTCTCCGTTGGGTAACTCACAACATTTTGGATTATATTCACTTAGGTGTCTCCGGAAACTCATGAAAAGTCTGTTTCTCTCCATTGTCTGCATCAAGAGTTGTACTAAGACCAAGTAAGAATGAAAGCTTTATTTAGGTGTCTAAAGACTTTGTACTCAATACATTCATCAATCATTCATATGCAACAAGAGACCTCTTTTCTTGCTAATAAAACATGACCAAACATATTGAGCAGATTGACATTTTCTGGAGATGTTTTCTAGATATCTTTTTATTTTCTCCCCTCAGTTGGTTTTATACTGGAGTTTGAAATGACAACTCAAAAATTACACCAAATTTATTTAATAGTAATCAGACTTCATTTGGTATGAAATTTAGTGTCCTGGCTTAATACACAGTTGTCTTGGAAAATTTGAACCTCCATTCAGCATATGTATAGCTTATTATTCATTCAAAGGTTTAAATTGTTTTAGTGAAATGGAAAAATTCTGTCCTTTTATTGCAAATTCTGGATATCTTGCTGATACATGCACATGTTTGTATAATAATATATCCTTTGTGTCTTATATGATCTGAAAATATCTGAGGCACTAATATATTTCACAGTAATACATGCATTATTTCTTTTGTAGTGCTAGGTCAAAATCTTGGGTGAAGCTTAAGAATGAAAATTCATTTTTAGCAGCTTATATACATTCATTTTCATTCCTGTAATGTAGCAACCTATTGAGTTTTTCTCAAATGGGAGGAGAAAATTACATTCTCTTGAATTAGTGCACAAAAAGAAATACATAAAGCCAGCTCAAACTCTGCAGTACAAGTTTGATAATGAGTAAACTTCAAAACCTTAATACTTGTTACATCATCAAAGTATCTTCCAGCTGATATATTCCCTATATGGAGCGTATATATGCATCATATGCAAGCATTGACAGATAGGCACTGTGGTTTACATATATATTATAACCATATAAAAATTGGGCTTTTTAATATTGTGATTTAGATACAAACAAAGGAAACTAAATTTATAAATGAACTGAGCTTAAGACTAGACACCTGTTAATTGCCTTTTATTCATTCCATCTGCTCTAGGGGTTTATATAATATCCCAACACAAGTGATTTTCCTTTTCTTTTAAAGAGAAAGAACATGTACTGAGACATGTAAATCCTGCTTTTTCTCATAAAGGTATTTGTGGCATATCATGCAAGTTCTAACAGCTTGAAGTTTGAAGAAAATTACTGAGTTTGGATTAATAATAAATTGCTCTGGGAAATAAAAATAGCAATTTTAAAAAATATTATACTTTTTTTTCATAATTAAGTTCCACAATTAAGTACTGATTGAAAAAGACAATACTGAAGAAGTGCTTGGTATAAGTATGTTCATAAATGTAAATAATATCTGAAAGGATACCAATATCTCATCCTACAGAAGAAAAAAAGCTGAATCTTAGAACTGAACAATATTTTCATGGAGCAGGTTGCACTTGACTGGATGTCAGGTGTCCACTAAGACCACGCTATCCCTCCCTCTTCTCAACTGGAGAGGGGGAGAGAAAACATAATGAAATGTGCGTGTGTCAGGATAAGGGTAAGGAGAGATCACTCACCAATTGCCATCACAGACAAAATACTCAATCTGGGGAATTAATTTAATTTATTACCAATCAAATCAGAATTGAATAATAAGAAACAGAACCAAATCCTAAAACACCTTCCCTCCACCTCTATCTTCTTCCAGAGCTCAATTTTGTTCCTGATTTCTCCATATCCTTCCCCTGAGTGGTGAAGAAAGATGAGGAATGGGGGTTATGGTCAGATGTTTCTTCTTCTCTTTCTTCCTCACACTCTTCCCTTGCTCCAGCATGAGGTCCCCACCTACTGGAGACAGTTATCCACAAACTTCTCAAACATGGTCTTTCCCATGGGGTGAAATCCTTCACAAACAGACTGCTCCAGTGTGGATCCCCTCAGTTTCACAAGTCCTGTTTCAACTTGGGATCTTCTCTCCATGGTTCCACAGATCCTATAAATAGCCTGCTTTACCACAGACTTCCTATAGTGTCAGAGCCTCCTTCATGTGTCCACTTGCTCTGGTTTGGGGTCCTCCTCAGGCTGCAGATGGATATCTGATTCACTGTTCACCTTCATGTGCTGCAGGGGAATAACCTGCTTCATCATGGTCTTCTGCATGGGCCAAAAGGGAATCTCTACTCCAGTGCCTTAAGCACTTCCTCCTCTTCCCTTTTCACACTGTGGTGTCTGCAGAGTTGTTTCTCTCACTTCCATTTACTCCTCTTTTCCAGCTGCTATTGTACAGAGATTTTTCCCTTTCTTAAATATGTTACCACAGAGCTGCTACCACCATTGTTGGTTAGCTTGGTCTTGGACAGCAGTAGGTCCATCTTGGAACTGGCTAGCACTGGTTAATGGCGGCATGGGGGAAACTTCATGCATCTTCTGACAGAAGCCACCCTTGTAGCACCGCTACTACAAAACTTTACCACAAAACCACAATAAAATCCATTATGTATTTTATTTATAATTGCATATAAATGTACTGAAAAAGGGCTTTCTGGGGGTATGAATTTAAATTTCGAAATGATATGGGAAACAAGAAAAAGCTAGAAACTGGGACCCAAGAATTACAAAATTAATATGAATAAAATCCATTATTTCTATTTAATTGTATCTTCAGTTATAAAAAATTACACTGCAGTTCAGATGCTTCTTTTCTATATCATTTTTATGCTATGATTAATTTAAAATTAAACAGGTAAAATATTAGAATTATTTCCTCATCTCCAACAAATCAAGATAAAGAAAAATTATTTATATTAAAACAAGCTTTCTTTCCTAATGTGCTTTTGTTACAAGAGAAGGCTAAAATATCTTAACTGTGACCTTGTTCTTTTGATAAGGTTGTTCAGAAAAGATATGACTAATACTTCAGGATATAAAAAGGAGCAAAAAAAACAAAGAAAAAAAATAATTAAATCCAGACTTCATTCCAAAGTAAAGTAAATTTATTGAAAAAGATGTCAAGTAAATCTAAAGCAAATGGAATTTAAAGTAAAACAGGTAATACACAATAAAATGTAGTATAAAGGTTTTGTAACAAAGAATTTATGAAGGTTGGTTAATGACAAGAAGAAAGTTATAAGTGAACCTTGTGGACTATCCTAGGTTAGTGTTGTGACTGTAGTAGTTGGTTTACTTTACAGTTCTGATTTCTAATGAAGAAGAAATCAAACAATTCTACTTTGAGAATTCTATTAAAATGTGAAATTTATGCTTTTATTGGGGAGTACAATGTTTGATAGCACTAGAAAACTTGCAGTTTCTATCCTCGAGTCATGTTATGCTTTCTTTTGTCATTTCTTGCATCCTGCCTTTTACCTTATGCCATTGACATTTTGTTAGATTTTGCAAATAGGATCCATATTAAATTAGAAATGCTTACTGAACATTCATGCACCAAATTCTGTATCAGTGGTTACAATATATTTTTGCTCAAAAACTATAGCTCGCATTCACTAGTTCAACTGCTAAGAAAAGTCTGGAGACTGCAAAGTACATATATTCTTTGTTCAATTGTAGTGGTTTGTAGAAGATTATGGCCTCAGACAATGGTGATGCTCAGGCAATGCTCTCAAGTGTAGGTGAAATAGCTTGCAGATCATAAAAAAATATATATATAATGGCAGGCTGCTATCATTTAGAAAGTACCCAATGCCATGTTATTGTCTTATACCTTCCTACTAAAGTCAGTGGATCTTTGCATGTGAAAGAAGAATAGGCTGTTAAAAACCATTGTAAAATTCACAGAATCATAGAATCACTTGGTTGGAAAAGAAATTTGAGATCAGGGTATGGGTGGATGAGGTGCTAAGGGGCACGGTTTAGTGTTTGATAGGAATGGTTGGACTCTATGATCTGGTGGGTCTCTTCCAACCTGGTTATTCTATGATTCTATGATTCTAAGTCCAGTTGTATGTGTCCAGTACTAAACCATATCTCTAAGCACTTTATCTACTCTTCTTTTAAATATCTCCAGGTATGGTGCCTCAACTAATTCACTGGACCCCTCTTCCAGTGCTCGATAACCCTTTTTGGTGAAGAAGCCTTCCCTTCTCCAGGCTGAATAACCCCAAGTGCCTCAGCCTGTCCTTATAGTGGAGGTCTTCAAGCCATCTGATCATCTTCATGGCCCTCCTCTGGAGCCATTCCAACAATTTCATATCCTTCTTATGTTGGAGATTCCAGAACTGGATACAATACTCCATGTGGGATCTCACTAGAGTAGAGTAGAGGGAGAAATACCTCTCTTGATCTACTGGCCACACTTCTTTTGATGCAGCCCAGTGTATGGTTGGCATCCTTTGATGACTCATGTTGATTGTACACTGACAGCTCATGTTTGGCTTCTCATTGACTAGCACCCGCAAGTCCTTCTCCACAGAGCTGCTCTCAATCATATCATGCCTCATCCAGGATTGAAAATGCAGATTGCCCCGACCCTGGTGTAGTACCTTACATGTGGACTTCTTGAACATTATTGCTTCAGTTATAGTTAGGTTCTGTTTTTAGACTCTTCAAAACATAAAATATTCGTTGCAGAAATGAACTCCCTCTTTAACTGAGTCTTGTTATGCATTATGCCAATTAGGAATAAATTCAAATCTCTCTCCTCAGACTCTCAGTGAATACTCATTTTCAGCTGTGCACTGTAAAGTCTTGTGTGCAACGAAACTCTATTTATTTAGATAACACTAAGAAATAAATAGAATTCAGAAAGTAAATAAATCAATGACCTGTAGAATCAAACCTATTTTTGACAAGTATCTTTCTTTAATACTGGAGAAAGACAGTATGTATATTATTGCTCCACTCCTTATCAGTCTTAATCTTGTAGCCATCTTCAGGCAATAATGCCATAAAACTCTTTTTTGCCTTCTCTGTTGACGTCACTAAAGCCATTTGCAAGGGTTCAGTGCTTTATAGACTCTATATACAGTTAAATTATAACATCAGTGTGTTGTGATAATGAAAAAAAACACAGGAAATTTTGTTGCTGAAAAAATAATTTATGAACTAGTCACCCTTCCTTCCCAAAACAACCTTTTGAAAATTGCTGTACTTGACATCTATTTACTGTGTCAACCCTCATGATTCAGTGTATTTTATATAATTAATAGATAATAATGAATATAAATTAAAGTGAGATCTAAATGTGCTAAAAATTAATATTTTAAAAGTAAGAGCGTACTATGTAGTGCTGGAGAGAAGTTTTTTCAAAGATGAGATTAAATTAATTAAGAGAAAAAATAAGCTTGCTCTCTGCATTTTACATGTGTTAATGAGACTATCTGATACTGTTTCCTCCAAGTATCAGGTTAATGAGAACTAGGAAAGCTTTCATAGCTTGCAGATTTATTGAGATAATTATAATCCAATATTCTTTCAAATATGAAACATGAAACTCCATGTAACAGATACTTACTGACTATCTGTTACAAAAATATTTATAAATAATGCAGATCTAGAATGAATTTTATATTGTGCCTATCTGCTATATCAATAATTAAACTCCATTTTCTAACTTTTTTTCCTGGAAGAGAATCTCTTTTGTGAATACGTGCGTGTCTGGTGGCTTGGGTGAAGCATCTAGAGTGGGTCAGAGAGATCATCATGTCTTTTCAGCACTGTCCTGCATTCAACCCTTGTCTCTAAATTGGTGAGATGTGGATTTAATGGATGGACCCCTCAGTGGAGAAGTAATTGGCTGAATGGTCACACATAAAGAGCTGTGGTCAGTGACTCAATGTCCAAGTGGAGGCTGTTGATGGGTGGCATTCTATAAGGTTTGCTATTGGGGCCACTGTTGTTTAACATCTTTGTCACGGTTATGGACAGTGGGATTGAGGGTACCCTCAGGAAGTTCACTGATGATATCAAGCTGTGTGGTGCAGGTGACACACTGGAGGGAAGGGATGCCATCCAGAAGCACCTGGACAGACTTGAGAGGTGGGCCTGTACAAAATTCATGAAATTCAAGAAGGCCAAGTGCAAGGTCCTGCACCTGGGTTAGGTCAACGTCAAGCACAAGTATAGACTGGGTGGAAAACAGATTGAGAGTCGCCCTGAAGAGAAGGACTTGGGAGTGCTGTTGAATGAGAGTGGGAAATGTCTGCTTGCAGCCCAGAAAGTCAACCATATCTGGGCTGTGTCAGAAGTGTGACCAGTAAGTCAAGGGAGGTGATACTCCCCAGCTACTCTTCTCTGATGACACCTCACCTGGAGCACTGTGTACAGTCCATGAGGCATCAGCACAGGAAGGACATGGATCTGTTAGAGTCATTCCAGAGGAGGGATGCAAAGTTATTCAGAGGGCTGGGAGCATCTCTCATAAGAGGACAGTCTGCAAGTTGGTGGTGTTCAGGCTAGAGAAGAGAAGGCTCTGGGGAAAACTTACAGCAGCCTTCCAGCATGTAAAGGGGGTCTACAGGAAATCTGAGGAGGGGCTCTTTATCAGGGATTGTACTGATAAGATAAAGGGTAATAGTTGAGAGAGCAAAGATTTGTATTTTTTATTAGGAAGATTTTTTTTTCCTGTGATAATGGTGAGGCACTGGAACAGCTTGTCTAGGAAAGCTGTGGATGTTCCATTCCTGGAGGTGTTCAAGGCCAGGTTGGAAGAGGTTTTGATCTACATGATCTAGTGGTAGGTGTTCCTGACACAACAGCATGGTTGGAAATAGCTGATCTTTATGGTCCCTTTTAAACCATTCTATGATTTTATGATACTTGCCTGTGTAGTCCAGAGATAGCAGTGCATTTGGACTTACATTGGAATTACAAAGTCAACACACTTTCAGTGTTGTTTTGATCAGTTCATATAGGAGAATAAGTATATATCCTTCTGCCTTTTTATCTACTAATTAACATAACTGAAGGGTAATTCCATATACAATACATGAGAAAATTATATACATATTTCTATGAGCATATATCAGTGTCAGAGGATAAAAATAAATCTTTGTGCTCCATGTTTCTTTAATTTTAAAATACATGAGGTGCTAGATATTAAAATAGATTTGTGTGAGACAAAACCCCTACATTCTTCCCCTATTTTTTAAAAAGACTTCCAGAGTTTATTTCTATCCTATATACACAAGCATACACAGGAGAACAGTACTTGGCTAGGTTTTCTCAATCAACACACTTTCATTATGAGGTTTATGGACACAATGAAAGAGGTGTAGTAGCTAACTTGCAGAGACTCTTTTAATGAGACCTTAATGATTACTAATTGTATATAATATCCAAAACTTATTCTTCATTTCATTCACAGATCTAAATTCAAAAATGTAAATGTGAAGATAAGTATAATAGATTGGTCTTGTCTTGCCACTAAGCATCAGGTTTTTAGTAAAAGCAATAAGAATAGATTGGGATGGAATAAGGTTTACAGATAATGATTGAGGAAAGATTCTAAAATTTGGTCATTACAGTAATTTTTAGTAAAGATTGAAGGGCAGAACTGTTCATAGTAGAACTGCAAGCATTCAGGCCAGGGGATCCATTAAACAGTTCTGGTCTAATTTAAAGGTACCTGAAAAAAGGAAGTTCAATGTTGATTTTTACATTTTGATATATTCTTCACTCCAAAATAATTGTGAAGATTGTATCATTAATGAAAGAGGTTTACCATCTTGCAATCCAGTGATTCCTAAAAAGTCTGAAACAATATAAAACCTAAGACATGTCAAATATACTTGTATTTCTCCAGCCCTCCATTACTGTAACTTTTATCTTTACATCATTTTACTTTGGGACAAATTATATTTTCTTACATGTATCACTTCTCACTTCAGGATCATTATTTTTAAATGACTACACTGTCACATTTCTTTAGGTTCCCCAAAGATAAATGTGATTTGTGGTCCATCCACCTTGAATTAGAAATTTATTGTTGCTGTTTAAATTCTGATGATTATTGTTTCTCTATTCCAACATATGTTTTTCCTCTTGGTTAACCTTTTATTTTTGGTTTGTTCATGTTGCCTATTATATTTGCTGTTATTGACCTAATTTGTTTAAATCTTGCACTCATTCTATTCATAATTCAGCATTGGTACTCAATTGCAGAGAAACATGTAAAGCATTCCTTTCATTGCACTCACAAAGTCAATATATACTATATGGAATGCATTCCAGTTACCATATTTAAAGATAATCATACATTTTTCAGCTGTAAATGAGATATTTCAAATGTTCTTTGGTAATTTACTGTGAGGCAATTATGCTTAAAGGGCTTGATACATTTCTTGAATAATGGGGCTAACATTTAACTATTTTATACATTAATTCCTGATGAAAGTTCATAAGATATTTACAGCACAGATCCATGTTATTGCAAAAGAACATACCTATTGGCAATTCTTTATAAAGCAGCAGTAACAGATATTGTATATTAAAGAGTACAAAGGGACTTAGAAGTTTGGAGAAAGGTAGAAGACTATCCATATAAGGGTGGAAAAAATACAGTATAACTGAAATGTTACAAAAGGAGGAGTGGAAGCACTTGGAAACATGCAGTAAAACTAAGGAGCATTTCCTACTGACTTTTAGGGACAAATTTCAAAAGTCAGGGAGTAAAATTAGTAGAAGTTAAGAAATCAGACTCTTCAGTTATCTTTTAGTTTTAACTGAACTAATTAAACACTTTCTGTTAATTCATATTTGTTATTTTTAAGTGTGCATGCATTGAAACTCACTGAACATACACATGTAAGTAAATTATAATCAATGTCATTAATCTACTTTACTTGTTCTTCTCTTTTTTCTTGTGAAATGTAAATCAAAGGAAAATTGCAGAATACCAGGTGCAGTATCTCCTGCAGTCTTTTACCAAGTCATACTGAAATTTTCTCTCTCAGATAAAGGTCAAGGACAGAAGGAAGCAGTGAGTATGCAGTATGGAAGCAATCAACCCTTACATTCATTTAAAAGCAGGACACCCTTAAAGAACCATTAGCAGTTTGTCACAAAATCAATGGGTCTGATTCTCTTTTCACTAGCACAAATATAAATTGGGAGTAACTCCAAGTTTATGAATGAAGTTTTATTGGCAGAAGTGTCAGTGTATGATGAGCCTAGAGGACAAAATTGTCAACTGCTTTCTGTTTGCATAGCCGCGGTATCACAGTCTAATGGAGATAAGCACACTGGAGTAAAATCTTCATTTTCTTTTTGTTGATCTAGTCTAAAATAAATCCATTTCTGAAAGCATGAACTTAACTCATTACATAATGATTTCTTTAATAAAACCATAAATTCATCTGAAATTTAGTTAGTTTCTACAAGGATATTTTAAATCTAAAATATGACCATGGTTTTTTCTTCTTCATGATTTTGATCTGTTCTAGTTTTACACTATTTTATGTGACGTATATTCAACTTATAGTCAGTTGTATAATACAAACAGAAATCTCTCTGAAGAAGATAAAAGTAATTTTGCCTTTTAAAACTTTGTTCCTTTCCCATGGCCCCTTCTGTGTGACTGTAATCTTCCCCTTTCCATGATCAGGCTTGTCTAAATAAATTTGCCAAGAGCCTGGTTCTCAGAAAGTGAAAAAAATTAATACTTTACTGACAGACGTCTTTGTTTAGATCAGAGACACACACTGTTAGATGCTATGCTCAAAAATCTGAAACCAATCTTCCAGGTCTAAATTGTTCTCACTAGGTTGCTCAGGGTTGCAAATAGTACTATTTTGATAGATATAGGGATGCTGGCTGTTAATGAAATGATTGTCCTATTTGTTAATTACTAAAATAAACTAAAAATTTGACAAAGCATTGCTCTTATTGACTTTATTGTTATGATTTGGGGTGACTGCACCTCTAGAAAACAGATCTGAAAACACACAGAAACAAACAAATGGACATCATATTTTTTTTAAAGCATAGAAGCCTGCAGTTGGATGGGAATAGTAAAAGAGGAATAAGGAAAAATTCGGTTATAAAATAACCATACACTTAAACATCCCTAGTAGACATGAGCCAAACCTATTTAATACCAGGATACAATTTACTGTTAGTATCTACCTGAGTGATCAACACAGTTAGTGTAAGAAATAAGAAAGATGTCAGACTTGGTAAACAAAAAAAAAAAGAGTTATAACAGAATTACCTATTCCTTTAAAATTAAATTATTTTCCTTACTGTTTGGTATCTCAAACATAAGGCAGATCTGTAATCATTCTATTTCCAGAAGAAGTCAGCACTCAAAGGCAATGTCAGAAGACAGAAGTGCGGCCAGGGAATGAGTGTACACATACTGTATCACCACCTGGAGGTGACAATTTTACTTTATTGACTATAGAGGGAGCTGAAACTTTTAAACTACTTACATTAATTGTGAGCCCAAAAATAAGCAGGATGGATTCCCAGCTCAGTACCATTAGCTGTCATATTATTTCATCATGTTTGGGCATGATGCAATCACTGTGCTGGAGCATGTATGACTGCATTCCATACAAAAGCAACTATGACTAGGGGAGTGTTCTAGATTTACTGATATGAGGCACACAACGCAGTATTACAAATATGGTCATATTTTGTAGTACAGTTCTGTAACATACTACTCTTTTATATTCTCAGTTGCTACAGAAATGACACAATAAATGTGAAATAATTGCTCCTTTTAAAGCAAGTTCAAAAATAAAATAGCAGTGACTATACCCTTTATCCTATAATCTTAATTCTAAGTCTAAGTATTTTGAAGTATCAAATATTTCAGAAGGATAGGTTTATATTTGTTTTTCAAGAGTGCATGTGTGAATTAAATGTGATATCAGAATTAGGATTTAAAGACTTTATATTCTTCTAAATAATTATTAACAAAATATGCATTCTTATAGCCTGTATGATCTGCCAGAATATGAAGTAGAGTATTGGAGAGTCATTGAATATACATTTTCTTACTTGAAGAAAATGCTTATCATTTAGATTCTATATGGCAAAAGTGGACATTCTTACAGATTCTCTATGTACTGAATTTCTCCTCAGGATTCATGCTTTTGGAATTATCTTGAAATATCCTCCATAGTAGTGGTCCATTGCACTGACCTGGAATGCCTCACTGACCTCACAGAGACTCAGAGATATGTAGAATCTGACTTGCACAGACCTCATTACAGAGGTGTGATACAGTAAACCATGCTGCTTTCCAAAATATCTTACTGACTTCAGTGGGACTGTAACATTTTTCTGGAAGTACAAGTTATTCAAAGGAAAGTAAAGAAGGAAATGAAACCTATAAAACTTACTTTAAGGACATGCTTGATCAATGAAAACATGTATCTAAACAATTCTGTATTTTTAAAAATGTACATTGAATCTTGCCTCATAACACTTGTTTTCTAATTTTATTTTATATTATTTGGTATGATAGATCAGCATGTTTTTAAATGGAGCATAATTACATGTGCTTAGTACTCCCAAGTTTTTGTCTTTGTAGCTAATTTGCAAAGTAAATAGGTTGATAGATCATTTTTTCTAGTGCTTCCTTTGCTTTTTAAAATCTAAATTCTGAATACCCTTCTTGCATATAGAAGGCATTTTAATATTAATGCAATTCAATGACAATTGGTTTTAAAGGTTAAATGTTACTTCTTCTGAGTTCTTGGTAGACTTCACCTGGTATCACTCATTCCTATAGCATAAAATGTAAAGAGAGCTGAACTCTTATTTTGATATAAACACTACTTTAAAATTTAATCCTATGAAATCTAAGAGAACAGAAACTCAAATCTTAAGACGAGAGACATGTACCAAAGAAAATTATATTAGATTTTTCTTGTCCACTTGGTTTGTCTTAGTAGTAACTAAGTTGCTACTTGGTACTAACTTCTTGTATAAAATAATAATTTTACTACCATAATCAGAATTTTCTCAATGGAGTTTATTTCAAATATACTTTTTCTAATTCTATTCATGCAGGGATATAGGTCATCCTCTTAGCTACAGTTAGATGCTTTGTGTTTATACTGCCAGTTTAATTATCATCCTCCTATATTTTCAGTGAGAAGGAACTTCAGAATATCTTACCACAGTGGTAATACATAGGTGAGCGCAAACTACTAAGGTATTGTTAATCAATGCCACGTTGTCCAATGAATCCTAACATTCAGATATTTAATCTAACACTTCTAATTCACTTGCAGGTAATACACACAAACAGAAATAGCCTTCTCAGGACAGGAGAAATGTGCAAGTTGAGAGTTCATACCCTGCTGGTGGTGTATGTTCCTATCAAGCTGTCTCTTCCACAAAGACCTCATGCGTTGCTACAGTTTTCCTCTGCAAAGTTTCAAGAACTAGACCTTTATGGCTATATACTACTAAGGAAAGGAAAGAACAAACAGAACCCTTGGAATATGGAAAGCAACTGCTGCAACTTCCTATGCAGGCACAAACCAAATAAAAATCTATTTGATCATTGTTGTGCTATGGTAAGATTTTGCAATCACATCTGACAGGCGTATGTTCTCCATCAAAAGCTTCCACTAGTTGTACATAGGGATTTCTGGGAGGGCCTGCACACAGGTCCTTTACAGCACTTATTAGTAATCCAAATAGAGGCATGGAGTTACTCCTCAGAGTTTTTCGGTGCACTTTTCCCTCTCTGTTGTCTGCATCCAAATGGTTTATTCCCATGCTCTAAATCATTGCCTTTGATTTAGATGATTGCTCAGTCTTTGTAACACTTTAATTAGGCTCCTATGAACTCAGAACTGGATGCCCATTTCCAATTACATATCATATGCATCACTGTTTTTCAAAGGGCTATATAGATAAATCATAGAAAATACTCATTAAAATTAACAGAAATATTTCGCAGCTCTCAGTGCTGAGTAAAAAGAGGATACTAACTCTTAAGAAAAGAAAGTGTTGACTAACACAATTACCAGGTTCAGTGCTTATTAAATATGTACTTTTTAAATTGAATGATTATTCTGTCATAAAGCCTGAACTGATTACAACTACAGGCATTTGCTCTGATTTTGCTTAGTGCACTTCTATTCTCATAGAGAGAATAGCATCAGGAGAATCAGGACATTCTATGTCACAAAGGACAACTGACCAACTTCAGGCTCTGAATTCTGCACATATCTAAGTCCTATACTAATGACAGTAGGAAGTTACATTTCGGAAAGACTATTTTCAATTTAAGTGGAATATTCTTTATCCTAAAAAAGTATAGATGTGAAACAAAGTATACAGTCTAATTAGGTAGAATACTCTGTTGTCTTCACTGACGTAATTCACACTCACAGCAATATGGATTCTTTTGGCCATGCAGATAATTAACAGACTTCTGCAAAACCACAATGTGTAATTTAGGGGTGGGAATTGTAAATTGATACTGTAAATGTATTCTTTCTAGACCAGATAAAGCTTAAAAAGCCACCTTTTCCAGCAACCTACAAATTTTTTTCTTGCTCTTTCTTAATTTAATTCTGTATCACCTGTAAAAAAAGGCAAGTACTACATCAAGGAGTACTCAGAACTAGTTTAGAGAAACAGAAGGTTTAGCTGATAGGGAATTACTGTGACTAAGGTTTGAAACCAAGAGGAAGAACCACAACCTATACTTTCGAGATTGGTTGGAAAACCTAATCATTAATATAAACAGTACGATCATCAATTAATTTTAATCCCTTCTAATCATTATTCTTAGACTGAAAACCTGTATTTATATCCTAATTATCAGAGGTGTTGAGCATAGTCACTTATACTGTTTAATCATAAGCATAGAGAAAATATTAACATTTTATATTGAGAAATGGCACAGGGTTACTTTTCTTACAGCATCTCTGATTTCAGTGATCACAGCACTGTTGAGCAGAACAGAAAACACAGACAGAGGTTTGGGACTTTGGTATACCAACAGATCCAAGCTGCTGCTCTGCCTCTGCTGCAAACTGATGAGAAACAAGCTGTGTCCAGCTTGGAGCTGCTGCAGTTTCATCAGTGTGAGTCCAGGCTACTTGTTTTAACCTGTGCGGCTCAAAAGCACACAGGAGTTTGTATCAGTCTTTAGCCCTGGTTCCATCATTGCCACCAACTATATTTAGGTGCTAACTCCTTGTAGGTATCCCTCTTTTCTATGCATGATATCTATTTGCTTCAAAGTGTACTGGAAACCTGCAGGAAGCAAAGAAAGGGGAATTACTGAATAAGGTCCCAAACACATTTTCTCTGCATCTGCAAAGCAGTTCATCATGTACCATGTGGGCTCAACTGTAAAGTGGTAATTTTCCCAAGATCTCCTTGGTCTCCAGTCCCTACTAAATGCAGAGGGAACAACAGTAAAACGGGATGAAGACAAGGCTGAAGTACTCAATGCCTACTTTGCAATATAGATGTTAATAAGTTGCAAAGAATCTTTGTACTTGATGTTATGAGCAGGTATCAAATATGTTTCAGAAAAGTTTGTTTTGTGAAAAGAGATAATAGATATCCTTCAAATTGAATTAGTGTTTTTAATAGTCTATGTGACACATGTAATTCTCTTTGCTAAATTCTTTGTGATCAACTTTAGCAAAAAACATTCATTCTATCTGCTAAAACAGGAAATTTTCACTCATTTCCAGGACAGAAGAATTGCCAGTCTGGACTTCAGAGAAGCAAACTTTAAGCTGTTTAGAGATCTATTTAGCACAGTAATCTCTGGATCTACTTTTGAGGGCTTAGTAGTCTATGAGTGCATGTCAGACTTGAAGAAGCAGTTTTTAGAAGCACAGGAGCAGACATATCAGCTGTGCTGGAAGTCAAGCAAGAGGAATAGAAGACCAGCTTGGCTGAACAGGGAGCACCTTGTGGAGCTCAAGAGGACAAGGGAACTGTACGATGACTGGAGGAAAGGTCAGGCTTTGCTGGAAGAATACACAGCTGTGAGTCATTTGTGCAAGGAGAACAGACAAAATGTCAAAACTCATTTAGAGTGAACCTGGCCTGTGTTGCTTCAGATAACATTATCTTTTTTAAGTTATGTTAATGAAAAGAGGTGATCTAAAGAAAACATTGGACTGAAACTTGTTAAAGATGGTCATTTGACTAATAAAAATGAAGAAAAAGTGGATGCCTTCAATGTATATTTTGCCTTTGTCTTTAATAATACTGAGACCTTGGGCTTCCTGGTTTCCTGAGTCAGAGGTATGTAAGTGTTGGAGCTGTGACTTTCTATTTGTGGACACTGAAAATGTAAGTGTTTCAGCTGAACAGCTGTTCCAGCTGAATGTTCACAACTTCGTTAGGCCCAGAAAGAGTCCTGAAGGAGTTAGCAGAGGTTATGGCAGGAACTTTCTTGATCATCTACTAAAGATCTTGGGAGGCTGGGGAGGTCTTTGTTGACTGGAAGCTAGACAATGTTATTCCAATCTACAAAAAGTGGATGAGGGAATGTGAAAATAAAGTTAAATACAGAAATAAAGCCCCAAGGTTGATTACAAGTCTTTAAAAATCAAAGTTAGTGCAGAAGTAGCATGCATAGGGGTAGCACACTGTACATCAGAAAGGAATGCAGCAAGGACATCTTGCTCTGCGAAGCGGGTGATGGAATATCTGGAGACAGGCATACTCAACTCCTGCTATAAGCAAGGAGCATGATTTCCCTGCGAAGAGCTAGCTTCCAAACTGGTGACTATATCCCACTACTCAAAACTACCCCCTGGAGACACCTTTGCTCTGTAATCTCATGGAATGAGGACAAGTGTTCAATTATTGAATATGGAAGACAGGGAAGCGATCAGAGGCAGCCAGCATGGCTTCACCAAAAGCAAATCCTGCCTGACCCATCTAGTGGTTTCTATGATGGGATGACTACATCAGTGGACACAGGAAAAGCAATGGATGTAGTATATCTGGAGTTCTGCAAAGCCTTTGACATGGTCCGCCATAATAGACTTCTCTCTAAATTGTAGAGATGTGGATTTGGTGGGTAGACTCTTCAGTGGATAAGGAATTGGTTAAGTGGTCAATGACTTGATATCCAGATAGTGATCTGTGAAATGAGGTGTTCCTTGGGAGTCTGTACTGGGACCAGTGCTGTTCAATATTTTCATCAATGATACAGACACCAAGATAGAGTGCACTCTCAGCAACTTCGCAGATGACACCAAGCTGAGTGCTAAAGTTGTCACACAAGAAGGTTGGGATGTCATCCAGAGGGAGTTGCACAAGTTGGAGAAGTATTCCTGTGTTAACCTCATGAGGTTCAACAAAGCACAGGGTCTACACCTGGGTTGGGACAATCTGCAGTTTTGATACAGGTTGGGGAACGACATGATTGAGGACAGTCCCATGGAGTAGGACCTAGAGGTATTGATTGATGAGCTGTCAGTGTGCACACACAGCCCAAAACACCAACCGTATCCTGAGCTGCATCAAAAGAATCGTGGCCAGTAGGTTGAGGGAGGTATTTCTCCCCCTTTACTCTGTTCTCATGAGACACCATATGTAGTATTGTGTTCAGTTCTGGAATCCTCCACATAAGGNAAGTGGTCAATGACTTGATATCCAGATAGTGATCTGTGAAATGAGGTGTTCCTTGGGAGTCTGTACTGGGACCAGTGCTGTTCAATATTTTCATCAATGATACAGACACCAAGATAGAGTGCACTCTCAGCAACTTTGCAGATGACACCAAGCTGAGTGCTAAAGTTGTCACACAAGAAGGTTGGGATGTCATCCAGAGGGAGTTGCACAAGTTGGAGAAGTATTCCTGTGTTAACCTCATGAGGTTCAACAAAGCACAGGGTCTACACCTGGGTTGGGACAATCTGCAGTTTTGATACAGGTTGGGGAACGACATGATTGAGGACAGTCCCATGGAGTAGGACCTAGAGGTATTGATTGATGAGCTGTCAGTGTGCACACACAGCCCAAAACACCAACCGTATCCTGAGCTGCATCAAAAGAATCGTGGCCAGTAGGTTGAGGGAGGTATTTCTCCCCCTTTACTCTGTTCTCATGAGACACCATATGTAGTATTGTGTTCAGTTCTGGAATCCTCCACATAAGGAGGATATGTAACTGTTGGAATGGGTCCAGAGGAGGGTCATAAAGATGAAAAGAGAGTTGGAGCACTTCTATGAGGACAGGCTGAGACAGCTGGACTCGTTCAGCCTGGAGAAGAGAAGGCTCTGGGGAGACGTTGTAACAGCCTTTTGGTACCTGAAAGAGGCCTACAAGAAAGCTGGGGAGGAAGTTTTTACAAAGATATGTAGTGATAGGATGAGGGGAAGTGGCTTTAAATTGGAAAAAGGAAGATTTAGACTAGATATTAGGAAGAAATTCTTCACAATGAGGGTAGTGATGCACAGGGACATGTTGCCTAGGGAAGTTGTGGATGCCACCTCCCTAAACGTGTTCAAGGAGGTGTCAGTGCCTGTGGCAGGGGTTTGGAACTAGATGATTTTAAAGGCCCCTCCAAACTCAAAGCATTCTATGATTCTATGGTTCTATGATTGAGATTGTGATTCAGTCTTATTCTGCATGTCACATAACAGGAACTCATTTTAATTGGACAGATTCTTATTGGCTGATTCAGGACTGATCAAGATAAAATAAAAAATGGGACTAACAATATTAGGAAAAATAAGTATACCTAGACTGTATCCTTCATAAGTTTTATTTACCTCTCTTGTCATTTCAATTTATTCTGTATCAGTTGCTTGAACACAATGGTATATTCGTGTCTGGAGTCCAGCCTGACATTAAAAACAGCTAAGAAATGTATGGCATAACAGATTTTCTAGACCTTGTGGATGGAAAGCACTGAACTTTGCAAAAGGGAACAGTTTGCAAAAGGCAGCAATTCTACTTGAACAACAAACAAATTAATCTTGCAAGACATATGGATTGGATGGTGGTCTCTCAAATCAGCTAAGTGTCACCTACGGTGAGGCAGAGGCCTCTCAGTCTGATGTTGCTTCAGTTAAGAACAGAAACATCCCCGAAAGTGCATTTTGAGCTCCCTGCCCTGAAGGTATGGCAAAGCACCGAGTTCCCAGTTCTGATGACACAAGCAGCTTTGCCAAGAGTCAATCAACGCATAATAATTGACTTAGTCACATCTCGCCAAGATGTGCCAAAGGTTTTTCAAAAAAGTATAAAATTGGCATCTGAAAACCCTTTCTTTAAGGGAAATAAATTATTACCTTACCTGACAAGTTGATGGGCCTGGACCTCTCTTCTCTTCTCCCCAAGAAGGGACACTTTTGGAGTAAGAATTTAGCCTCTGACATTGTTGGACTTTCCCCAGGGAAATAGCTACCAACTTCAGTTTCAGTTACTTCATACACACACACACACACACATACACATATATATACACACACACACGGTGGCTAACACATATTTACCTTACTCTAGTGTTAATGCAGAAAGTGAATTTGTCAACAGCAATCCAGAACTTGCTTAATCTGTTTCTTTAATTAAATTCCTTACTGCTTCAGTGTTGAAAAATTGTCTCTCTCACAGACATTGCTAAACTTTCTAAACTATTTTGTTGACAGGCCACCTGGTCTCACTGGCAGCAATTATTACCCTGTGAGTGACAGTCTCTCAGGAGACTCCTATAGGTGACACTAATTCTGACTGGTGGCTAACACATATACATGTGCCACACAATCCTTTAGGCATAAGCCATCAACAAAATCTGAAACTAGAGACGAATCCAACTGCATGTAGGCTCCTCTTAGAAAAGAATCTTAGAAAGTAAATGGGATCCATCTTTAACCTCATAGCTCAATGGGAGATCATCCCTCAGCCACCTGTCAGAGCCTTACCTATTACATGTGACAAAAGGGAACCAAATGTCTTTGAACCCCTCTAACTCATATCAACCTACAAAACATGTCTTTATGTTTCACTAGTGCTTTAATCCTCAGTGTATTTTGGGAAGTGACTCCTTAGCTCTGGTTTCTGATTCACTCATTTCAGGCTTTTTCTCACACAAATCTAACTGGAAATGGATAAAGCTCTGATTTTCCTCCTTAGCACAAATCTCATAGCGCTTCTGGATCTTCTCACATGAAATAGTCTACCTGCTACCTACAAAGAGACTTAATCATTTTTCTAGAATCTCTGGAGCACAAAGCTTTTGTGTTAATGTCTTATTTGGACAACAACGAAGAACTACAGATATTTTTATTTAATTCTTTGCATCTGCTTATTGTTATGTTTAGCCATTGAAAGACAAGAGGAAGCCTTGTTTTCTCCTATGATCCAAGGATGTTGCATATGAAATGCATAATAAACCCTTCACATAGATCCAGGTTTTATCTAAGCCTGCATAATCATGCTTTTCCAAAGGTTTATTATCTTTGGAATTCATAATTATGGATTTTGGATTTCTCATGCTAAGCTTTAAAAGCTGAAAGTGCATGAAGTTTAGAGCATGCGTTGTGACGTGAGGCATACATAGATTGTACCTCAAATGACCAGTGAACCTACAAAGACCTGAAGACCATGTGCACTAATCACTGAGGATATCTTTGTGTGATGGCAGGAGAGCCCAAGAAAATCTACTGACCTCCTTGAAAAATTTGCTGTTATTTTTTATATTTTAAAAATCATAAGGACATGCAAAGCATATTAAGGTCAATATTCACTCTTGAGTGGAGTAAAAAGCATATAAGATAATACACCCGAAGGACCTCTCACAAACAAGCAAGCTACTTACTGGATAGTCTCATTGTTCTGTCTCTCTTCCAGATTTCAGCAAAGTACTGAGTTTTCTTCTTGAAGTTACTGTATTGAGCACTGATCCTAGATTCTGCTTAGCTACTTACTAAATAATCACCCTCAGTCTCCCAAAGGCACACTGCACCATCATCCCACAGCTGCTTGCTTGTTCATTGTGCAGGCCTATATGTTAACCAGATACTAAGTGCAATTCTGCAGCACACATAGTAGTAGAATCTCAAATAAAAAGTAATGCTTACACCTTTTTCTTCCATTTTGTTACAAAGAACACAACTCCTGTACATTTTTTATGAATATTTCTTGACTACCTGAAAATTTTGTTATAAATATTTCTCGGCTAGAAGGAATTCTATAAAGAAGTCATCTCATTTATGAACTATGAGGCCTGTGGCATGAATCAAGAATATGATTTCCATCAAAAACTGTAGTATAATTGAAAAACTCTTCCTTTGCTGCAGCAGGAACAATCCCACAGTGGATAGGACAAGACAGCAGTTCAAAAAACATAGTGAACATACTTATCATGGTTGAGCTCATGCTTTGAGATAGATTTCCTTCATGTAGAAATAATAATTTGAGAAGTAGCATGCTTTGGCAGTTATCTCAGATGCAATTGCATCAGAGCAGTTACACTGCAGCTTTTGCCTCAATGCATCTCAGTTTTAGATAAACCAGTTTATGTAGACATGCCCCAGGAGGCAAACATATGGTACATTTGTGAGGCTACGTGAACTACATAGTGGAAGCCTCAAAAATTCAGGCCATTCTTACAAGTGACAGCTGTGTATTTATTTTTAATAGCCATCATTACCTGCATCAAAAGCTCCAGGCTTCAGGTGTTTCTGATTTTTTTTGATGTTCTTTGACACATAAAACAAAATGTAAAGGATGCTCGGAAACAAATAAGTATTTAATTTAGAATAAGGAAGTTAAATATATATTAGGGGTTTTTTTTGTCATTAATATAATTGGCTTTTAAATCATCATCTTTTTTAAATACTGTACAAATCAATCTATCTGTCTGTCTGTCTGT
>WAAB01024908.1:7978-25006 GCA_013389865.1 Piaya cayana
AAAAAAAAAAAAAAAAGAAAAAAAGAAAAGAATTCTAAAGGTTATAAATACAGCTGAAGAAAGTAGTGCGTATTTGGGAGATGTTACAGATCTAGAGATTTTCTTACATATTCACTTCGGTACTGCTGTTTTGGCAAGTGAAAGAGATAAGAGTAGATAAAGGGATACAGACAGGAATCATGCCCTCATACCTTCATGTCCAAACACAGCCATTGCCTGACTGCCTTGCCAAATGTGGTACCCTGCCAAGGTGGAAAAAAGATAGGTGAATCCTGGTAAGTGGAGTCTTTCTCATAGATGCCAGTAACAGATTTGATTAAGTGATGGGTGTTGAGGATTATGGAGGTGCCTATCTTAGCTCTGATTCCTAGTAAGGGAGATATGCTAAGAAGCGTGTTTGCTGTTAAATGAAGACAGCATTGAACCATGGCTTGTCACCTTCACAAATGATCTTACTTAACCTTCATGATTTTCCTGTCTGATACTGATGGGCATAGTGAAACAAAACAAAAATTTGTTTCAGCTTTCAATCTAAGCCTCCCTGTCCAAGAGCTAGGTTTCCTAACTTTGTGTCCTTCATTGAAACTAATGATTGATTAATTAGACAAACTGCAAGATGCTTGCTGCTGCATAGGAGCGCAAATATATTTAGGTGATGCAACAGTGTATATCTATGCATTTCCTAAACTCCACTAACTGCATTAGTCTGGATTTTAGTATAAAGAGGCAGCTAAGCACAGGGAGAACTGTGTGACTCTTGGAAATCAGAAAGGGAGATTGGTGCATACGATGCAGAAGAAACACTTGGAATTTAGGGTTTATTAATTTTTTTCAAATGACATAATTTTCATTCCAGATCTTTGAAGGAGCAAGCCTGTCGTAATGCAAACACTAAGGCAAGAGCACGTAAGGTGTTTATTGAGGACCATGTGGTCCTGTATAGGTTGAATGGGATCAATGTGGGATCCTATTGCTTTCCAAACAGGAAAAGGCATTTTAATAACTTCAGATCTACTAGAGTAACTTCAGCAGTATGCAAGGCTTGTGCAAGTGTTTTGGAGAAAAGAAGTTATAGAGTCAAATGGACAGTAAGCTAAAATGAAACATGACAAGTGTCTTTCCAGGAAAATAATTTATCTTTTCCAAAAGAAATGTGGTAGATCTACTACAAACTCATGAAAGCATTTAGTGTGCTGTTTCATGAAGGTTAAGTTAGCATGAAGGACATGGAAATTAGTCAACAGGTAAGCTTTGGAATAAAGAGAAGATGTTAAAGTTTTGTCCTTAAAAAGGAAGGCTAGGTTTTTTCCAGGTTATTAGCAATACTCCTCAAGATTTGGTCTGGATCTGCTTTTGTTTTGTATTTGAACTTATAAGTAGATTAGTATAATCCACTCTGTGGATGACAAAGTTGATTGGTGTTGTCAACAGAAAATAAACTGTAGTACAAGAAGGCATTATGGGCTGAAGAACTGAGATAGTAAAATAGGATTTGGTTTGATAAGTAGGTCAGTAAGAAACTAGAAACTGTAGGGATTTCTACCATCAGAGCTCACCAGCTGCAAATGGTAGAAAAATGGGGAAAATGGGGAAAAAATGATCACAGAATGAGTATGATCCAGTAGTGTGATGAGATAGTGAGTCAAGCAAAGTCTAGAAACATCAAATGAAGTTTCCTAGTATTGCAGCCTGGTGGAAATTGGAAGGGGCCTCTGGTCCAACCACACTGCTCAAGCTTGATCACCCAGAGCTGATTGCCCAGGAGAATGCCCAGATTTCTCTTGAAAATCTCCAAAGATGCATAATCTGCAACCTTAGTACATATTGAGTGTAGAGTTAAGAAAATATTGATGCTGAAGAACAGTAATACTTTCCTTAGAAATTTATACATAATTTGGATCGCTTTTGGATAAGGAATCTAGAATTACTGAAGAGTTAAAATTACTGGGGAGTGTTGAACTACCTTGTAAGAGAAAACACAGTGCTTAGTTTGATTAGCCTTGTAAAAAGACATGAGAGATTTGAGCCTACAGAGCCTACTTACAGAACAGGATAAAAGAAAGTAAGAGAAGGAATTTAAACTAATTACTAATATGAGCACTAGAATAAAAGGAAATGGACTAGCCTGAATGAATCTGGGCTGGAAGTCAGAAGATGGTTCGTAATTATGTGGAAATCAGGTTCAGGAGTTCATTTTTATTTTAAGATTAAAATTAAATAGTTGAAGAGAAGGTTTTATGACACAATTGACCTGCAGCCACAACACTTGTTCTTATTACTCAGCTGATACGTGTCCCCTCCCATACTACTTTCTCAACCACTTCACTGCTTGCCCATATATTTTGTTGATGCATGCCATGCTTCATCTCTGTGGTTTAGTAATGAATGTATACACAATCTCCTTTATTGTTTCCTCTTTAACTGATCTATTTCCTTCAGGGTATGCCCATGTTCAGCCTTGTGGCCAGTTCTCTCTCCTAAGATAATCTGCAATTCTTTCCATGCTGCACAATCTTCCTTGTCTGTGAACCACCTTGATCAAATAGCCCTGCATTTGCTGTCCTTCATTCTTTGGAATCAGATTATGCCCCTGGAAAGTTTCTCTGTTTCTCTTTCACTGGACATTTTGTCTCTGATCTTACTTACAGCTAATTTTTCTTCAGTCTCTAGCCAACTTGTCCAAACATTTTCTCATTATTTGTTTATTCTCGTACTTTATAATTGGAGTAGGGAGTGTGGGGGATCCTGCTTTGTAGTTTGGGCTAATTAAAGCCAAAACTGATGACATAGTGGGAAATACCTGTTTTGAATCTTGGTTGTGCTGCTGAAAAACTGTAAGTGTGCCAGGACTGTGTGTCAGAATTTAATCTTTGGCAGGATTATAGAAGAGCCCTCAGGTCCACCATCTTTTCTGAATGGCGGAGGACACTAAGAATCAGTCACAGACCTGCTGTGTTCTTGGCTTTGCTGTTCTGCTTTCCTACCAGTCCAGCTGCATATTGCTGGTGTTTGTCAGATCTACTGTTAGAGGAGGGGAAGGAAATATACAGCCAGTCTCTAAGTGCACAAAACTTCTCTGCCAAGCAATGAAACTCTGTCTGCCTTTTCCAATATTTGGATACCTCACAGCTTGAGAAGGATGGTGGCTGAGCAATGTGCTCATGTGTGACAGACGTAGAGGTTTGACTCTCTGTAACATCTCTGTCACCCAAAATCCAAGATCTCTTCCTATTCCATAATCAGATGCTATGTGCAACTAGATGATATTATATTGACAGTTACCAGGAGTGGTAACCACTGTCGTACTGTTGGATATTACTAATATGTGGAGATGCCAAGCAGTGCAATACTGCCAAAACTGAAGTTGAAGATCTCAGTGTTCAGACCTCTTATAAAGAATAACCACTACCTTGACTGCATTACAATATTCAGTCAGTTTTAGTGCACATAAATACAGCTTCAAATCAGTTTCATAACCATTATCATGCTAAGGGTAGGCATAGCTAAAGATTGTTTGCTTTGTACCAAATGTACAAAATGCTGAAACAAACAAATTCTTTGCCTAATCTTCATCCTTTCTTATATCACAGTCAGACACCACAACTTATGCATGATGTTCAGTCTCTATCTTTGTTTTTTGGATTTTCTGTCCTAGATGTTTTCATTCCAGCCTTACCCAGAGCATTCTGCACCCTACAGCTTTTCCATGCTATGCTGTTAGGACTGCATGTTTATGTAACTGTCTTAGCAAATCTTTTTGTGAGCATTATGCTTTGCCCAATTCTTCTTCAAGTCCTGTGCTGCCCACTTTCTGCCTGTAGCTTGACATCTTCTAGCCTAGGCCCTAGATAAGAAGGAAAATTGAGCCTAAATATGGCACGTCTTGGGTATTGTGTATAGAGACTTTACTTGTTAAAGCTTACGCATGCTTTCATGTATACATCTGATTCTTTCAGACTCCTAACTGTCCCAAGACAGTATGGGGTTGGTACAAAGTATGTAGTGATGCTAAGTTCTTGATGTATCTCATGCATCCATTCCAAAGCATGTGTGTGTAATAAATCTCGAAAGGGAACGTGAATCTGGAAAGGTAGTTTTTAGGAGAAAGAGGCTAAAAGAAATATCAACAACAGCACCACTGATTGTTTTGTCTGCAGTTCTTTCAAGCGAAGGCAGCCTGAGGCAGATATTCACTTCAGACCAAAAACTTCCATGAAGTTATCTCACCAGCCCCAAGTTCCTTAAACACAACTTTAATGCTGCGTTGACATTAGCTCCTTTATAAAGTACAGAGCTGTGATGTGGTGGTTTGTTGTTCTGGCAAACAAGAACAGCTTCTTCAGTTTCTTAATTTTTTTTTCCCTTCCTTTGCTTTCTTAAAGTAAGAGTGAGGAAATTCATTTAATTTCTTTTTTTTTTTTCTAAAGGTGAAGCAGAGAATATATTGGACACACAGAGCAGTTTGCTAGAGTTGCCGAAAGGACCGCTGACTTATGAAGATCTGGAGAAAATCAGAAGATCTCAGAGCAAGTTCTTCATAGAAAAATAAAAAGATAATATTAAAGCTCAATATCTGAAATGTGATTATAGTACTGGTTTTAGACCTAAATGAATCATTAAAGTTTTGAGAAAACTGTGTGGTTTTGTAAATTCAATGTATTATTCATTTTTTTAAAATCCAAACTTTCTAAAGCAATGATGTTCATACTATATCCATCTCTTAAATATATCCATTGGTGCTATAGTATATTTCTCCTGTTTAGAATTAAATATTGAATTTCCCCTGCCTATTGGAGACTGAAAATCACTTCCACCTGCAGTGAAAATGTCTGGGACTGACCAAACTCACTATAATCAAGAAAAACAAGTTAATTTGCATTTATAACATTTGGTCGTAATTTTCAAATACATTTAAGGATGCAAAGCTCAATTTGAAGTCAGGAATAGATAGTCAACTTCTTTGAAATATAAGGCACTTTTTATTTGCTGTTCTTTATGCAGTAAATTCACCATCTCTGCTTCAAATTCTGAAATAAACAGCTTTTATCAGAAGTAGGTTCAGAAGTAAACATGTCATTTACTAACTGTGTGTTTTACTCTTAGGACAAACTGTATTAAAGTATGTGCAGAGATAAATTCTCAAAAAGAGAAAACAAATTATGTAGTTATTTCCTGAATCTTTTTCATGCTTGTTTGACATTCTGAGACTCAGGATAATTTGTTTACATGAAATCAGAATTTCACTACTAAGATGAATATTAACTACGCTAACAGCAAGCAAAACTTTCAGTGTCTGTTTTTGTAATGGATAGATCCAAGGGCCCTTACAAGTACTGAAAAACCGAGGAATGTTTTACTAGCATTTACTCTAGCATGGTATATACTGAGAATATAATTTTGGTATATTGTAGTGTTATGATGGTACACTTGGAAAAAATGCACCTTTTGTGTATGGAAATCTTGTTTAAGAACAGATTTTTTTTTTTGTCTTGAATGGAAACTCTTTAGCATAAGTCTAGTGGTGGAATGAAAAACAAACGCTCAAAAAGCATCCAATAATTAATTGCATTTGCTATTTGTTAACAGTTAGGTTCCAGCTGGAGATAATGTCTGAAATCTGCTTTTGAAGACTACTTGGCTAAAATTATAATGCTTTCACAGTTAGGCAGGTGAATATATAATAAAGCAAAAGCTTCTCAATGTAGAAGAAATTAATAGCATAGCTGCCATAGTTGTGCAAGATTAATTTCTGAAAGTGCATTATCTTCCGCATTCAGTCACCCCTGTACTTGGTTCTGTCATCTGCATTTTAACAAAGCATTCAATCTGAAACATTTCAAATGTGATGCATTTTAATGTGCAGAATGACAAAATGGGTTATAGTAGCCTGTTTGGTTATTATAGCTTGGTCTACACTTTGGCTGTTTAGGGTTTAAGGCAGTGATTTTAATTGTCTTGGAAGGTTTGCCTCAACTCAGTCCATGGTGCTCCCCATGCTCTGTGAGCTCATAAAATGCCATCCAAGACCACCTCATGTTTTCTGCCTCTCCTATAACATAGTCCCTCACCACTGCTGCTATACAGTGTACTACTTTTAGGATGTATTGTACCCCTGCTTACTCATTTTGCCTTGAGTAAAAGATCATCTGCTACCCATCCTCCACTTCTGAAGTCTACCTTGCTTTAATTTTGAAGTAGTTGTAACAGCTTTATGTCTTGGTCTGTCATCTATTGATACACTTTCTTCTAAGAAAGACAAACAATTAAATGAGCTTGGTTTTGTACATGCATATCTCTTCTCGTGCCTTTTATAACCCACCTTTTAATCTTATGAAAGACATTTTAATGAAAGCAGTTCTACTGGCCTATACAGCAGGGCTTTTTTTTTTTTCAAGTCCTAGAAAAATTAGGAAGTACTCTAGTCCTGTCCACTATGAATTAGGAATTAATATCTGTGTGTTTGTGATAGATTGCTGGCTATGGTGTGGGATCTAAAGGCAATGTTAAAGGAAGAAAGCAGACTAAGCAAAACAGTGACCCAGATAGCAGTTTTAGGGGATACTAGCATATTTACTCTTTTAGTTAAATTTGAGATTATTTTTTTTCTCCAAACATTAAATTTAGATCAATGGCTTTAATCCATTGCAGGAGTTCACTCCAAAAAGTGATGGAAATGTGGAAAGTTTAATTCAATGTTGCACAGTGAGTATCAGTGAAATTTACCAAACTTATAAGGGAAAAGCAGCTGAACAGTGGGGTCTAATGCCTACTCCAGAAGTAGATTTAAACAGGTTACATAGAATATGCCAAAGGAGTCACCTTTACTCCCTTTATTTTTTACTATTAACTGCGCTATTTGCTTGATAAACTTATGCATTTGTTTCAAAGATGCTTATTCTCTGTTACCACGTAGTTATTTTACTGCTAGTGTAGTAGTCAAAACGGTTGCATGTGCCGAACTCAGTCATCTCTGTCACACTGATATCCCGCTATAGAGTGTTTGAACTGTATTTCTTTCAGAGAACAGTGAAAGAAAGCAAGATCTTTGGTAGGGTCTACTTTGGGGAAACAGATGTTTACAGCATCTTACCTGTAATCATCATATGAGTTGTATTCATGGAAATAAACAAATAAAACGCCTAAGACTTCCTGCTCCATTTTGTCACTGGTGCTCAGCTGGCTTCAGCTGTAAGACTGACTTTAATGTATCATAGAAACTATCTTTGTTTTTGTGAATTGCTGTGGAAGGAGAATAAGGGAGCTTGTTCCGACCTGAGGGTACTACCCTTACCACCTTAATCCTGCTGGTTTTTCTGGTTGTGATGCCTGGTGGCCATGTATTCTGAATCAGTGTCACTCAGAGCAGGATTCTTCTGGAAAAGTGAGAAGTCAGTCATGATTAGGATGTCAAAATTAAACTTTGTGTTCTCATTCTCAGTTACTGCATCCAAGAAAGTGCATGCTACTTGGAAGCCACAACTGGCTGCACCACACTTCTCTTATTCATCTGTTTTTTGATGGTATTGTTGAGAAATCAGCATTGTTGAGTAATGAGCCAAGTCACTTTGGGGGTTCCTGTTTAGGCCACTTCCTTCATTCCTTGGGTGAATGATTTAACGTTTCTGAGTCCTTCCTTACAATAGGCAAGGTTTACTCTCACTATCCTTTACTAAATAGTTTGAAGTTAGGGAAAATGAGACGAGAGGAAACAACTTGTAGGTTGGACCTAATGATCCAGTGGGTCCTTTCCAACCCAGTGATTCTATGATTCTATAGAAACATATCACTTCTTTTAAAAGAGGAAAGCACTTATGTGGATATATACAAATAAGGTTGTTTCTGCATTATTATGCAATTGCTTAATCAGTCTTGGAATTTATTATATTTAAGAAAATACTTGGATTACTTAATTTTTGAACTATTAACTTTCTTAAAGGTGAACTGCTTTTGAAAGCCCATGATCGAGTTATCCATGTTATGATGAAGGTAGCTGGATAACGCTAAGTCACCAATCACATGCCTGCAGTGGTATTTCACATTTCTTGCAGAATCCTGTCTGGTACTAAGCAAACTTAGGAAGTATTTTAAATACATGTTTGGGCAGCTTTCAAAAACTAAGTTGTTTTTTGAGCAGCAAATTGCATGAATTTGTAATGAGGTCTCTGAAGAAAGACTAATGAATTCTGTGCATTTCTGTCCTGATCTTCTGCATAGATTGTCTGACATTTAATGTGACTAAGCCTTTCATACAAGATGTTCAGTGCTATCACAGTGGTGTTATTTAGCCACCTGTTTCCCTTAAACATCCTCTACCCTCTATAAACTTTGCTTGCTATTGGACAAGAGATTAAGAATTTAGTGCAAGGGAGAGAAATGGTGCCTTACTTCAGGAAACTAGAAAATACAAAATGCTTGAATTTTGATGGCACACTGACATAACTATTTTGCGGGATATTACAAATAATGAATGGAATTTCATTTCTTCACTCTGCTTTTACCCTTGTCTATAATACAAACAGTTGGAAGGTGGATAGTTGCTTCAGACTGATTATATTTAAACTATTTATTTTCTTCTGGAGTGTTTTGAATAGAAGTAGTTTTTCAACCTATGATGCACGGATAAACCAACTTACCCTCTGATTTGATTTGAATTCATGTCAAGTTACTGAGACATTGCCAGTTAGCCTTTTCTGTATGAAAAAAACCCAAAACCAAACAACCCCTTGGGACGTTACCTCCGAGGCTTCTTTGATGCAACCAAACTGTGTGGACAAGAAACTCAACATGAGCTGATAGTGTGCATATGGAACCCAGAAAACCAACCACATCCTGGGCTGCATCAAAAAATTGTGACTAGCAAGTTAAGGCAGGTGATTCTTCCTCTGTACTCCACTCTTATAAGACTTGATGTGGAGTACCATGTTCAGTTCTGGAATCCTCAGTGCAGCACAGGCAGGATCTTTTAGAGTGAGCCCAGAGGAGGGTCACAAAGATGGTCAGAGGGATGGAGCACTTCCCTTGTGAGGATTGGCTCAGACAGTTGGGGTTCAGCCCAGAGAAGAAAAGGCTCTGGTGAGACCTCACAACAGCCTTTCAGTATTTTAAAGGGGCATTTAGGAAAGATGGAGAGGGGCTCCTTATCAAGGAATGCAGGGATAGGATGAAGGGTAACAGTTTGAAGCTGAAGGAGGGTGGATTTAGATATTAGGAAGAGATTTTCTACTGTGATGGTAGTATGGCACTGGAACAGGTTGTCCAGACAAGACAGTGCTGCCCCGTCCCTGGAGGCATTCAAGGCCAGGTGGGATGGGACCTTGGGCAATCTGATCTAGTGGAACATGTCCCTTCCCATGGCAGAGGAGTTGGAACTAGATGGTTCTTTCCAACCCAAACCAAATTCTATGGCCATTTGTGCTCCATCACCTACCAACTTGCATGATAGGAAGCATAGAAAGTATTGTCCATCTTTTACATTCAGTAGCCCCAGTTAAGAAGATGGGGAGGTCAGAAAAACTGTTCTCAATTATTTGTTTTCCAATCTCTTGAGCACTTGCACTTAGCAGCTGTGTTCAGAGCTTATGTTCTTCAGACAGTGGCAAAAATGAAATTCTTGCAAAAAACTGAAAAGGTGGCCATCATAATGCCTTTCTTTGCTTAGAGAGAATTAAAGGTGGTGCCACAATACCTGATGTTCCAGATAAATTTGAAATTAAAACATGTGGAGAGTCATGAGTTTTCCAGCTGGACTGGCAAATCAGCCTGCTATTTCAGGACCTGTCTTGGAATTCCCTGGTGAAAACTCTGAGAAAGGTATATCTGATATTTTGCTGCTTTTAAAGGCTAGATACAATATGGGGCATGGACATCAAAGTAGGTTATAAAATCAATATTAATTTACAAGCTAAAGAAGTTACCAGGGTGGTTACTGCCCAGCTTGGGAGACACCTTCCTTATTGACCTGTAAGTCGTGGTATTGGTCTTGCACATGGCTACAGTCTTCCAGTCAGTGAAAACAATTCTCGTGCCTAGGAGACTGCTTACAGACCATGAGTAAATTCACCTGATGTGATGGGTATTCTCAGAAAAAGTCAACAACACCAACAAGATCAGTCTGCTTCTTTCTTAAAAAATGCAAGTTGCCACTACCCTGCCCAACTTGTCTGTGAGAGAACAGCAGCAGAGATTTCAGCTAAGGGAGGAACAGATCAAGGTTTTTATTCTTCAGGAATTTCAGATTGGTAGCCTCCCCTTCTGTGGATTGCAACCAAGGAACAGCCTGGGTGATAGTGTTTACTGTTAAAGTGGTGCCACTACCTAAAAGATTTCAGACTGGACCAAAACCAAATCCAAGTATGGACAACTCCGCAGGTTGCTCACTACTCTCACACTCCACAGCTTCTTTCTAGATCAGGCTTAGTGTAAAACACCTAAGTACTCTTTGAAGAGGTGGTTGGAGACTGTGTCTTCTCTGCCAGCACAGGTGAATCATTCACCTTGGTATGCTGGGCTGTGAATGCACATCTTCTTTGTGCTCTCATTCTAGATTGAGTTCTGATGATGTTTCTCTATATGCTAACAGTATTCATGGGATAGAAAGCACAGCCCTCAGGCAAAAGGACACATAGAAAACAGCTTCATTACATTTTTAAAGAGAGGAATTTTTCTGGCTTTCCACATGATAGCTTATAAAGGAGGAGAGCAGCCTCTTCTTGTGTTATTGTGCTGAAAAAATTGTTCCTCAAAACAAAGTTCACTTTCATGGGATACATAGTTCTGCTTGGTGAATCTGCAGAATGCCACCCTTGCTGGTGAGAAGCTGCTGAGGCTGCTGGTGAAACACAGACACAATGCTCTGCATCCCCAGGTCATGCATGTCAGCACTGAGCCCCTCTCTGCCCATGGCAACTTCTCAACACGGGTCTCAAGAACAACAAACTTGAGAAGAATTCAGAGCTTCAAATACCACCTCAAATTTCCATGGTTTAAGTAGTTTTGCAGAAGCACATTTCTTTTACTTTACTTCCTTCTCTGTTTTTGCTTCAGCCAACATTTTTCAGGTGTAGGAGTAGTTAGGCAGATTCTAGACGTGCACAGGAAAAACAGACAAGCAGGAGGCTTTAGCATTTTAAAAGCCATTTAAGAGGTCATCAGCAACTGATAGGTGACCACAAACAGGGAAAGCTCAGAGACAGAGCACACGGTGGAGGGGATGGAACATGTCTCTGTGTTGGTGGGAGCTGGATGCTCAAGGAGGGAGACCAGAGGTAGAGTGCACCTTCACCAAGGGGTGAGGAGCTGTGACAGCAAGTGCTGGGCAGAGAGAAGAGGGCGCCTTGCCTGACTGCACATCAGCGTGTCAGCCGCAGAGACCTACAGAGAAGGAGGCTGAGAGGAGACCATATCACTGTCTACAAATAACTGAAAGGAGGTTATAGCCATGAGTGCCAGTCTCTTCTCCAAAATGACAGGTGGAAGGATGAAAGGGAATAGCCTCAACCTGAGGCACAGGAGGTTCAGACTGCTTGAGAGCAGCCCGGCAGAGAAGGACTGCTGGTCAATGAGAAGCTTGTTATGAGCCAGTGAGGTGCACTCACAGCCCAGCAGGCCAACCATGTCCTGGGCTGTATCAAAAGAAGCGTGGCCAGCAGGTCAAGGGAGGTGATTCTGCCCCCTCTACTCCATTCTCATGAGACCCTGCCTGGAGTATTGAATCCAGTTCTGGAATCTTCAACGTAATAAGGATATGGAGCTGTTGGAACAGGAGGAGGCTACAAAGATGGTCACAGGACTGCTGGAGCACCTCTGCTCTGAGGACAGGCTGAGACATTTGGGCTTGTTCAGCTTGGAGAAGCGAAGTCTCCAAGAAGATCTTATAGGGACCTTCCATTATCTGAAGGGGGCTACAAGAGAACTGGAGAGGGACTTTTTACAGACGTTTGTAGTGCCAGGACGAGGGGCAGTGGGTATAAACAGGAGAGGGGCAGATTTAGACTGGACATAAGGAGTGATTTCTTCACCATCAGAGTGGTGAGGCACTGGAACAGGTTGCCCAGGGAAGCCGTGACTGCCCCATCCCTGGAGGTGCTCAAGGCCAGGTTGGATGGGGCCTTGGGCAGCCTGGGCTGATGGCAGGTGTCCCTGCCCATGTCAGGGGGGTTGGAACTGGATGGGCTTTAAGGTCCCTTCCAACCCAAACCATTCTATGGTTCTGTGACCACCTGTGCTTGATCACCTACCAATACTCACGATAGCAAGCACAGACAGTATTGTCCATGTTTTACATCCAGTATTACTGATGAAGGAGCAGGAGGGCAGTCAGAAAAGAGGATCTTTAAGGTCCATTCCAACCCAAAGCGTTCCCTGTTTCTATGACTGTGATTAGGAAGAACTTGTCAGTGCGGGTCTGCGAGTTCTGGCAAAGGCTGCCCGGGGGGCGGGTTTGTCGCCGTCCCGGGGTGGGTGGAGCGAGGGTTCTGCGGGGCAGGTGCGAGGTGACCCCGCGCCCCCCCGGCCGCCGAGCACCGCCCATAAAAGCGCCGAGAGCCGGGTCTGCGGGCGCGGAGCCGCGATGGGGCCGGGGCTGGGGCTGCTGCTGCTGCTGGGCGCGGCGGCGGCCGCCGTGATCCCCGCTGGGGACGGCGACGGTTACGGGTACGGGGTGAAGCTGTGCGGCAGGGAGTTCATCCGAGCCGTCATCTTCACCTGCGGCGGGTCCCGCTGGAAGCGGCTCTCGCTGCTGGCGGTGGAGCCCGCGCCCGGTGAGTGTGGGGGGGATCGCGGACGGGCGAGCGCCCCGCGGCGCGGTCCTACCGAGCCCGGTGGGAGCGTCCCCCATCCCCCGAGAGCCTTCCTTATCCGTGAGACCGTCCCCATCCATGGGACTGTCCCCATTCCCCGAGAGAAATCCCTCTCCGTGGGAGCGCTCCTCATCCCTCGCAGTGCTCCCTGTCCCTCGGAGCTTTCCCAATCCGTGGGACCGTCCCCATCCATGGGAGCGTTCCCCGTCCGTGGGACCGTCCCTCGCCCGCCGAGAGCCTTTCCCATCCATGGGACCGTCCCCATCCCTCATAGCGTCCCTAGTCCTCGGGACCTTCCCCAATCCGTGGGAGTTTTCCCTAATTCACGGGACCATCCCCAATCCGTGGGAGATTTCCCTAATCCGCGAGACCGTCTCGCATTCCCCGAGAGCCTTTCCCACCCGTGGGAGCGTTCCCCATCCCTCGCCTTGCCTCTCAATCCCTGTTCCTACCAGTGTTTCCCGCGAGTTCTGACTGGAAACTCCTGAGTCGAGAGGGAGAGGAGAGGCTGCCGCCGGGGTGCTGTTAGCCGGGGTAACCTGGGAGGACCTGGGCTGTTCCAAGGAATCGCTCTGCCCGGGACTGAGCAGCCCCGACGGCAGCCGGGTCTCCCTGATAAATTTTCATTTAACACCCCCTCAAAGTAAAAATCACACTTTTTTTTTTCCCCCTTGGCTGAGCAGGAGGTGTGATGTGCCCTTGCGAGGCGTAGGGGCTGCCTCTCGCTGTGACTTTCATAGACTCAGAATAGTTTGAGTTGGAAGGGACCTTAAAGACCATCTAATTCCAAACCCCCTGCTGCGGGCAGGGGCACCCCCCGACTTTTCTCGGTGACTCTTGGGGTGGAGGTGCAACTTCCCCTCTCTGCCAGGAGCTTTAAAGCTGTGTTCTTCGATTTTCTGGGCTGTGGAATCATTTAGGGTTTTTTATCACTGCCTTGTGCCGCTCTGAGAAAGAGCTGGTGCACTGGAAGATGGACAGGACTCTCTGGTGCTTCAGGTTGCAGCTTAAACAGCAAGAACTGCTCTAGGGATCTCTGGTGAAGACAGTGGGTAAAGTATTACCCCCAGATAGTGGGTAAAGTATTCCTTGAAGAACTTTATTGTCACATGTCCCAAGTCAGTATGTTAACGAAGTGTAAGCAGATGGGATCTGGGGCCGTGTTCTTAAACTACAGTAATAGAGTAATTTTAGGAGGAAACACTTGTTTATGTTGGTATTTTGACTAGTGAAAATAACACTTCTAGCAAGGACAAAAGTTGGAATCACAGCTAAAATGTGGAATGGAAGAGTTTACTGTCAGTGAAATAACATTAGGTGTTGGGCAGTTAGTGAAGCCAATATGCGGGGTTTCTTGGGAGTTTCTTTTGCTTGTACATTTGGGGTTTTTTTCCCCCAGACAGGTCATAGAAAGTAAAATTTACCTTTGTAGTTGCAACAAAAATACACTTGTGCAGCTTCTGCTGGCATTGTGTTCTTTCTCAGCAAATGTAGTTTCCTTTTTATTAACAGTAGCTTCAACATCAGTCACTAAGAAGCCCACTCACTCTGTGCTGCATGCTCTCTAAAAGTCTTGCCTGCCTCAAAAGACTGCTAAATAGCAGTTGTTGTCTGATTAGTAAAGCAGCTACAACCACTTCTATTTATTTTACATATCCAGGCAGTTGTTCTGTCTGAAAGTTAGCTTCTACATTATAACTAACCCTATTAAAGAAAATACATAACACTCATAGGGTGTTCTGTTCTTTCAGCTTTCTGAAACAAAAATTATACTAAACAGTATTAAGACCACAAGACAAGTGCTTATTTTGAATTTTTTAAACTTAATTAATGTAGCTGCCTTCTTCACAAGAAGGTTAAGTATGCAATGTCATTTGCTGAAGGTAAACCCAGGAGAAACAGTATGATGTGAAATGAAGCAGGGCTGGATTTTTAAAACTTCAGTCAGTGAGATCCAGTGTGTTTTCTAAGTAAATTCTGCAAGCCTTCGCTCTACCTTGAGAGATTAAAGAAATTAGTGGAAAGTCTTGTCTGAAAGTAGCTGTAGAAAAATACAATCTATCAAAAGCAGTTTGTGTACAGTATTTTCTTATTTAGTCCAATATTTGGTCCTCCCTACTTTTGTTGTTCACATGATGCTATTTTGTGTGATTTTGCATGGGATAGGAGTGGTCTAGTGTAATTCATCAGCCGCATGACATAGCTCTGTGTGGTTTCTGGATGAGTGTCTATAAAACTTTGTTTTTACAGAAATACTGGGACTTCTCTACAAGTTACGCTTGCAACTGTGATACAAAGCCTCAGCCACTGTTGTAGCCATGTACTCTCCATGTCTAACAGACAGCGTAGCCTAATGTAAATATTCCATTGTAAGTTAACCAAGGAACAGAGATACTGCAGTACTGACAGTTCTCCTAGATAACAGTGCTTTGCTTATTGCTAACGGCATGACTTTTATTGCTATTTCTTAGAGTTACGTGCTCCTTTTGATACTCCTTCTACAATCTGAACTTTACAAAAAGTCTTCTCTTTAAACAGATTCTGCAGGGACACCAAGTAACAAACTGCTGGGGAACTTCAAGCTGCAATCCGTCTGGGGTCCTGAAGTCGAGCAGCTGCCGAGAAGCAGCCCGTTTCTTGGATGGGAGACATTTAAGGATTTGTATAGCTTAAATGACTATAATGAATACACAGCTATGGCAGACGACTTCAAAGAATTTGTTCACCAGATAGAAGAAGCTGTTCAGGATAGGGGAGGGGCAGAAATTGCAAACCCCATGGGATCAAGCAATTTTCTTTGGGCCAGGTATCCCAGAAGAAAACGGGAACCTCTGGGTTTGGCAGGAATGTGTTGTAAATGGGGCTGTACCAAAGCTGAAATCAGTACTATATGCAGAGTTTAAAAACCCTCTCTGCACTTATGCATGAAATCAGTGTTCATTGCAGTGCTACTTGATTGAATACTGTATGGAGGAAGAAAACTCACTGCATTTTTTGTCTGTATGTGCCAGTCAATACTGCTGGTTTTCTTTAAAAAAAATCCACAAGTGTAATTGTAATGACTTTGTTTTGCTGCAGTAACTTTCAATCCTTTTTTTTTACCAAGTTTTTCATTTTAATATCTAGACTTTACACTTATATTACATATGTATTATATCTTTGTAATGCTTTATGAAGTACTTCAATGTTTCATTAAAGTGTGATTATACGAAGTGTTACTCAACTGTTCTTTCTCTGCCAACAGAAAGAACATCCAGCAATGGTCTTGAGATGAAATTCATTGTACAAAGCTGTACAGGAGGGTTATTTTGCTGGCTGAAACTCCACTCAGCGATGGTTCAGCTTGCTGATTATTTTGAATACACCTTTTCTCTTTCCTTATAATTGCAGGGTTATTTTATGTAGTATCTTCTTTCTAGGAACTTTACCACAGTACAGAACTTGCAGCCTAAACATTCCTTCATATTCACGGATGGGCTTAAACAGTTAGCAAGTGGAGTGTTAACACTGTAATTATCCCTTGTTTACCTTACTATCCCATTTTTTTTCCTACTACTGCTAAATGAGATCATAGGATGTACTTGAAATGACTTATTCTAAGGACACTCAGATGTCTTCCTATGCATTCTGGTGGTATTCTGGCCTATACTACTTCAGATATATTTCTAAGTTGTTAGCTCATACTGTATTTATATATGACAATTTTAATCATTGTAGTTTGTAGGCTTTTTGCCTTTCTGGCTATTATTCTTCATAGCTTAGACTGCACAGAGCAGGATCGGGTTTGTGAACACCTGAGGAACCTGAACATATATAAGTCTATGCAACCTGACAAGATGCATCCCAGAGTCCAGAGTGAATTGACTGATGTGTTTTCCAGGATACTCTCCATGATATCTGAAAAGTCTTGGCAGTCAGGAGAGGTCCCTGCTGACTGGAAGGAGGGTAGCATTGTGCGTATTTTTTAAAAGGGTAGAAAAGATGACACTGGGAAATCCTGTATGACCACCAACTTCATGGCTTTCTATGATGGGGTAACTGCAGCAGCGCATATGGGTAAACCAACAGATACAATCTATCTAGACTTCTGTAAAGACTTTGACATGGTCCCCTACAACATCCTTCTCTCTCAGTTGGACGGCTATGAATTTGATGGGTGGATAGTACAGTGGATAAGAAACTGGTTGGAGGGTCCTATCAGAGATTAGTGGTCAATGACACAAAGTCCAGA
>WAAB01024909.1:0-27413 GCA_013389865.1 Piaya cayana
GTCAGCCCTGGTGAAGGAACACAAGTAGAATCATACTAGCACGGCAACCTCTTACATACCTCTGCAGTATGCCATTCAGATAGCCAGCATTTCTCTTCAGCTCATAAACTTAGATTTTGGGAAGAAATGTTTTGCTGTGAGGGTGGGGAGACCCTGGCCCAGGTTGCCCAGAGCAGTGGTGGCTGCCCCATCCCTGGAGGGGTTCAAGGCCAGGTCGGATGGGGCTTGGAGCCCCTGAGGCAGTGGGAGGCGTCCCTGCCCACAACAGGGGCTTGCTACTGGATGAGCTTTAATGTTCTTTCCAACACAAACCATTTTATGATGTTCTGTGATAAAGGTACAACTCCAGCCTCAGGAGATTCCTCTGTAGTCACACAGGCTGTGGTTATAGTACCAAACGGAACAAGGTGAGTTCAAGGGCTCGAGCCCTGGTGGTTACAGTCAATACCATGCAACTCTCTGCTGTCTCCCATGCACAGTTGTGGTCTGTGCTCCCTAGCAGTCTTCAGGGTAACATCCAGACCTGGTTCTGGGATAAACAAGTTCCAGGCCTTATGGGTAACATAGGAAAGAGTGCACCAGCAAGGTTTCTTTACCTTATGCTCTCCAGGAGACTTTGCACCCTCTGAAATTCCTGGTATACATTCATGGTATGTCCCAAGGCATGCAGCTTCTTTGTGCTCGTAATATGAAAACACCATTTTGATGGGCTACAATACAGTTCTTGCACTATTTCCAGCACCTTGAACTGAGAAAAAAACAAGAATGAAAAAACTAATAACTGTGTGTTGAGAGTCACACAAACAGAGCAGAAAACACAGCTATGTGAACGTAGCCATCCTGCATCCTTTGACATCTGGATGAGAAAGCTGTCCACGATTTATTTAGCAAGGAAGAACAGGCTCAAAGTCCAGGAGTTTACACTCATACATACCCTGAACCTACAGGCTGGTACTATAGCAAAGTATTCAGGACCCCAAATCAACAAATAAGATTCTGTCCATGTGTCCAGTTCCTGTATCACTATCCCATGGTTTAGGGGAATGGGCTTAGTCAAACAGTAAAAATATATATATATGTGTATATATTTACACTGCCGGCATGTGTTCGTATCTAAAAATGCACTCAGACCATCCAATCTGTAGTTGTCAACAGACTTCTTACTACAAATGTATGACTAACAAATCCCCAAGCAGCCATCCCAGACTCATATGATGATACTGAAATCCCATTAGGAGTAGCTTAATACATTGACAAGAACCACAAGGAGAGCAATGTTCTTCACACATGTAAAATCAGAACGTATGTGGGATGAAAGGAGAGGAGAATAAAAGAACTTTTTGAATGCATATGAACCCACAAATAATAGCAGTATTACTTCACAGGAAAGAATACTTATGATATCAGAAACCACCAAGACATCTGTTTATTTTAATATTAAAGAAGATCTTCCCTAAAGGACATACAAATGCGCTGCAAGGACTCCCAGACCAACTTCAGCCAGAAAGGCAGGCGGCAGCAAGATACGGTTACTCAACCACAGATCGCCTGCAGACAGTGAATCAGANGTAGATTATCTGGCTGCAAGCTGGTGATAACTGCCACCCGCACAGATCTATGCTCTGCTGTAGTCTGAAGTGCTGAGATACAGAATCACAGAATCACTAGGTTGGAAAAGACCCCCAGGATCATCGACTCCAACCATTCCTATCAATCACTAAACCATGTCCCTCAGCACCTCGTCCACCCATCTCTTAAATACCTCCAGGGATGGGAACTCAACCACCTCCCTGGGCAGACTGTTCCAGTGCCCAATGACCTTTTCTGTGAAAAATTTTTCTGATGGCCAGCCTGAACCTCCCCTGGTGGAGCTTGAGGCCATTCCCTCTCATCCTGTCCCCTGTTGTCACTTGGGAGAAAAGCTCAGCTCCCTCCTCACCACAACCTCCTTTAATTGATAGTGATCAGAGGGGATCCAGCAGGGCATAGTCCCACTCAAGCTTATGGTACATTAACATCCACATGTCTCTAATCTGCTCATTCATCTAGCAAAAGGCAAAAATAAGACTGTTTATTCCTAGTATGACTTTAATTCAGTCAGGTCATACCATGAATGAATTTAGCCCTGACCTGCAACAGACGCTGGTGCAAACACTCCCTTCAAATACTTAGACAGAACGTCCGTTAAAGCCCTCACATCACTGGTATTTAATAAAACAGCTGGTAACAGAAAGATTTTAAACCCTTGTCTTTTAGGAAGAAAGGCAATCCTTAAACTATAAATCTGCCTGTGCCGGCAGTGAATAGTTTTCATGGGCACATGGCCAGATTAAGTGAAAACTGTGCAGCTCTGAATGTGCAAAACTTGTATGGCACAAGGACGATGACATAGTGCTTCAAACATACAGTGCTGGCAAGCTGGAGCCAGAAGGCACTTTCTCTGCACAGGATGTTACAAAAACATCTTTCTTGTGATCCTAAACAAGAGAATAATTTAAAAAGATACATGCTATTAGCAGCATCAATTATTGTTCCTCCTTCACTCCCTGGACGTTTAGAAATAACTGTGGTCATGTCTGTGCTCCAAGGCAGACTGATAGAGCACAGACACCAAATCTGGTGCCTAGCACACCTCCATTGGCAGCTGTGGATAGAAAAGGAAGAAAGTCTTAAGAAAGTTTTGCTGATTTATGCATGAACCAGCATAGGAAGTAAATATTTAATGGGTAAAGACAGAGAAGAGAAGCAATGCTTTGGTCACTGCTGTTCTGCTCTGCTGTTATTGCACTTTCATTTTACAAAACTGTTATTTAAAATAAAACCCACTCAAAGGACTATAATTTGGGGTTTGCTCTTTGAGAATGGTGAAAGTTTACTTTGGAAAGAAGAGACAAAACAGATGAAAGAACACGCCACACCACAGATATTAGTCAAATTGGTTAATACTATAGCTATGAGCATGACACAGGAGAGTCTGTGATCTCCAGGCTAAGTTCATTAGCTGTGATGTTTCCCGAGGGCAAATAAGAAGAACAAGGCTCACTGTTGATATAACTTGAATTCAGGATGTTAATCTGAATCTGGATTCTGGAAATACACTTATTTTAGCATGAGACAATACACACACCATAGTCAGCTGTGGTGAGATGCACAAGACTAAAGTTTTTTTTGCAAAAAAGTACTTTTTAATTAAAAATGTATTGCCAATATCCTCAGAATTTCCCAGTGGAGAACATTAGACAAATACAGTCATAGGTCTCTGGCAAATGCCTGAGAATTTACATATCCCTTTTGAATTTGCCAGCATCCAGGATTCACATTATTTTACACAGAGGATGTTTTTTTCCAATATTTTTTATATTTACAGCACTTCAAAACACCCTGTGCTATGCAGAGAGAGAGTAAGGCCACAAACAGCAGGTGTTCTCTTGACCCCTTGATATACATCCAGTTTCCTCTTATGCAAGAGAAATCCAGCCAGGTTTACACTTCCTATAGGCCATGGTTTTTCCATTTGGTCAGCTTAAATATGCAGGTGAGGGTTTTGTTTGACTGTTTTTCAGAAGCATGCAGCACCTGAGCTCAAAAGAGGGACAGTTGCATGGTTTTGAATACTGAAGTCTTATTAATCTATACCTGTCGGGTAGCGGCTGACTCCCTACAATCTCTTTTTGTACTGTAAGAGCTCCACTTCATTCTCATAACCTGGGGGTGGGGGTGTGTTTGTGTGTGGAGGAAACTGTAAGGAAATATCTCCATATAAACTTTATAGCGGGTTCTAACTAGCAGAAAATATGAAGCATAAATGAGCACAACTCCTCCGACTTCAGGGACCTCCTGACACACTACCTGGATTTCATAAATGAAAATGAGGTGAAATGACTTGAAATCCTGACTTCACTCATGTTAGTAGAAGTTTATCTTTTCCTTGGAGCAGGGTTTTTAAGTTTCTTGGTTTTGCATTCACCAGGAGAAAGGGAAATCTGGCAGCAGAGTGCACAGCCTGAGTATCCCATAGCCAGATAAAACATCTACGTCCTTCAAAGAATTGACAGGTAAGCTTATTCCCAGTGAAGAGGACATGTTGGAACAGAGTTAATAAGCACAAGATTTTAGTCATTCCTTAAGCAGGTAACAAACCCTTTGGGACTTGTTGAAGATGTTGCCAGGTAGAGCACAACAAACATCATCTGCAGAGGCTGTTCACGATGTTGCTTTGTGAAGAAACATGATCTGTTCTGAGGGTTATATCTACCAAGTATGAAAAAAGCAGAGGCGGCCTGTAAAGAAAATGTGGTTGTTGAATATATATCCAAGGTAGCAGGTAAGATGTTATGGCTGTCACTGTTACAGCTTTTTAGTTTGAATTCTGCTAACTAATTGCATTACAGCTAGATTAATCCTGTCTCTCTGTTCATGTTGCAGTTGAATCTCCCAGGTGCCGTGTCCTACAGCCAAGCTTACACTGGCTTCATAAAGATGAGAGCAGGAGAGGATTATAAAGCTTCACTTTCAGTTGAAAATGGACTTCTTATAACAGGAATTAACAGAAAAGCAAGTGAAAAAGAATGCAGTAAACAAGCAAGAGCACATAGTCAGTTCGTCACAGCAACCTGAAGCGAGCACTGAGCAGGGCTCACCCATTGGGCTCTGGAACACAAAGCTACAAGAGCACAAAGACCAGAAAAGTAAAATTATTTTCCAAAGACACAAGGTGAAACATTGCCTTTTATTTGGCTACCAGCTTTGCTACTTCTTGAAGGCAGTTCTTTGCTAGCCTGGCTTGGTAAAAAAAATTATCTCTCTAGACAGAGAGATCATCCAAGATTTTATGCACCAAATGAGAACAGTATGTCCCAGAACTACCACAAGCCTAAAAATATTAATTATTGTTTACAATACTACAGTGAAAGGGAATGCAAAGGAAGAAATCTGTGGGCAGCTCTCCCAATTTCCAGCCCCAGCAAATTTTCTCAGACCTGCATCGTGTGTCCCATTCACCTCATAGTGCTTTGCTTTAAAGGTTCTTATAAAAAACAACTTCTGCAGAGGCTGCTCAGGATGCTGCTTCTGGATATGTGATACTGCCTAGACCAGCAGGACTGCTGTGAGTGACTGCTATATCAGACTTAATTAAAAACTCCAGGTTAGCACACACAAAACAGCAATGAGGAATGCTCCCAACTGCAGACACCAAGTTTGGCACGTCAAGATTTGTTACCAAATCTTATAATCATTCTAGGCTGGTAAATAGCTTCCTTTACAATCTATAGTCAGGGATTACTGCAGAGAATTCAAAGACAATGGAGAGATGGGGTAAGGAAAGCAGATGATAATTAGTTTTGCGTTAAATAAGAATATGTTTTGAATGGTATAAGAATAAACGGTCTTCAGATGCAGCTTTAGAAATTGCAATATCAGTAGAAAAATAAATCTCTTAAATGTTATTTTCCCCTCAAGAAAAGTGAGCGTTCATGGTGGCTGCTTCATATCATTCCTTCTCCTGACTTCCAAGCTGAAATGTCAGCTCAAACTCTATTTACAGTCCTTCACTTTAGACTTTGCTAGGTCACTGTTGAAGTTACATTTGAATTTCCATTTCAACAGCTCAAAGAAAAACAACTCCAAACTTCGGATATACAAGATACAGGGATTAAAACTGTAGACTGCTTACATGTGTCCCAGTTGTTTTGTCTAAAACAAAAGTGTTGGGTGGGTGCATAATTCTGTTGTGTGTAATATCTAAGCTATAAAGTAACGCTGAGACTGGACCATACCCAGAAACGTTAATCAAGGATGTTTTCCTATAGGATATTTACCTGAAATCATGTCACTGCCCTTACCTGCTCTACTTCTTTCTGACTATGGTGTAAGTCACTTAGTGAGGCTACAGCGCCAAAAGAAACATTTTGTAGCTTCTCTGCAAAAATATTCTAGGTGTACACATTCACCTTCCACCGCAATACTTTTAAAAGTTTACAACCTCCTCCCAGTTTTTGCGCTGTTGCTTAGGTTCTGGCAGCCATGCTCTAAAGCAAATAAAAGAAATCATCTGGGTTAAGAGCATCTTTGATAGTTTTTATTTTAAGTGTGGTCACTTCCCCAATCCACTTCCCTCATATCCCGCAGCAAAGGCACATCTGAGAGGCGGCAAGTTCTGAACTTTAAATAGAGTTGAAAGCGTCCCAAGATTTGAGACAGATAGTTTTAAAAACAAGCACAGAAGTTCCTAAGTCGCTTTAGTTTCATTGGAGAGCAGATCACCACTGCTCTTAGCATACCTCTGTTTAAACTCAGAGCCATCCAACTCCACCCTGAAAATGTGTCCAAATCTTTTTCAGGAGTTAGTCTGATGGTCCCAAGATATTAGGACATATGAGTAGCAAGTCCTAGCTTAGACTGAGATGGAGTTAGTCTTGTCCTGTGACTCTCAGTGTACTTGTCTAAGTCGGGATGGCATCAAGAAAGCTGTAAAACATCTGTATCAACTGGTAAGCTAATCAATTTTAATTTAGACCCCAGGCTGTACTTATAATGCTGAATAGGGAGGACCAGGAACTAATACCTAGTTCTAACATCAGATTTTACTTACCAGCTCACACCTGCACTGCCCGCAGGCAGACTTTTGTAGAGAAAACTTATCTTAGAGCCTGTTGAAGTGGTTGAAACAAGAGTCCAAAAGAAACTGAAAAAAAAAAGCATTATGGACAACCAGGAGTCCTACTTTAATTTTCTCCCTTGTTTCCTGGACCTCTTTTATTTGTCAGGACAGATCTGCCGACAGTGTACTCATGACACTCATATGATTTCAGGTGTTACTGAAACATAAATCAGTAGCCAACTCTTCTTAGGGAATAATTAGTCACCATACCTTGTCACATTCATCTGCTCCTGCCTGTACTTAATTATAATTTTATATTTACTAGAGAGAGAGGAGGAAAGAAGAACGGGGAGGAAGAAGGAGGGAGGGGAAAACTGTGAAACCATGATTATCTCTTCCAGGCATTATTTGCAGTATCCTCCTCCGCTTCTCCTCTTCCCTTACCTCTGTGAGAACAAGGCTAAATTCTCCCCAGTGAAGAGCCAGGGACACTCTGGGAATATCTGAGGAGTTGTGCAGACCTGGGCAGTAGGTGCCGTCACAACCAGCTTGTGTTGTAGCAAGAAAAATACTTAACAGAGAAAGCCGAGGTAGTGTTGTACCTGGGTTGTCACTGCGCCAGGTAGAATTTCCTCTGCTTTGTCAAGATACAGAACTCCAAAAACCTGTGAAAGTCTGCACGTGTTTTGTGGACACAGGAGAAACCTCTCAATAATACTACTTCAGGTCAGCTCAGTCATCTATTAAAGAGCTGGTTCTCCTTGCAGACACACAGGATTGATTCTGACCATAAATGATGTGTCTTCCACCTCCCACTGTTTTCCTTCTCTGCCTTCACATCTGTGGTCTTACCTGGAGCCATGTACTTGCACCACGCTGTGATAAAAGGCTAACAAGTAACTGGCAAATCCTCATCACTAGCAACATCTGATGAGTGAGTCATTCTTTCTATAGGAGCCATTTCCTCTAAACTGGAAAGAAAAAGAATATAATATAGAAATAAGGAACCAGACACTGAACTTTCCATAAATAATGTTTCCCCTTCATTTTTGTTCACCAGTTGACTGGTACTCCTTGCTTCCTCCCTTTCCTGCTGAAGATCGTAGCTCCTGGTTCTAGTAACTTGTCAATGAACGGCAAAAGGAGCAGTGTGAGTCATAGCAAGCCCAGACAAACTGCAGCCTATGGGGAACTTTCTCCCACTCCAGAGAGGAAGATTTTATTCCCTGATTTTAAAACTCAGTGCAATTAGAAGAGGAAAGCGGGGAAAAAAAGCTGTTCCAAAAATGATGTCAGCGTTTCCACTACTTCATAGGGAAACCATGTCTCCTTCTTTTAGAGATGAAATATTAGCCCTTATTTTCCTGTCAGTTGTGTGTGTGTGTGTGAGGAAAAGGGAGGCAAAGGGATAAGGATTTGCTTGTTTCTTTTACCTAGCCATGAAAATATCAAAAGCCTGCATCAGCGAAGAAGTGGGAAGCAGCTGGAATATATCTGGAAAGAACACAGCAGCCAAGCAAGCTCTATAATTGAAAGTTCCCTGCACTGAAGAAATCCTGACANCAGACTTTTGAAGAAAAAACTTATATTATAGCTTATTGAAGTGGTTGAAACAAGAGTCCAAAAGAAACTAAAAAAAAAAAAGCATTATGGACAACCAGGAGTCCTACTTTAATTTTCTCCCTTGTTTCCTGGACCTCTTTTATTTGTCAGGACAGATCTGCCGACAGTGTACTCATGACACTCATATGATTTCAGGTGTTACTGAAACATAAATCGGTAGCCAGCTCTTCTTAGTGAATAATTAGTCACCATACCTTGTCACATTCATCTGCTTCTGCCTGTACTTAATTAGAATTTTATATTTATTAGAGAGAGAGGAGGAAAGAAGAAGAAGGGGGAGGAAGAAGGAGGGAGGGGAAAACTGTGAAAACATGAATATCTCTTCCAGGCATTATTTGCAGTGTCCTCCTCTGCTTCTCCTCTTCCCTTACCTCTGTGAGAACAAGGCTAAATTCTCCCCAGTGAAGAGCCAGGGACACTCTGGGAATATCTGAGGAGTCATGCAGAACTGGGCAGTAGGTGCCGTCACAACCAGCTTGTGTTGCAGCAAGAAAAATAGTTAACAGAGAAAGCCGAGGTAGTGTTGTACCTGGGTTGTCACTGTGCCAGGTAGAATTTCCTCTGCTTTGTCAAGATACAGAACTCCAAAACCCTGTGAAAGTCTGCACGTGTTTTGTGGACACAGGAGAAACCTCTCAATAATACTACTTCAGGTCAGCTCAGTCATCTATTAAAGAGCTGGTCCTCCTTGCAGACACATAGGATTGATTCTGACCATAAATGATGTGTCTTCCACCTCCCACTGTTTTCCTTCTCTGCCTTCACATCTGTGGTCTTACCTGGAGCCATGTACTTGCACCACGCTGTGATAAAAGGCTGACATGACATAAGTAACTGGCAAATCCTCATCACTAGCAACATCTGATGAGTGAGTCATTCTTTCTATAGGAGCCATTTCCTCTAAACTGGAAAGAAAAAGAATATAATATAGAAATAAGGAACCAGACACTGAACTTTCCATAAATAATGTTTCCCCTTCATTTTTGTTCACCAGTTGACTGGTACTCCTTGCTTCCTCCCTTTCCTGCTGAAGATCGTAGCTCCTGGTTCTAGTAACTTGTCAATGAACGGCAAAAGGAGCAGTGTGAGTCATAGCAAGCCCAGACAAACTGCAGCCTATGGGGAACTTTCTCCCACTCCAGAGAGGAAGATTTTATTCCCTGATTTTAAAACTCAGTGCAATTAGAAGAGGAAAGCGGGGAAAAAAAGCTGTTCCAAAAATGATGTCAGCGTTTCCACTACTTCATAGGGAAACCATGTCTCCTTCTTTTAGAGATGAAATATTAGCCCTTATTTTCCTGTCAGTTGTGTGTGTGTGTGTGAGGAAAAGGGAGGCAAAGGGATAAGGATTTGCTTGTTTCTTTTACCTAGCCATGAAAATATCAAAAGCCTGCATCAGCGAAGAAGTGGGAAGCAGCTGGAATATATCTGGAAAGAACACAGCAGCCAAGCAAGCTCTATAATTGAAAGCTCCCTGCACTGAAGAAATCCTGACATGGCTCAAACTCCATAGTTCTCAGGAAGCCTTGCCAGCTTCTTAAAGCGTGACGTGAATGGGTCTGTATTCAGAGGCTAGACAAGGGTTAAAAAGAAAATTATCTAGGTGCAGAATGACTATCAGTACAGATTAGTCAAAATGAAAAATACAGCTATTTTCCATGACCCCAAGCCTGATAAAAAATAGCTGTTTAGAGTGTGGTTAGGATATAGGTTACATAGCTGCACCAATCAATTCTGAACACCTTGTTTCTCAGTCACCACGGTCCTTGTTCTGTCCAATAATAGAGTCCTCTTATATTTGCACCCCAGTATCTGTGTACGATGCCCTGGAATATTTGTCACAAATCTGTGCATGACACTGCATGACAGCATATGTTGCCACATAGCAGAGGTTTGTAGAGTAGGATGTTGGTAAATAATACAGCCCCAGGTACACCAAAGCACTGCAGCATCTTCAGTCCCTCTGTGCTGGTAAATGCTATGGAGAATGACAGAAATCAAAGCTGGTGGAATAAGAGGATCAAGCAGGTACAGACTCAGCTTTGTTTGAGTCTGAGCTTGCTAATCATTTACCTTTTATTTCTAGGGACATAACTGTTCTCCAAGAGCAATCAGTTTTCCAGATCTAAAATCTCTTCCAACTTCCAGCTTTGTAAAGTGACCGTATGCCACTCCTTGCCAGAGCTGTCTTCAACCACATGCTGCTCTTTCAACCACTTCCCTCATCCTGTGCCTCTAAAACAGCTCCTTATCATGTCCCACTTCTGTACATGCTGCTGTATTTGATAGCATCTGCCTTGTGACTGGCAGTTTAGCTACATCCAAAGGGAAGCAGGTTGATCCACAGAGCTTCCCTTGGCACTGTTTGAGTGGTATGCACACACTAAGAGCAAAGTATAATAATGCAAATATACATTAGTGACATTAATTAAGGTAGAAGTGCTGCAAACAGCTTTACCTTTGTGGACATTTTCCTTCCCTTTCTTTGTAAACAGCATGCAAGGCTTAAATCCCTATCCCCATCTCTTCCCTTGCCTCATGCAAATTTCAGCAAGAAATGTGGCTTTGTTTATAGAGGTAAGAAATTAAATCCATGTCTTGCCTTTGCCCTGCCTGCCCCGTTCCATTAAATACCATTCCTCAGATATTAGAAACGAAGAATAGAAAGACAAAATCTCTCTCACACATACACACCAGTGATTCATGTTTAGCACTGTTGAACTTACAAATTGATTTTTTTTCATTTCTGTAGTGATTTGTTTCTTTCTGTATAAGCAATATTCAATAAACTTCTCTTCAAAGTGATTTCTGCCCTGGCCACTCCAGGAGGAGTAACAGCAAAATATGATTTTCACTTTATTACGCTATAAATTATGAAGTCATGGAAGACTGTCAGAGAATGAGATACAAGTCCTTGCAANATGCGGAGAAGCCATGTCACTTAGCCTTTCCAGGACAAACCTTTCTCTAGGAGGAGACCCAGCTCTTCAAATGCAGAATTGTATCTTACAGGAAACAAAGCCTGTACCAGTAGACCACTTTCGCCTTCATTTACTAGCAACAGACATCCCAGGGCAACTGCTGTAGTGCCACAGTCACATAAAGACAATTTTCCATACTTAGCTCTCCCCATATAGTTTAAAGAAAACAAGCTTTAAATATGTTCTAACAGACTTGCCAGAAAGGCCACTAGAAGCACAAGACTGAGTAGAAAAATCAGGAAGACCTGCTGGCACCTGAAGAGGATATTTGGGCTGTGGGGCAAGGGAGATCTTCAAGGTCATAGCAGTGAAAAAGATGATGATGAAGGAAGAGTAAAGGAAGAAGAGAATCTTAGATCTAGAAGAGAAAGGGGGGAAAAAAGAGACACAAGGTATATAATGGAAACACTCACAAATTCCAGATACCAAAATTTCATATTTTCCCCCTTTATTCCTGAAGACCTGCAGTTTGAGAAAACAGCCTATAGAAAGTAGGAGGTGGCATGGCACAAAGATGGGCATTCAAGTTCTACAGCATCTGAACCCTTAACCATATGCTCAGTTCAAATCCTGCGGTACTGGTAGGGAGCTGCCCTATTCCCTCTTCCTCAGGAATAGAATTCAGATTTGTTCCCTCCAGAAAATTCTATTTTTTTTGTCACACACACACACACACACATATATATATATATGTTAGTCACTGCCTGCTGCCTCTGATCCTCCATCCTTCCAGTCATTTGTGTTGCATCCACCATGCTGAGGGCTCTCCAAGTCTCTGTGGCTCATTAAAAGCTAATCTGTGGGAAGCGGTTCATGCTCAAATGTGCTCACTAGGAAAAATTCTTGTTGAACCATTAGTGCTATACCAATTCCACGCAGAAATGTGTAATTAGTCCAGATAACTAATACTGGAAGCTATTTCCCCAACAGTCTGAGAGATTTTGAAAGTCAGAGTTAGAAAGCATGAAAAGACAAAGATGAAATGCTGTTTCAAATTATCAGATTCACTCCCCTTTAGGGTGCATACAAGGGAATGGCAATCCATTAAGAAACAAGAACCAGCTGAGTTTAAACAAAACTCAAATCCTGTGCCTTTTCACTTACCCATAGCGATTACACAATTGTTCTGTTATATAAGGAGGCTGGCTATGCTGCCTGCAAATAATCAACTTAAAATCTTGAAGGTCCAGAGCTGTAAACATCCTCTCCATTGGGAGCCCAAAGACATTTTTTAAAGCAGCATGGATCTCATTATGCTAAAAATATCTAAAGTGATTAAATTTCTTTACGGGTAACTTCTTTGCCAAATTTCCTTTACAAATCTTCTTTTGCTTTTAATGATAAACAAAAGCCAAAAATACCAATGTGGTAAACATTATTCCTTTTGGAAAAATGGGCACTATGGTGAAGGCATTTTTTTTCCCCGAATTATGACAATTCCATTTGTGCAAGAATTTACTGGTTTCAATTCTTAGAGGCTTTCAGCAATTTATATTTCCCCTACCAAATGAACAAGGTGTCCATCTGACTCTTGTAAAGAGCAGCATGAAAGAAAACAGATAAACTTGTGTGGTCATATAAAAACCCCTATTGTTCTCATCTCCTTTGTTACAGTTCAGAAAGTTGCTTTAAGAACAAATGGCTGCTGCACTTTGCATTCAGGGAGATAAATGCAACCTTTATGTAATTTGACCTCAGTGCATTTATATTCAAATGAGTCTGGAGGGAGTTTAGATGCATTAAAAAGCACTAGACCTCAAAGGAAATAGCATTTTTATTTCCTAGATTTAAAAAAATCACAATTCTGACCCTGCCTATCATTGACAATAAAATGAAATATCTCCCTGTAACAGCTGGCATTAATTCAACGGCTTTTTTTTCAGATAAAATCCAAAAATCCTTAACTGGGTTTTTAGGATCCATAAGTGGGTCCTAGATAATCCTAATGGTAAGGAAGTACTTCACAAATTTTCAGCACCGCTCTAGAGCAGCAAAGCAATGTATCAGCACAGTTGCATGCCGATCAGAAGAAAGAGGATGTCTTAGTCACTGTTGAATTCCCTGGTTCTTTTTTTTCCTGCACACTAGATCACTCCACAGACGTTTTAGACCAGCTAGAACCTGAAATAAGCCGTGTATGACTCTGTAGAGAGAAACAATAATGCAGACTGCAGACGCTCTTGTAGGATGATTTCAGCAGGTACGCTCTGCAAAGGTGAGCTTCAACCAGACATTATCATGAAACCATTACTGACATCAGTTCAGACAGTAATGAGCTAACCCTAACCAGGTTTTCCTCACCTCTAATTAAAAATTAACAGCAGCTGGGTACCTAGATAGCTTTTAGAAGTTACACAATCAGCTTAAACAAATCAAAGCAGTGTGCAGAACAGCAAGAAACCATAGAGCAGCACTCCCATTCCTCAATATGTTCTCTCTCTAAACTGAGTAAAGTCAAAATTAAAATCCAACCTGGACCCTCTTTCCACAGAATTTTGTTCAGAGCTTGTTAGACTCTTACTGTATCTGGTCAGGGAGGGTGGGCTTGCTACTGAAAGCAGAATCTAGGCATCTGGGAACCAGACTGAACGATTGGCACAATTCTCCTAAATATACCTGAAAGCAGAGCTTTCAAAAATTTACAGTGAGATTCATATAAGAGGTAAACCCTAGACTGACATAAATCTCTGTTTGGTTCAGATAAGCCTAAAGAAGGTTGAACACTGAGCCAAATCTCTTTAATCTGGAAATATTAAAGTTTGGCTTTCTTGAAAGATCTGCAATACTTCCTTATTTACATGTGGTCAGAAATTACTATAAGAAAAAATGTCTTTTAGTGCCTTTTCACTATTTCAGCTTTATGTTTGGGCCAAAATCAAAGCTGTTTTTATATTACACCGGTAGGCTCTAACCACCCTGTAAAAAGAGGGCTGCAATTAGGTTTAGGTTGATACGTCGAGATTTGTTCCATAATCCTGAATAAAATACTCACACATTTTTTGTCTCTTTTTCTTATTCATCAACTATGTTTCCATTTTACCAGCAAGTTTTTTAAATGTTATGTACAAGGTAGGCCCCTCTCATCAGGATAATATCCACAAACAAGTTTTAGACTCCAAGCTTTGCAATGGACTCTTGTTTCCCTAACTCCCTCCACAGTTAACCATGTCACTTAGCCATCGCTGAGGAGCCACCCTAGGGCTGTTTGAACAAAATACAGCTTGAGAGCAAAGAACAGTCCCTCTTCCAACAGAGGGAACCTCTTGTTCAGCCAGATAAGTGCCTTCTGACTTGAAAGTACATCCTCTACAATGCTGTTCTCCTGTGCCCACTGATTTCAACAGGCTTTTATCTGCCCCAGACTCCAGCTAATGAAAAGGGGTTGCTGCTGCTTCTGCTAAGTCCAAAAAACTGAGTGGCAGCAGTGACTCTTGCCAATTCTGGATCTAACTCTAGGAAAGCTGCATTTTCCAACCCCACCAAAAGAAATGCTTGTCACATTATTCATACATGTGGTCTCTCACCAGATGAGGAGGCAGGCTGCGAAAGGAAAAAGCCAACGTTAATATTTGCACAAACCAACCCAGGCCAGAATCAGAACAAGCGAGACAGTATGTCCTTGACTGCAGCGGGTGAGCAACGAGAGCGCACGACTGAGCCAGCACTAGAGGGGCTCCTAAGGATCATTGGTAAACCTCAACAGATATTCTGAACCTTGAGTTCTGTGACCCTGGTACACAGGTTGGATTGCAACAGGGATACAGGATGTCTCAGCAGTAAAATCAGCTGCTAGGAACACTACAGCATCATGAATACATCTGGTTCTGGTCTTTGACCACCAGGTCCTGCTGTCCCGCTGTGACCTGTGCACCATCCATACCTCATCTATGCCACAGCAGTGAGGTGAAGAGACAGATAAAAACAGACTTCTCTGCCCTATTCCTTCCTCAAGGACACATCTCCCTTTCTGAACTAGAGCTTCCCTGCATACAGGTTTACAAAGAGATGACAGATGTGGTGATATAGTGTCTCCTACTACTCTGTGGTGCAAGAAAACAGAGAACAAGCCTCCCTGCTTTCACTGACACTCCACATGTATAGATGCTGTTCAGATTCTTCTCAATTCCTTTCTCTAAAAGTACAGTCCAGTCAGAAACAAAGGTGTCTTCCACCACACAGAAGTGTTTTGGTGTTTGGAATTGCTCCTTCATTATAATATCTTTGTTAATGAAGGCCCACATCAGAAGAACGTTCTTCACCTCAGCATGAGAAATAAAATATTGGAGGGAATACTTTCTCTAAAGACTGAGAAACTGTGTATATTCCTGAAAAAAAAAACCCAACCAACAACCAAATCATCAAAAAGGAAACACTTTATCTGGAGAAGCCACAANTCTTAAGACTGAGAAACTGCATATATTCCTGAAAAAAAACCCCAACCAACAATGAAATCATCAAAAAGAAAACACTTTATCTGGAGAAGCCACAAGATATCCATAGAATATCGTAGGGATTACAAATAAGATTTGAAACTAGAAGCGATAGAGCAATTACCCTCTGGTCTAGAGGAAAATAAAGTACTCCGACCTGATTTAACAGAGAGGAAGGGCTCTAGAAGTAAATACATGGCAGCAAAAGTCTAGAATTTCCCAAGAGCCAAAATTCTGGCAGAGAGCATCGCAAAATCCTACCTTTGGTGCCAAAGGAATATTCCAGTTAATGAAACACGCAGCTTGGAAAACTCTGCTGGATTTTGTAAAAGATGCCTTGAAAATGTTCATCCCTTCTAGCAATATTTCCAATTAAAAAAATCTTTACTGAGCAGGAGACCATTTTACAATGGAAAGACATTTACCAAGAGGATTCCTGGAGATGAATCCAGAAAAGGTTGAAAACAATTGACTCCAAACCAGGAGGAGGCTGGGTTGCCAACACTAAAAGAATGTGATGGGGAAGCTTCATGTTCCAGAACAGAGGGACTGGAATAGACCACAAACAGATCAGGACAACATAGATAAAGTAAATGAAGAAGAAACTTAAGCTTTAGCAAGTCTTAAGAGAGGGTTAAAAATTTATTTCAGATTGAACAGCACGAGGAAAGGGTTTGTTTTCATATTAATCCAATTCTCTAGTACGTCATTTGGCAACATAACATGGCGGCATGATACATGGAGTGACATTTATGAATGTAAATATCAGGAAGGAAAAGCGCTAGGTAAAAAAAGGCCTTTGGAACAAAAACTTAATCTTGATGACCTGAAATTCAGTAGCTCAAAGCTTTCATTAATAAATGGCCATAAGCAGGGCAATAAAATGATGATGTTGGAAACAAGAAAGATTTTAACTATCATAGATAAGGTTTTGAAGCAGTCATCTCACAAGACTAGCAGGACTCATCTTTGGTTTGAAAAGCCATCTTTATGCATTTGTGAACATCATTATGAAGTTGATCCTTGACGAGCAGAGCCTAGATAGGACCTTAAAAGACCTTCTCAGGCCTTTTTCTTTGTTCCCCCAACAGCATCGTGTCAGTCAGACAACACCCATGTTTGCTTTAGCACAGGGCTGCACTATGTTCTTCCCAGCTCCCCAGAGTGAAACAATTTTATACCCACTGGCTAAATAAAAAGGAAAATAGTTTTACAGGAAGTACACCAGGTCTTCTTTCATGTTTGGACTGCAATATCTAAAGGCCTATCCTGCAGCCAGCATGGTTTTGTTTGAAACCTTCAATAAAACGAACTTCAGCAACACTCTGGAAAGGTTTCAGAGAGAGGAAGGACTGAGTTTCAGATGTTAGGCTCTTTCCAAAACTGGATTTCAATTGCTTCTTTCTGCAAAGGTCAGAAATGTTTAGTTTCACAGCCTTACTCCTGCCCATCCCAGAAACAAGAATGATTTGTAAAATTTGGACCCATATACACCTTTGGGTTCCAGCATTCCCCAGAAGGAGTCCACTGGATCTTAAGTGCCCCATCAAGACCACGCATAAACAAGCCTTGTTCTTCTGGAGTGGCTTTACCACAAATAAACAGGGAATTTATTTTCTCTTAGCTGGATAGATGCCAAATATTTGATATTTCTCCAGCACTTCTCAGCAAAGGAAGGACATACAACTGTTAGAGTCTAGAGGATGGCCATGAAGGTGATCAGAGGACTGGAGCACCCGCCCTGTGAAAACAAGTTGGGAGACTTGGGGTTGTTTGGCCTGGAGAAGAGACAGCTCTGGGGAGGCCTTGGAGCAGCTTCCAGTATGGGGAGGGTCTCTTGATCAGTGAGTGCAGGGACAGGACAAGGGAGGAAGGTTTGAAGCTGAAGGAGGGCAGACTGAGATCTTAGGGAGAAATGTTTTGCTGTGAGGGTGGGGAGGCCCTGGCCCAGGTTGCTCAGAGCAGTGGTGGCTGCCCCATCCCTGGAGGGGTTCAAGGCCAGGTTGGATGGGGCTTGGAACAACCAGATCCAGTGGGAGCTGTCCCTGCCCATGGCAGAGGGGGTGGAACTGGATGGCTTCAAGGTCCTTTCCAATCCAAACCACCTCTATGATTCTATGATATGTGTTTCTCCCTAGCACTCTGCTTTCATCAAAGAGTTAACAAACAGCACCAGATTTCAACTCCCAGCAAGGCCTTGTAGTTAAGGCCTCATGACACAAACACTGGTCAGGAACATATCATTTATTTACATTATGGCCAAGTCAGTAGCCAAGCTTTCCACCACAGTGAAACAACAAATAAAGCAAACAAATGAAGTAAACTTCATCAGGGCTTTCTGGGAGCCACCAAGAAGCAGAGACATAACATCACCCTGCCAGCTGCTCACCAACCTTCGCTCTTGATGGGTGAAAATTTCTCCTTTGCTGATCTGTTGCCTGGGGTAAGCATAAACAATGGAATCAATTGTCCCAACACAAAAGCAGGACATACCAAAACCAGTCATAAGGATAAGGATTCAGAAAGCGTCCTCACCAGTGAGCATTAAACATTAAATGAAGAAAGCTATTTAGGCTCATGAAATTTTGTGATACATAACTATCTTCTTGATGGAGAATACTTTAAAAAACTCTTATTTGCTTTAAAGAACTTGCCCATGAGAACTCAGTAAGTGTCTGATTTTGTTAACGTGAACAAATGAGTAGCTTCTCTACAGAAAGCAGCTCCTGCTGCAGAGCGGTGCCAGATGACCCTTTCAAAGATATCAGCAAGCTTCAGCTCACAAGAACTGAAAAGCAGTCAATCAAAAGATACAGAACAGCATTTTACAGAAAACTATCAACCAGCCACAAACATAATCCTTTTTTCTTACACCCCAGAACACTTAACAGCTCTGCTTACACTACACATTATGTTTTGGGCCTGAGCCCATTCTCAGAGCTTGCCCATCGCACAGATCAGTCCTAAACACCACCAGCCTCAGAGATTTACAACCTGAGCACTTCTGCAGCTCAGAGTAGGTTGCTTTCTTCTCTGTGGATTTCAGGTGGATCAGACAGGGCTGAATCTGCTGTATCCCAGCCCATGGCACTCCCAGACTCTGTTTTTCCCAAGCCTGTCACTGATGCTTTCAGTCAGCACTTCTGTCAGGCCAGTAGCCAGTGATGCCTGGAGGAAGGAAAAGTAATTCTCTTTCCAGATTGTTGGGCTCCAGATCATTCCAAATCAACTGATATTTTGGTGGAACTTTGTCTGTAGCTCATCCTTCAAGGTCACAACCTCAGCCATGGGAGCTGCAGGTAACAGCAACATCCCCTTAGAGCCCGAGTTTGGATTTGCTGCACGAGGATGACCAGCATGTGACAGGATGAAACTCTTGTTTATGTCTCCTCAGTAAAACATTGGCTTTTATTCATCAACATGAAACAAGACACAGGATTTCTTTAGATTCTAACACTGTTTTAAATATGAAGAGAACTGGAAAGAAAACTCATATGTTTCCCTTTGGGACATAAGGCTATTTTCTATTTTAAGGGAAAGAAAAAACAATTTCAATTTTCACCAAAAGCTATAGAAAATAGAAAACATCATCTCTGCAAAGAATGGTGTATTCCATCAATGTTTTAAAGGGCTTTTTGCTGTTAAAAAGGATTTTATTATAGTAAATTCTTCTGCTTAAGAAGGGGATACTGGAGAGTAAACCCACATAAGGATGTTCTTCATAATATCCCACTGATCTGAAAGGATCAGATTTTCTTCCCTACAGATTTGGTACTGGCATTAATTAACCTCTTTTCCAAGAAACATCGCAGTCTTCTCCAGTGACAGCTAATCCACACAACCCTAGGCAATTGAATGCCTCAGTCTGAACATCTTTCATAACATATTCCCTAAAATTTCCTTTCCTGTTATTTAAAGTTTTCACTGCTATTCGTATTTATAATGCATGTGGAGAACAGTTTAATCCTTCACAGCTAACTTTTATGTANGAGGAAGGTTTGAAGCTGAAGGAGGGCAGACTGAGATCTTAGGGAGAAATGTTTTGCTGTGAGGGTGGGGAGGCCCTGGCCCAGGTTGCTCAGAGCAGTGGTGGCTGCCCCATCCCTGGAGGGGTTCAAGGCCAGGTTGGATGGGGCTTGGAACAACCAGATCCAGTGGGAGCTGTCCCTGCCCATGGCAGAGGGGGTGGAACTGGATGGCTTCAAGGTCCTTTCCAATCCAAACCACCTCTATGATTCTATGATATGTGTTTCTCCCTAGCACTCTGCTTTCATCAAAGAGTTAACAAACAGCACCAGATTTCAACTCCCAGCAAGGCCTTGTAGTTAAGGCCTGGTAGTTAAGGCCTCATGACACAAACACTGGTCAGGAACATATCATTTATTTACATTATGGCCAAGTCAGTAGCCAAGCTTTCCACCACAGTGGAAAGCAAATAAAGCAAACAAATGAAGTAAACTTCATCAGGGCTTTCTGGGAGCCACCAAGAGGCAGAGATATAACAGCATCCTGCCAGCTGCTCACCAACATTTGCTCTTGATGGGTGAAAATTTCTCCTTTGCTGAACTGTTGCCTGGGGTAAGCATAAACAATGGAATCAATTGTCCCAACACAAAAGCAGGACATACCAAAACCAGTCATAAGGATAAGGATTCGGAAAGCGTCCTCACCAGTGAGCATTAAACATTAAATGAAGAAAGCTATTTAGGCTCATGAAATTTTGTGATACATAACTATCTTCTTGATGGAGAATACTTTAAAAAACTCTTGTTTGCTTTAAAGAACTTGCCCATGAGAACTCAGTAAGTGTCTGATTTTGTTAACGTGAACAAATGAGTAGCTTCTCTACAGAAAGCAGCTCCTGCTGCAGAGCGGTGCCAGATGACCCTTTCAAAGATATCAGCAAGCTTCAGCTCACAAGAACTGAAAAGCAGTCAATCAAAAGATACAGAACAGCATTTTACAGAAAACTATCAACCAGCCACAAACATAATCCTTTTTTCTTACACCCCAGAACACTTAACAGCTCTGCTTACACTACACATTATGTTTTGGGCCTGAGCCCATTCTCAGAGCTTGCCCATCGCACAGATCAGTCCTAAACACCACCAGCCTCAGAGATTTACAACCTGAGCACTTCTGCAGCTCAGAGTAGGTTGCTTTCTTCTCTGTGGATTTCAGGTGGATCAGACAGGGCTGAATCTGCTGTATCCCAGCCCATGGCACTCCCAGACTCTGTTTTTCCCAAGCCTGTCACTGATGCTTTCAGTCAGCACTTCTGTCAGGCCAGTAGCCAGTGATGCCTGGAGGAAGGAAAAGTAATTCTCTTTCCAGATTGTTGGGCTCCAGATCATTCCAAATCAACTGATATTTTGGTGGAACTTTGTCTGTAGCTCATCCTTCAAGGTCACAACCTCAGCCATGGGAGCTGCAGGTAACAGCAACATCCCCTTAGAGCCCGAGTTTGGATTTGCTGCATGAGGATGACCAGCATGTGACAGGATGAAACTCTTGTTTATGTCTCCTCAGTAAAACATTGGCTTTTATTCATCAACATGAAACAAGACACAGGATTTCTTTAGATTCTAACGCTGTTTTAAATATGAAGAGAACTGGAAAGAAAACTCATATGTTTCCCTTTGGGACATAAGGCTATTTTCTATTTTAAGGGAAAGAAAAAACAATTTCAATTTTCACCAAAAGCTATAGAAAATAGAAAACATCATCTCTGCAAAGAATGGTGTATTCCATCAATGTTTTAAAGGGCTTTTTGCTGTTAAAAAGGATTTTATTATAGTAAATTCTTCTGCTTAAGAAGGGGATACTGGAGAGTAAACCCACATAAGGATGTTCTTCATAATATCCCACTGATCTGAAAGGATCAGATTTTCTTCCCTACAGATTTGGTACTGGCATTAATTAACCTCTTTTCCAAGAAACATTGCAGTCTTCTCCAGTGACAGTTAATCCACACAACCCTAGGCAATTGAATGCCTCAGTCTGAACATCTTTCATAACATATTCCCTAAAATTTCCTTTCCTGTTATTTAAAGTTTTCACTGCTATTCGTATTTATAATGCATGTGGAGAACAGTTTAATCCTTCACAGCTAACTTTTATGTATTTGAAGAGCATTACGTCTTTCATTTCTCCTCTCCACGTTTAGCAAACCCCATTCTTTCAGTCACACACCAAAGGTCATGGTTGTTTCTAAACCTTTGATCATTCTTGTTTTTCTCCTCCAGTTGCTCTTCATCTTTCCTCAAGTGTATTGCTGTTTATGAAGTCCTGCCCACCAGGAAGCAAGAAACCCAGGATGCAGGAGATCTGAAGACAGAGAGCAAATGGCACGAAAAAACCCTCTGAACTAAACTATAAAATCAGGAGGATGTTTGCTCACAGCACTTGCTTCTTATTCTAGCACAGATTAAAAAACTCAGGATTAGGAAGTCAAAGCTGAGAGCGCTTATCCTACGTGAATGTTTGCACATTCCTAGCATTCAAGCTTCCTGAACAAGAGTCCAGCTCTGAGAGTTTAAATTCTTTGAAGTCAACAGTAGACAGGGCCTAGCTAAGTTAAGCTTTTACTTTTGGAGGAAAGTCCGTCCCATTATCCCTTACCCTCTTTCCCACTTTTCCTGGTTTAGCAATGCAATTAATTCTTCCCTGATTTCTCTTTAAAGGAGTAGATGATGAGAGCAGATATTGCAGATGCAGTGAGCAAGAAATGAGGCACAACATAGCAACAGAATTTATAAGCAAGTTGTATGAGAATAAGTGGCAAAGATGAGATCCAAATACAAAAGAATATGGAATACACAGGGCAAGTGATGCAATTATGGTTTTTATTCACTTTTATCATATTTGGGCAGCCCAGGAAAGCTACAAGGTAAAATCCTACTATGTAGCCAATACTACCAGTTTTCAGAGAAGCAGCGAAATGCTTTCACCTTTGAATGGGTTTCTTACTCATTACTTCCTATTTGTTCCTCTTCTGAAAAGTTACTCATTACTTCCTGAGCAAGCAGATGACTATTAGACAATGGAAAACAAAACCTTGTTTAGAGGAGAAGAAATTGTAGACATCATTTCACAGGAGAGACTTACCCATTTACAGGAGAAAGACTAGTCAAACTGAATGCTGCTAGCACATGGCATGTTGGAGAGCAAGCCCTGCTATATTTCAGCATTGAATCAATCATACTGAGCTTGCACCATGAAAGAGAAGGAAGAAGGGACAGAAAAACATACTTTTCACATCAAGTTCCACTTACTTTCCGCTAAAGCCATCCACAGAGCCATCATTCACAGGCTTTAGGTCAGATTTTGTTTGTTTAACATGACTATGAATGTAAAGTGGAGTGCGTGTGCATGTACACAGTACTGAAGGAATGTTATTTACATAGAAGGGTTAATGTAAACAGCCATACAGGCTGCAGTGATCTCATCATTCACCTTATCTAATCAAGCAGCCTAAACACATCCATCTCCACCAGTCCCAACTCCCCGTGCACTCCTCCATCTTTCTGAGTTTCCATTCACTCTTTCCAAAGTATCAATATATCAACTAGAACTGCAAGAACCATTCCAGGTACTTTTCTGAGTGACAGTGAAACTTGCCTTCAAACTACCTAATTGAATCTCCTTTTTAATTTTCCCTTCTCTGTCTGGCCACAGAAGTCCTTTCCAGGCTTTTCTAAGCATGCTCAATGCCAGTTTTACTGGGCTGCGGTTCACATACTCAAACCAGGGCTCAATCGGCTTGCAGTGTTGTGCTTTTTCTCCCTGGGCCTCTTGTTTGCTTGAGCTGCTGGACAAAAGGCCAGTCTAGTTTAGCAACAGACTTTCCCCCCCTCTTCAGCTTTTCAAAGTGACATTTTGCTTTTCAGCATTTTCTGAGCTAGCTGAAAGACAAACCAGGGGACAAGGCATGGTTTGTGAGCCTTTCTGCCTGAGCTTGGCAGCCAATATTCTCATACAGCACTTTCTCTAAAGTTCTCCATATGCCAGGAATTTTCCTTTTTTATATTAGAGGCAGTCAACATGCAATTTTATTGTGCAACGAAAAATTAGATTCATTTGCATGTGGATTATCTAATTAGATCTTACAGAAACTTATGCACTGGTATGGTAATATTTCACATCTAATTGCACTTTAGGAAAGTGTAAATGGGTATTGGGCAGCAGGAAATGAAGTCAATGATGTGTTAGTTCTAATGCATATTTAAAACATACAGTAAAAAGAATTTAATTGTCAGCAATGGGATACTGAACAATCACAGTAATAAAGAGGACTGGCTAGTGTAAAATATTCAATGGAAATATGAGGCATCATTTACATGAAAATAGAAGTGGCAGCATTTCCCACTAGCAAATAACAGCTCTCACCTCCTCCTTTCTTCTACAGTGTCATAATCCATCCCATTTATTACTATTAGGTGTGCATCATAGATACAGAGGGAGCTCCACTACACTGTGTGGTAGAAACTTAAGGGAAAGAAAAACATCTCCACAGAGTGAATTGTTCTAAGCGCTATCATACAGCATGAAATATGAAAGTTTGCCCTGTTACCCATCCAGGGGATCTCACTCTGCATTTTTTTCTCCTGCCAGAGCTAAAAAACCCTAGTTCAATCCCAAAGCAGTTAATCCAAGACCAGCCCAGTGGCAGCATCCGAGCCTGAATCCTCACAGCACCAGCTGATCCCTGCAGGAATCCCCCACTCATTCCATGGCACAGCAACAGCAAGTCAAAGCAGTTCTGTACATGGACAAAGCATTGAATAAGGGGTCCTCAGTATTCTCCTCTGCTAGCTGCACACAAAAAGGTTGCCCGTCATCCTGCCTCACCATTCTCTTGCAGCAGCTCCCCATAGAACCCCCATGCATCCCAATACCCGTAGGAGATCCACACAGGGATCTTGCCCACTCCCCAGGATGCTCACACCAGGGGAGCTTGGCATTTGAATTTGGATCTAGCTTGTGTTTTGGGGAATCTGAAGTCATACATTTTATGTATGGATTTTAAAAAAGTGCTGCATACCAAGGAATGGTAGGCCAGAGAAAGCCCTGGGGAGAACAATTTACCCACATCACCCCCACAGCTTGGAGGAGTCAGGAAAGGGGTTTTGGAAGAGGCAGGAGAAAATATGTCCTTCAGATGTACTTTCTGGGTAAGACAACGCTGCTTGGGTTCATTACTTAAGAATTACTTCAATACTTCCCCTTCCCTGGAGGTGTTCAAGGCATGGGTAGACAAGGTCCTGAGGGACATGGTTTAGTGCTTGATAGGAATGGTTGGGCTTGATGATCCGGTGGGTCTCTTCCAACCTGGTGATTCTATGTTTTAAGTCATATAGTTAAATGTAGCCTATGGTGCAAGTGCTGAGGTGGAAACTCTAAGGAGAGCAAGCCTCATGAAGACACTTCTGTGGACTTTCTCCCATGACATTCCTTTATTTTGCCTCTTATCCCAAATACAAAAAATTGAGGAGTTTTTACAGCAGTCTGCTGTATATCTGATCTTTAACACAGGCATAATAATTAGAATGCAACCATGAAATACAAAATTTCTAGCGCATATGCAGGCCCGTCTGTCCATGTGGGCACACTTCTGACAGAGAAACTGCATGCAGAGGTAAGAGCCTAAAGTGAGAGTGTCTGTAGCTCACACTGGCCCCCAGTTCTCTTCAGCTGTGAAGAAGCTGCCAGTGCCCTGAGGACAGCACATCTTTCAGGCAACAAATACTCCTTTGGAAACTGTAGACTTAATCAGCATTTATTTTTCCATGGGAAAAAGAAAAAAGAGTATTTGTTTCTGGGCCTTTTGGTCAGCCAACAGAACCTGGCATGAGTTTTGTCTGCACAGGTCCAGCTTCTTGCTCGGTTTTGTTTCTTTCACTCTGTCCTTGCAGGTTGATGCTCTTTCTCTACAAACTGCAGCACCATTGAATATGTTTTACGTTAGAACTCTCCAGATTTAAATATAACTGTACTTATGATTTATACGGAATGTAATTAAACCAGAAGTGGGACCCTTCAGATAAATACAAGCCAAAAAGCTGTTGCTATAAACATACTGTGGGCTTTCTGCCTGCTAGTCTCTCAAGCCAAGCTGCTTTATTTGCACACCGAGATTCTTAAACCCAGATATACGCTAAAGATATACATCCTACAGTCTTCACAGTGTGAACTGTGGATCCCTGTGGTATCAAACAGTGATTGTTAAAGGGGGGGTTTATCTCTAGCCATACATTTGGAAAGGGCAAGTTAAGCCATTTCATGTGCCCCTCCCCTCAATTATTTTTTTAGCAGTGGATAAGCTATGGCAGAAAGCTACTCTTCAAGTCACTCTATGGTTGTCTGAATGCCCCCTCTACCCAATAAGATCCTTACTGCCTACCCAAAGCACTTGTGCATGTTCAATATTATTCATCACTCTTTAAAAGTCATTGTTTCTTCATTGACTGTAACACGAGCCAGATATTTCACTTTGGCTAAACACCTAACTGTCACAGAGCAAACTGAGGTTAATCCTATCTTGTGGACCAAATACCTGCAGTTCAGAGCTTAAGCATTTGTAGAGAACCTGCATTTGGCTGTGGCAAGATGCACAGTTTGTGCGACATACACAGGTAGCGCAAACCAAATGGAGATGCAGATGCATGAATGAGGAAACCTAGAACAAATTCCAAAGATACTTCACTACATTTGACAAAATATTCATGAACGTGTTTCAGAAAATTTATTAAAAACAATGGAGATGCAACAATTTTTTAATCATTACAAAGATTGTGCTCATCTTACTCTACCTTTGCTCATACTACATGCAACTTTATAAACGGGAGCAGCTAACACCTTATCCTGAGCTGAAAGAGAAGGTGGCAGAAGCCTTCCAGGACCTCCTGAAACCCAATGAGACAACCCATTTAAGAGCTTCTTTTCCTGATCTTCTCTAATGAGTACTAAGACAACGATGTAGACAGATTGGTTTTAAGAACAGGGACAGACCAGGTAGAGTCAGACAAGAAAGGATCTAGGAAGCATCTGTAAGCTTCGTCTTTTGAAGTCCAACCACTGACTCAGAAGGACCGTCTGTAGAATCCAATGTTAGAGATTTGGGGTCAACCTTTAAGTCTCCAGAGGAGGCAGTTCAGTTTGCATCAAAGCTCTGCCAAGACTTGACTGAAGTGGTATTCAAATAGCACAAGAGTGGGATGCCCCAAATTTGAAAAAGCTATAAAGATTTCTCTCTTCTGATAGGTTTTACCTCTAGTCTTAGTATTCCAAGTAGAACACAATCAAAAATTCTGCAAAGCATAGCTGGTCAACAATTACAGTGAATTTCAGAGATAGTCCAAAGGCAGCTTTGCAATGAAAGCCTAATAGCATCCCATTTCCATAGGCTACCTCTAGAGCACAGAGAAGAACCACATCCACAGCTAAAGATGCAGAAAGCTTTCAGCTCTAAGCATTTGTATTGAGAACTAGTTTTGTTCAGTTCCTGCCCACAGTTGGTTTTCCTCACTTATTTTGAGTAATTTGCAGGAAAATCCTTTCAACCATTTTTCAGTTAGAAGAAACACAAACATTGCCACATACTTCCCCCACAGAAATATCTTGTAAACAGCAGGAACTCTTAACCAGATTTTGGCCAGGCTGTAGCCTTGTTAGGGGTGTTTGGAGAGATTAGGCATGGCTACACTGAGTCAGTGTTGATTTGCCCAAGCATTAAAAGAAATATTAATCACAGTCTTAAGTTTCTAGCTTTTTTTTTTT
>WAAB01024909.1:28296-59500 GCA_013389865.1 Piaya cayana
AAAAAAAACCCCTAAGACAACATTTCTTCTCTCCTTTCTTCAGTTCTACTATACCTAGAAAGTCGTTCCATTCCTTTTTCTTCTATATTTCTGCTAATGCCAGCCTGATTTATGCTCTTTTCTTGAGAGCACATGCATAGAGCAGAGACTTAGGAAGGTTGAGATTCACATTATTTCCCACTGAGAACACATAGGTGCTCCCTGCTGCCAGCAGACCNCTGGTCAACAATTACAGTGAATTTCAGAGATAGTCCAAAGGCAGCTTTGCAATGAAAGCCTAATAGCATCCCATTTCCATAGGCTACCTCTAGAGCACAGAGAAGAACCACATCCACAGCTAAAGATACAGAAAGCTTTCAGCTCTAAGCATTTGTATTGAGAACTAGTTTTGTTCAGTTCCTGCCCACAGTTGGTTTTCCTCACTTATTTTGAGTAATTTGCAGGAAAATCCTTTCAACCATTTTTCAGTTAGAAGAAACACAAACATTGCCACATACTTCCCCCACAGAAATATCTTGTAAACAGCAGGAACTCTTAACCAGATTTTGGCCAGGCTGTAGCCTTGTTAGGGGTGTTTGGAGAGATTAGGCATGGCTACACTGAGTCAGTGTTGATTTGCCCAAGCATTAAAAGAAATATTAATCACAGTCTTAAGTTTCTAGCTTTTTTTTTTTCTTTCAGCTTCTGAAATTTTAAGATTCACGTTTTCAGGATTTTCTCTACAGCTAGTCTGACTAAAACAGGGGCAGGGGAAGATGTTCATGTACAGATACTATAGTCCGACAGTTGGTAATGTATACAAATGTTTAAATGTGTGATAATTCATGAAAGCTGGGAACTTGGACAAACTCATTTGGTGGAAGAAAAAGCAAGTTAAATGATGAACTTTAGAATGGCCTTAATGCCGTGTATCCAGAACTCTGACTGCTCTTTTAGTGGCTTAGTAATAACTTGTCACACCCATTCCGCCACACAGTCCATACTTAAAGCTTTCAAAGGATAGAGGGAAGAGTCACAGGAAATCCTTCTGCAAGAAAAACAGTATCTGGCTGGGGTAAGGATGCTTGGCAACACCATAAAGGGTCCCACAACTAGCAAGGGGAAAAACACAGTTACAATTATGTCAACATAGTTGCAGCGTGGAGAGTCTTCCAGTACAAATGACATTTTCGTAATCATTCAAATAAATGCTTTTTCAGATAACAAGAGAGCTTTTTTTCTTGCTATTTTCTGCTAGTCATAAATTCAATAGGTTTTTTATTCCCTTCCCTTCTAATCAGTTATTTGGAAGGAAAACACTTTTAGAGAGTTTTAGAATAACCTTTTGCCGTGGTTGAGGTGGAATAAGGATTTACTCTTTGAAATTGGGTGAATAAGGGGACCTGTAGTTAAAAAGATAAAGATTTTAGGGCATGTTGAAGCTCCTTGCCAATGCACCCTGAATTTCACAAGTAGTTTTGGCTGAAGTTGCTAGGAAAAACTTTTAAATGAAGATCAAAATACTGTCATGCAATTGTTTTCACTCTAATTTTCTTTGTTTTCTAAATTAATGTTTTCTATATCTCCTGGTTTGAAAATGAATATATATTGACTCAAAGCTAACGCTCCAAGTCAATTCTTCTTTTACATTTAGAAGATTAAATAACTATAACAAAAAGACACAGCTCCAAGAGACCAGTTATAGATTGAGACAAAGTGAGTTTTCTTGAGTTGCTAGGAAGAAACTAGAAAAATGTACTTATTTTTCTTCTCTTCCTCTCTCTTTGAGCTTTGATTGAGGAAAAAAAAACCCCTAAGACAACATTTCTTCTCTCCTTTCTTCAGTTCTACTATACCTAGAAAGTCGTTCCATTCCTTTTTCTTCTATATTTCTGCTAATGCCAGCCTGATTTATGCTCTTTTCTTGAGAGCACATGCATAGAGCAGAGACTTAGGAAGGTTGAGATTCACATTATTTCCCACTGAGAACACATAGGTGCTCCCTGCTGCCAGCAGACCCCAAGAAAGGTCATAGTCTTTCATCCTAGAGCTGACAGCAACAAGTAGCCACAAAATGACCCTCACCTGTTAGAAAGGGAAGATGATCTCATACACAGCACAGCCAGGATAGAAGCAGCCCAGAATGGCTACAAGAACCAGGCTGACCCCAGCAGTCCTTGACCTGACAGTACTGCTACAAGACCAGCCCACGTGCCCCAACAATAGAGAAGCTCATAGAGATAAGGCAGGTTCATGGTCCACCCAGATGAGCTTGCCAGGCAGAACTTCAATGAACAAAGAAGCATTCAGCCCAAAACACCCTTAACAACATCAAACATACCCCAACACATAGCCAAGAAGCATTTAGTACCCCAACTGGGCTTAAGTAGAGCCNTTCACGTGTTCAGGATTTTCTCTACAGCTACTCTGACTAAAACAGGGGCAGGGGAAGATGTTCATGTACAGATACTATAGTCCGACAGTTGGTAATGTATACAAATGTTTAAATGTGTGATAATTCATGAAAGCTGGGAACTTGGACAAACTCATTTGGTGGATGAAAAAACAAGTTAAATGATGAACTTTAGAATGGCCTTAATGCCGTGTATCCAGAACTCTGACTGCTCTTTTAGTGGCTTAGTAATAACTTGTCACACCCATTCCGCCACACAGTCCATACTTAAAGCTTTCAAAGGATAGAGGGAAGAGTCACAGGAAATCCTTCTGCAAGAAAAACAGTATCTGGCTGGGGTAAGGATGCTTGGCAACACCATAAAGGGTCCCACAACTAGCAAGGGGAAAAACACAGTTACAATTATGTCAACATAGTTGCAGCGTGGAGAGTCTTCCAGTACAAATGACATTTTCGTAATCATTCAAATAAATGCTTTTTCAGATAACAAGAGAGCTTTTTTTCTTGCTATTTTCTGCTAGTCATAAATTCAATAGGTTTTTTATTCCCTTCCCTTCTAATCAGTTATTTGGAAGGAAAACACTTTTAGAGAGTTTTAGAATAACCTTTTGCCGTGGTTGAGGTGGAATAAGGATTTACTCTTTGAAATTGGGTGAATAAGGGGACCTGTAGTTAAAAAGATAAAGATTTTAGGGCATGTTGAAGCTCCTTGCCAATGCACCCTGAATTTCACAAGTAGTTTTGGCTGAAGTTGCTAGGAAAAACTTTTAAATGAAGATCAAAATACTGTCATGCAATTGTTTTCACTCTAATTTTCTTTGTTTTCTAAATTAATGTTTTCTATATCTCCTGGTTTGAAAATGAATATATATTGACTCAAAGCTAACGCTCCAAGTCAATTCTTCTTTTACATTTAGAAGATTAAATAACTATAACAAAAAGACACAGCTCCAAGAGACCAGTTATAGATTGAGACAAAGTGAGTTTTCTTGAGTTGCTAGGAAGAAACTAGAAAAATGTACTTATTTTTCTTCTCTTCCTCTCTCTTTGAGCTTTGATTGAGGAAAAAAAAACCCCTAAGACAACATTTCTTCTCTCCTTTCTTCAGTTCTACTATACCTAGAAAGTCGTGCCATTCCTTTTTCTTCTATATTTCTGCTAATGCCAGCCTGATTTATGCTCTTTTCTTGAGAGCACATGCATAGAGCAGAGACTTAGGAAGGTTGAGATTCACATTATTTCCCACTGAGAACACATAGGTGCTCCCTGCTGCCAGCAGACCCCAAGAAAGGTCATAGTCTTTCATCCTAGAGCTGACAGCAACAAGTAGCCACAAAATGACCCTCACCTGTTAGAAAGGGAAGATGATCTCATACACAGCACAGCCAGGATAGAAGCAGCCCAGAATGGCTACAAGAACCAGGCTGACCCCAGCAGTCCTTGACCTGACAGTACTGCTACAAGACCAGCCCACGTGCCCCAACAATAGAGAAGCTCATAGAGATAAGGCAGGTTCATGGTCCACCCAGATGAGCTTGCCAGGCAGAACTTCAATGAACAAAGAAGCATTCAGCCCAAAACACCCTTAACAACATCAAACATACCCCAACACATAGCCAAGAAGCATTTAGTACCCCAACTGGGCTTAAGTAGAGCCCAGCCCTGATTGTGGTCTGGTGAGGCCAGTCAGAGTCATTAGTGCTCACCTGGCCCTGACTGGGTTTTTCTGCTAACAGCTGTGATACTGAGCGTGAACATCTCAGGATCTGGAGTTTTCATTGTGCCCTGGCTCCAAGAGTTGCAAGTGGCATGAGAAGTTCAGCCACAGCTACCCTGAATCTGCCCTTCCCCAAACTGAAAGGCAAACTTACCAAAACTGGAAGTAAGTCTGCCTTTGTTTTTAAAACAGCTTTATGATTTTTGGAAGCTTCAGACTGGCAATATTTGCAGTACATAGAGTTGTGGCCCTCCCAGCTTTTGTTTTAATTTTGCAAAATGCCAGTATCCAAAGCACTGTGCTCCTGTATCAGAGACCGACACTGACTAGGAATCTCAACAAATACATCCATTAAATCTGTATGTCTGTGTTTCCATTATGTATAAGTTTGTGCCAGGCAGGTTTTCAGTTCGTAAAGATATAACATCCTTCCCCTTTTCCACTCATGTAGAAGCTGAGAAATATCACTTTGATCTTTCATTTTCTTTTGTTAGTAAGATTGTTGCACATCATGTATTTGCTAAGTTTTAATTTGCTTATAGTCCAGCTTGCTGTTTTTATTTTTCTTTAAAGCTGGTTGTAATTCACTGACAAGGTTCTCCTGTTGCTTATTGTACAACACCCAGCATAACACAGTTTTTTCTTGAAAACTCTTGTAGTCATCAGACCCTTCACTAAATTAACAGAGGATTTGGGAAGTTCACAGGTATGATCTGTAGTCTTCACTCTTTCTAGGCACTCTAGCCACTTTGCCTCTTCTACTAGAAAAACTCTACCTAAATGAGGAAAGGGTTAACAAGCTCATTAAAAGGATAATTTGCCTCAGTCAATGATACCAGAAGCAAGAGTTAGGCTTTTCCCTTTTTGGTTTGCTGGTAGATGTCAAGGCTTAGCTTAAAAGGGAGTAGGAGAGCTGCCTGGTGGTTTGTGGTAAGAAGATATAATGCTGATTTCCAAACCAAAGTGTATTATGGCATCTGTCCTTGTTGGCTAAAATTGTGATTGTGAATGTGGCCAGCTGCAGTTGACTGTGGCTTGTCCTAGCCTCTACCTTGTAGAAATATGCCCACATGCTTTGTGATGAGTTTTTAGTAGCCTGGAAGTGTTGAATGCTCTTCAGCCTAGAAAGTATCGAGGGCTAGGAGGACAGGCTGGAAGAAAAGAGGCTTTTCTGCTTCAGTACAGAGGACTGAGACAGGGTTTGACTGCATCATCCTGCACAAGCAGTTGTGCTGATTGTATTTTTGCCTTTCTAGGAGAAGAGGAAAGATTAAAGCAAGCAGGAGCAGCAGTTACATAATGTTGTTAACTCAGTACTGCTGTGGGGAATTTGGCTGGGTAGGGGAGTCTCCTATCTGAAGGAGACTCCTAGGACTCCTATAGGAGGCTCCTATGGGCAGTCTCCTATCTGAAAATTAAAGCTTCAAAGTAAAGTGAGGTTGCGATCGGAGATTACTTATTTGTATTCAAAACACCTACGTTTGAGTTAATCTATGCTGTCTGCATATGGCTCTAAGGAGTGCAGAAACAATATCTAGAGGAATGAAAGCACTGGCTGAGATGAAATGAGCAGGTCAGGTCCCTGAGTCCATCATGAGGTCTTAACAACTATAATCAGCCTCACCTGGGACACTCCACCCAGCCTAGAAAACCCATTTAAGTTCACACTTGGACTCTTGTATCATTTTTTAACTATTTTACAGGTGTGTATGGGGGTTTTTTCCTCTTCATTTGGCTCTATTTATGGGTTTTTTTCCTCTTCATTTGGCTCTATTTATCTAATTGTATTTTGGATATATGGAGGTTAGTCCATTATCTCTTGGTAGGATATTTTGTGTTTGTGTCTGTTTGTCTCCACTCCTGTTTGTGCGCATACTATACCCTTGTTTTCTAGGTATGTTTCTGGTCACATTTGCTTTTGTTCCTGGATGTGCTCTGTAGAGTAACTGCTCCTTGCTGCTGCATGACACAGTGAGGGAAACCTGCTCATATTCAGGGTTTTCTTGTCTAAAAGGGTATGTTTACTCCTTCAATGTTTTAAAGCTATTACAGTATCCATCATGGTGAAGTAAGTGTGAATTCAGCATGGCCACTGCTAGTGCAAAACAACTCTTAAGGCATTTTATGTCTCTTCTCTGGAGACTTGAGGAAGCTGTTTTTATATGCTACTGCTGTCTGCCTCTTTTCTTTTTCATTCCTTCCACATTACATGAGACAGTAGGTGGAAACACACAGCCAGATAATAATGATTTATTACTGATCTGTTGGAGATGCTCAAAAGTCTTTCCAGCTAGTACTATAAATTGAGCATTTCTGTCCTTTCTTTGCCTCTAGTGATCAGAGAATTCTATTGAAGGGAGGTATTGCTATGTCTAAGTTCTTTGCAAACAGTTAAGTGGTATCCACTGAATGGTGGCAGATGGAGAACTATTTTTCCCTTATCGGATAGAAGTGGATTCATGCCTAGGTTATAATTATTAGCATAAGGTTTTGCATTCTGTGTTCCTCAAAGCAAGATTCCTAAACTTCTTTGGTTTTTAGGACTTTCTGTGATCGCCTTTGCTCCTACTTTGGGAATATACAACAGGAATTTTACTTCTCCTTATTTTTGTTTCTCGTGCCTGCTGCTTTCTGTGTTTAATGGTCTTGGATAGAATGAATTGGGAGCATCAGATAGCTGTTAACCTTTCCAGAATTATCATCTTTATGATTAATTCTGATATTTTCCTAGGTATATCAGGGTATTTTTCTATAACCAACCTAGTATGGCAGGGGGTATGTGTAAATGCTAGATACTGATGTTGTGTATATTCTTTCTAGGCTTGAGGAGAGGAACACTGTGCTAACTTTTTTTTTTTTTTCAGTGAGTTATAACTCAGTTTAGGCCTTTACCTCTTTTGGAACCTGTACCAAACTGCCACTAGTTTGGCTAAGCAATTAAGTGTATTCGTCACAGTAGTATTGGACAGTAAAGGGATGTGTGCATGTACCAAGGTACAATTTGAGGAATTTGTCATCCCTCCCTTCAAAATAATTCCTCTTCTCCTACAAAGAAAAGAGGTAATTACAAATGGATGTTATCTTTCACTAGGAGTAAAATACATAGTTTTTATGGTAGATACTTAGAGCTTTGTCCTGCCTGTTTGCCTTTCTTGATCAAAACGATATGAGGGTGCACCTGGATTCAGAATCTGGTACCAAGTCTATGTGCGCTGTGCTAGATGTGGAGAGGTATTTATGCCTTTCTCACAACCCATACAGAGTGTAAATTGCCAAGTTCTAATTATTCATTGTTAGTTGATAGTTTTGCCCAAACTGGTTGTGCTGAATCATGTTTCATCAGGCAGGTGATGCTACTGCTTTTGGCGTGGGTAAAGTGAGGTACAAGCATGTATTAATCTGAATGTGACTCGGTGCTCCTCTAAAGATGTGACTCACCTTGAGCTCTAAAGCCATAGCACTTTTACTAATAAAAAAAGAAACTATCAGTGAAAAACGTCTTTCAAAGACTATCTTTCCACAGCCTGATTATCTTTCTACTGACTTTAAACACAGTGGATTAATCCAGCAGGCAAAGAGACCATTTTTCTTAGCTATGAATTTGTAACTGGTTTCAAAGTAGAATAGTCCATCAGCCCCACCATTTTTGGGGTGTGAGTCATGTCAAATCTTTCTTTTCAACCGTTTAATGGTATTTCACCTTTAGGGGCATTCTGAAGAGGTGGTAGAAGATATAGCAGGCTGCTTTCTGTTGGTAACCAATCATCAAATATGCTCAGGTTAGCACTCTTGGGCTACTTGGGAATTGTTGCCTAAGGTCACATTTATGTTATGAAAGCATCGTGCTGTTGCAAACGTCCCCAGCTATTGCAGTAGCAGAGTGAATGCATGGAACTTTGTATTTTGTTTTAACAGTCCCCTGTTGGATAAAATTTATTATTTTATTTATTATTACTTAATGATATATACATGCAATAAAATAGCATACAAGTGGGATCCTACCATGAGGTTCTTAAATTGCCTTCTGCAAAATGCTAAATTATTTGTAATGGGGGCATATGTAGTGTAATTGGGAAGGATGAACTGAGCTCTGGGCCTCGGACAGAAGCAGAAACACCCAGTAGAATTATTCTACTTATTTGGAATGGCAAGGAAACTCGGCATTTATGTCCAATGTTATTTTGAATGTGAAAACATGAGAGTATGGGCTGGTTTTCTGCAAAACAAAGATTGCTTTCATGAGGATTGAATTCTGTTAAAGAAAACATGGCCATGAAGCCCACAAATATGAGATGTAGAACATTCTCTCCCCGCCCCAAGCTGTTTTCCAGTTACTTAACAACCTGACTTTGCTCATCATGGAGTTTAATTGAATTTGAGGTAAGGAAACATGCAGTTTGAACAGTTGACTTCCAGAACTCTCTAATGTGTTTAGAACATCAGCTTTCACTGGAAGCCAGTAAGATAGGCTCTTAAGTACTAGGAAAAACTCTTTCAAGTGTCTGTAGAGTAAGCATCTGTGAGCAATGGTATCCTTTCCCAGGTACTGTTTTACAAGGCAGATGAATGTGAAGCAGCTGTTTTTCCAGTTCCAAAATCTTGGTGTCCTGAGTCCTGGACTGAGTGGGTCCCCTGGTGATGTATGTATCACAGCGTGCAGTTGTGGCTGAGCTTCAGAGAAGAAGCAGAGGGCTAAGTACTGTCTGCCTGGGTTAGTTTTTCCAGGGTCTTTTTATCTGATAGAAGTAGGGGGCTATCTGCTTTGCTGTATATGGGGAAGCAGCCTGAGAATAGTGCGGAAGCAGCCTGAGAATATGCTTTCCTCAAAGCATAAATACCCCCTTTCTCATCTTTCTATTAGACCTAAACCGTCAGTGCCAGTCACTCGTTCATGTTATGTTGAGTCTTTAGCTCTGAATGATGTTTGTTTTCATCTCAAAGCGTGATGTTTGCTGGTGAGAGGATTTCTACGGTGAGTGCTAAGCACTGAAAATGGTAATGAAAACATTTCAGGGGAGGGCAGGATCCTCATTCAACTTCTGTAACACTATGAAGGAAATATAATGTAATGTAAAATATTCTGCCTAGTAGCATTCTGCGAAAGTGTTAAATGACAGCATGTATGTGAAGTGACAGACTACAGCATCTGTGCTGTAAGTGCACTGAAATTAAATGCTCTCTCGCATAGTTAGGTTACTTAGACTGCAAAGAGTAAAATTAATATTCCTGACTGTGCAGTGCTCCATAAACAGAATTGTTCTGTTACCTTGGGCTTTTAATATTAATACAGCGTAGGCAACTCGCAGTCATACTGAGCTTGGTTATAGTGGTTTGTCTGCATTTTTCTTATATGAAACTTTTTTAGTACATAAAGTTGGGATATTGCTGTGATCCACTCTGGAAAGATGAGGATGTTTCAGAATTAGTATATCTGGGTTTTTTTGATAAAACAGAGAAACATTCCTAATGGGGCTAATAAAACCAGTTGTATAAAAGAATGCCTAAACATTTTTGCTCTCCATTTATACTCCTAGAAATCAGTGCCTTCCATCTAAAACTGTAGAGTATACCTACCTGCCTAGCTCATTGTCAGCAGCCTACATCATGCTTATCACAAAGAAATAAAGGTCTTGTTTCCTTGTCTCTATGTTTTGTTGCTTTGGGGCTTTGGCCCTTTTGTTGTACCCATTGGTTAGTTTTCTAAACCTGCTCTTGCTGACTTTCAACTGCCTTGTCAGTATTCAAAGGAGAGAACCCTGATATCTCTCAAGCTGTGCTTCATTTACATGCTCGTGAATGTAACAAGCAATGCTTGATGCTTACAAAGCTTGCAAAAACCATCTTGAAATTACAGGCTATTTTGGTGTGTCCACTTTGGCTTATTTTAATAGGTAGATTTGAACTGTCAGAGCCGAAAATCTTCAGCATGTTCTTTCAACTGTTTTTGTTGCAGTGCCTGCGTAGGTTTCCTTGGTTTTGAATATAAGTTGTTCCTGTTATCTGGGGAGAGTACAAGGAGGCAGCAGGAACAAGAGTATTTTAACCTGACAGCAGTGGCAGAAACCAGGGATTTGGTACATTTGTTTAAAAGGAACTTAAGAAGAATACAACGTAGAGTAGTGCCACAGCTTTTGATAAGAAGCTAGACTGGCTATTAGGACCTTATACAAAAGGGTGTGCACTGCTCACTTGTGTGTATTGGAAGATGCTGACTTTTATTACAAAGAGATGTGTGTGGTGGTTTATAGCTCTTTCCAAGAGGAGCACACTATGTTCTTTTGGGACCTGTATTGCTATTTTGAATTATATTTATTCAATTTCTTTCATTATGTTGGTGGCAATTTGGCACAACAAAGCCCACGTACAATTGAATTTTTCAAGAAATAAACATGAGAAGGTGGAAATGATTGTTTTTCAGGCTGTGGTTTCTCACTCTCATCCAAGTACAGTGCTTGCCTATGCTGTCCTAAGAAGAAAGTTCTAGGATGCCCAACGCTGCTGGCTGGAATGCAGGAGGGTTCAGCCACATGCTAGCTTCACTGTGAATGATGCTGAGGGTAGGTTTGCTATCACTTCTCCCTGTTGAGAGGCTCTTGCTGGTACACAATTAGGGATACAAGTATGCTTCAGGGATCATTTTAGGTGAGAGGGTTTGCACGTGTGCACGAGGCAGAGAAAAACCTGAACTGGCCCTCCAGCTGCGGATCTCTGTTCTGATGCTTATTTATTTATTTAATGGCAGCTGAAAGGCCGCTGGCAGCAATTCCACTCACTTCTTTGTGGGCGTACTAGTAAAAAGCCACTTCCCTTTGAAACCAAGCTGGCAGAAGGCAGTACGGTGATAAGACACTGGGCTTACAAGAAGTCTTGCAAATGTACTTGCTTATGCACGATGAGTTCATCTTGGGATTTGTCTGCCCAGAGGAATTGAAGAAACTTCTCAACTCTGAAGTTCAGAGAAATTTTCAGGGTTTCCTTGGGGAAAAAATGATTAATATCTACTCACTGCATGTCCCAGCTCTCTAAAGTGACACCTTTTCTTCATTGCTTTCCCTCCTCCGCTTTGTTTCCTTTCCCCAGGGCACATCTATATCCTCCCACAGCCATGTGTGTGAATGACTGCGTGCAGCTGTGAGCTTACCTTCTGCCTGTGATTCACTGAACTGCCATGCAGCCTAACAGTTATTTAGCTGAGGGAGCATTTATCAGTGTTCATCAGGGGCACAAAGAATGCATCACATCACCCAGGATGGCCTGGCAGAAATATGATGGATAACTGCAATAGTTGAGATAATTACTTGCAAGTTGTTGATGTTTTCCAGATGTGGTTTGTGAGGGTTTGGTGTAGGATTATACCTTAAGACAGTTTAGGAGGCTTTTTAAATACGATCTGAGCCAAAATCAATACAAGTTCCCTTAATCCTATTGATTCTAATTTGTAACCAATTGCACAAATTGCAGCTAAGTTCCACACATCGTAGATCTACAGCTTCCATGTATGCAGATATTAATTTGATCTGGCGATGCTCTGATTTCAATGGCCTATCATTTGAAAGAAAAAAAAGATTGTTAGTGTTTTAATTAATTTTAACCTCACGTCTGAATAAATTTCATTTTTACAGTCAAAAGATGGGTTGCATTTTTCAGGAGCTTTGTGGTGATGATCTTTGGGTGTTTTACCAGTGCTGCAATCAACTTGTTAAATGTATTTGCAAGTGGGGAAGATAACTACTGAATATTTTGTTTGCCCATGGGTCATTGGCTATCAAATATAGATTTAAGTCTGATAATCTTCTAGATTTTGGACAGTCACTAGTGGAAAGGAATATATAGTAATTCAATAACAGCAAGGAACAACTTATTACAGTGCATGGCAAGTTCAAGGGAGCAAGCTTGGAGTTTTTTTACTGCTTTCATGTCACTTAGTCCTATCTGAAATGGTTTGGTTTTTTTTTTTGTCATGATACTTTCTTCAAATGAGAGAAACAACTATGCTTGCAAGTGGCCCAGGGTGGATTTCCAATAATAAATATCTGCCAGGCTCCAGTGGAAACTGGATGCAGGAAGCGATAACCTCAATCTCTTTTTAATTTACCTTGTAAGATACAGTGGAAAACTAGACTGAACTTTTGCTCGCTTCCTCTCCATTTCATGGGCTGTGTGAGAGAATCCTAATTGAAGGACAAATCCAATTTATTTCCCAAGCTAACAGAATTAAATTCAACCATATAAATAGACACAAACCGAAGACTTCCCCTTTCTCTAAAGACGTCATTTGTTCCACCAGATGTGCATGTTTTGCATGTCATCTGTGCATTAGACATTCTGTTGCTGTGTGTGCTTCCATACAATATAAATGCTTTGATAAAATGAGAGGCAAGTCCCTTCCTAATGTCAGTGACCCCAGTTGCTGCTAGTCTGATAGTTCTGTTGATGGTTTGAGCTGTCATGAAGACCTTTGTGTACAATAAGGCCAGTTATATTCCATATTATCAGAGAGTGATGCTAAACGGTTTTGTGGTTCTTTTCCTTTCTCATCATATTGCCCCTACATTTCTAGTGGTCTTAGAACTGGCTGCCTACTGCAGTGTTTTCCACCTTTGCAGACTGATACTGCACTAGTAATTGGTGCAAGGTGCTCCTGGCTGTATCCTCACAAGGGATTGTTTCAAGATTTGGTGTGATGGATGAACAGCACTCATCTCTGTTGTGCTGGAATTTGAAGACCATCTACAACAGAATATGCTGTAGAGGTCAGGTGCTGTCCTGACCTCATAAATGAAATAGGCTAAAAGAAGGTGGGGAACCATACATGTTCCAAAGCGCAAGAAGGCGGAATGACTGTTCTTAACTTTCTGCTCAGCCACACTTTCTGCTACTTCACAATATCACCCTATGGTCTCTTTTTTCCCTGTGATATTGTGCATAATTTTAAAGGTGAAAAATTATTATGATCAAGGCTTTGGTCAGCTTTAAACTGATCTCTCTTGAAAAGTTATGAATTTGTGATGGGGAAGCAGCCACCTTTCATTCAGTCTATGAGGATTCTGGTGTTACTTCATACTTCCTGAATACTAGCTGACAGGAATCCTGCTTTTCAGTTCAGTCTGCCCTGTAAGGCACTGTTTGTGGTTGCATATCTTTTGATATGCTGCCTTAGGATGCTAAATTTCAATTTGAAGACAATAACATGTGTGGATATTTAGAAAATAAGAGTATTTTGTTGAGCAAGGTTAAAACTACGTAAACGACCTTACTGACTTCATAGGAATTTTTGTTGAAGTGAAGAGTTCATGTTTTATTTCATGCAATTACTGTAGAATTCCCCACCATTAAGGTCAGGTCTTGATAGAGCATTAACTGATGTCTCTGTGCTCTCCAAGGTCACCCGATTTTCAATGAAAGCTGAGGTTATCTGGTGAGATTGGGTAGTGGATAAACAGAGCTTTACAGAAATGAGTATCAGAACGTGCCATCTGGTGAAAGAGAGCTGCTCTGTATCCTTGCTTTGTGTTCTCAGCAAGCACAAGATTGATGGTGTGAATTCATGTTTCCCTGTGAAAGCAGCTGATGCTACTTCTCTTAGATATGTTTGGCTTTTCATAGCGATTTAAAGAGTTGTTTCAGCCTGTTTATATTTCTTATGCTTTACAAGTGTGATGCAGTCCTACGTGTACACAGAATACTTACAGAATGTCGCAGCCACATGGGACTCCCCTTGACTTGGGTTTTAAGTCAACAACATTCATGTGTGCAGTCTTTGCTGTTTGGAAAGAAGATTCTAGTGCAGGAATAAAGCACCATTTCACATGCCAAGTCTTCTGTTTTTACTGGCATGGATGAGGTGGTTTCCATCTGGTATGGTGCTTGTACTGATTTGCAAATATGCTAACAGCTGCTATTTCAACTGCTCACCTTTTGTGTATCGTGGTATTGCAGAGAACGAGCACCTGGGCAGCTCTGTAGGAAGTGCCGCTGGGCTGAGTCTAACGGTATGAGGTTTAACACAGCCAAATGCCGGGTCCTGCACTTGGGGCACAACAACCCTGTGCAGAGCTACAGACTAGGAGAAGTCTGTCTGGAGAGCTGCCAGGAGGAGAGGGACCTGGGGGTGTTGGTCAACAGCCGACTGAACATGAGCCAGCAGTGTGCCCAGGTGGCCAAGAAGGCCAATGGCATCTTGGCTTGNGGGAGATTTAGGCTAGAGATTAGGAGGAAGTTCTTTTTATAGAAAGGGTCATTAGGCATTGGAATAGGCTGCCCAGGGAGGTGGTTGATTCACCTTCCCTGGAGGGGTTTAAGACACGGGTAGACGAGGTTCTGAGGGACATGGTTTAGTGTTTGATGGGAATGGTTGGACTCGATGATCCAATGGGTCTCTTCCAGCCTGGTGATTCTGTGATTCTGTGAAGTCCACCCATGACAAGTAATCAAAGGCTGTTAATGATGGTTAGTTTTGAACTTTAAACTCTGCATAACCTGATGTTGAAATACTTCTTTTTTTTCCATGTTTCTATCCTGGTGGACAGCAATCACAAAAGATACTGAGTTCCTGGATGTAACAAGAGTCTTGCTTCTGAAAGATATCTCCATCTTTTTTTTTTCTATATTCTTTCATCCCTCCTTGAGATGGAGAAACTGTCCTTCAATGAAGGTGTTATATGCTGTAGACTAACTCATTTTTAGCAGCAGGCAGAGTCCTTAAAACTTTCCAGACTTCCTACAGATAAACATTGCCACGCTTGGATTAGACTCATTCAGTACAAATTGGTATTTAAGAGGATATTTAGGGTTCAATAACTAGCAGGATTCAAGTTTATTGGAATTAATGTTGAAGCTTTAAGAGCTCTTTGCTTTTATTGTGAGTGAAAGTTAGTTCAGCTGTTTCAGCCACATGAGAAACAAAACTGAGGGGGAAGAGGAAATCGTAGAATGGTTTGGGTTGGAAGGGGCCTTGAAGATCATTTAACTCCAGCCCCCTGCAATGGGCAGGACACCTCCCAGTAGATCATGATTGACATGGCCACATTGGGAAACTGAGATATGCTGGTAGTGCAAGTGCCTGAAACTTGATGGTTTTGAGGTGCTTAACAGAGAATCTTGAGAGAGAAGAACCAATAAATTAGCTACTTGGTGTGTGGTGGAGACTGCAGCTGCTGGAGAAGTCTTTGTCAGTATGAGTTCATTGGTGGATTCAGGGGAATTTTTCATTGTTTTGATTCTTTTGCACACTTGAATATAAATATCTTAAAAACAGCACTGAAAAGCTTCCTGGACCAGAGATTTGTTGTGAGGGAAATTGGAGGGCATTGTTTCTTTCAGGCAGCCTGTTTTTTTCATTTTTGTTGCATCAGCTGTGTGACAGTGTGGTTCAGGTGAGTGCCATGGGAATGGGCTTCTGGTGTTTCAGTGTTCCAGCCTAGAGCTGATGGAGAGAACATATCTGCACTTCAGCAACAAAAGAACTAACCTGAGACTTTTTGTGAAGGCTCAAGTCATGTATTTCATACAAATCTGTGTAGTTAGCTGTAATAACAACCACCTTAACCTCCAACTAGTAGAATAATGTCCAAACAAATGCTTTGTGTACATTGTTCCAGACCAAGGGGAGGCATAACTCTGTTTTAGGACACCAGACTCTGTGTTTTGGTATTGGTTTTTCATGCCCATGTTTCCCTAGGAAGTAATGTAAACATAACTTGATTGATGCTTAATTTATTGCCCTAGAAATAGTCCTGGAGATCTGGCGCCGAATCAAATGTCAGTGGAGGAACAGTGTTTTTATGCTTAAAATGAATGAAAGTATCCTTTTAATAAATGTATAAAACAACAGGGAGAGGAGAGCTGGAGTTTCCATTACCCAACCTAATGGTATTTTTCAGAAGCTGTGTCTGGCAGATCCATTAGCTGCTGTTACAGCTTTCAGGAACTCTTAGTGGATCTGTTAAAACATCCCAGTGCCCTGACCCCGGAGTACACAGCATAAGGAATTGAGTTCCTTTATTGTAGCAAATAATTCATACTAGTCACCTTGCTGATGGCAAAGTGAGAAAAGCTATAACACGATGAAAGGTTGTCTAGAGTTTTGTTTCTTGCCCTCCTGAATTTAGTCAAGGAAGTTGATGGTAGAGAGTAACTGGCATTGGCTGAGAACTGGTAATCTCAATATGTGACCCAAGTCCTTCTGTTTCCAAAGGACGTGGCCACTAGTAACTAAGTAAAATGTGAGTAGGACACCTGTAACTCCTCTAACTACCTACAATCTGATTAAAGAGTTCCTGTGTGTTGCAATTCTGAAGAATCGTTCTGGAATTCTTCATAGCTATTTATTTTCAGGAGTGAGACCACCTGTCGCTACAGAAATACTTCAGCATCAACATCTGAATCTGAGGACAACTGGCATAACTCAGACAGTCATCACCCGATCTGAGGCAGAAAGTTTGGTTGCACGGCTCTTGTTACAGTCTGGACCTACTTGCTAGGTGGTGCTGTAATGCAAATATCACATGAGTTAAAGGGCATCAAGCTGGTGAATCACCTTGGTATCTGGCCCCCAGATACTCGAAGAGATTAGTTGTGTCATAGGAGTACACTTCCATGGAGGCTGATCTCAAAACTTAAAGCCATGCAGACTATTACTAAAAACAGATGTGGGTCCAGAACAAAGCTCTGAATTTGAGTTGTCTGCAGCTCTAAGCATTAAGGAGATTCTGATATGAGGCACATGCATGCAGTCAGCCTCTATCTGGATAAATCCCTGCTCACTTATTGTTTCAGGTTTATGAAGTACTTTGTGTCGTAGCCTCTATCACCAGTTCTCAGCCAGTGGTACAGAGAGCTTGATTTTGAGCTCTTGGGTAGGAATCTTCTACGTGTGATATGTACTCAACAGGTCCAGCAGTACCTAGGTAGCAATCCATAGCTTGTCCACTCAGATTAAAATTCTTGCCTGTGTTTCCAAAGCATCTAATTGATCACTTCCACGTGTATTTGTTACTTGTTGAAACAACCATGAAAGAAGGTTGAGATCCACAAATTCCATTGCATTCCTTGATTGTTAACATGGGGAGTCTTGACCAGCAAAGACACCCAGTTGTGTGTTCTGGTGAGATCGATACATAGGTGCTTAAGCCTAAGGGTGTGCTTTTAATTGCAAATACCAGGAAATGTTTGGCAGTGTGTGTTTTGAAGCACACGTTTGAGATGAGAAGAAGGAAAAGGCGAGTGAGTTGATGCAAGCCAAAACTGAAAAGCTACTTGCTGTTTATCCTTCTCAAACTGAAAACTGTGAAGTTCTGAAGTCTATGGCAAAAATAAGTAAAGAGTTTACTGGAAAACTTCAATGCCAAGCAAAACAATGATCAGTTCTCCTGAACTAGTGATGAGCAGGCTGTCTAGGTTGTTGCCCAGCCTGAAGAGGTAGGAATGGCACTATAGAATGAGTTTATTCGTTATTTACCAGTGTCTGTCACTGCTGGTGTGACTCAAATGCCTCAGGCTAGTTCACCCTTTCTAGATCCATCCATAATTAAAATTCAACTTGTGTTTATGCCTTCAAACAAAATGAAATACACATGAAGTGTCTAGCCGAAATAAACAGAGCTCAAAGGTTTTGGCTGTCACATATGTAGATTAGATTGCAAGGCTATTACAGGGCCGAGATAGTAGTTGTCCTTTCCATCAGACCTTACTAAAATTTGTCTGGTGTTGAGAAAGGCATATGTTGTTTCTAATCAGTAGTGGATGATCAGGGAGAAGAGATGCACTAGGATGAGTAAGGCTTCTTTTAAGTCTTTAGTATACTTTCTTAGTGATAAATTAATTTTTGAGGAACGGGAAGAACAGTTTTATTAGTTTGTTATGGCCTTCGAATGGGCTGAGAAGAATACTGCTACTTAGGAGTTACCCTGCTCTTGGCTGGGCTGTATCACCTTTTTGGAGTAGTGGGTACTTTACAAAATCTCTGCATTATCTTCCAGTTTTTCTTACAGCCCTTAGATATTGTGGCATTTGTCCAACTTGCATGTTAGTCTTGTTTAGTTAATCTGGTTTATTTGACTTAGGGAGGGGTAACTTACTCCTGTAATGAAATAATTCAGAAACCTGATTTTTAGAGGTCAAAGGACCTGGCATGTCTCAGTATGGATGAATTTAAAAGGTGTGTTTTCTGTGCCTGCCAACTGATGCAGATAGTGATGCCTGGGCAGGGAAATGAATGAAAATCACCCTATAAGCAAGTGGAACATCCCTAGACTATGGAAGGAACAGCACCAGATCTGAAGAACTATGTCTCTTGCTTCCTGTGAAGTCTGTGCAAGGCAGTAACACCTGCCACTTATCTCACAATCAAACATTTTGAAGCACTTGAGGCAAAGTATTTATGCTACTGGACAGTTTGTTTAGTCCATGGAGCTTTTCTGATTACTTTTTTATTTTCAAAAGAACTGAAAATGAGTGTATGTACCTTAATATAAATAAGAAAAGCATGACTCCATTTGAGTTAGACTTAGTAATGCTTCATAATTCTGAGTGATTTAAGGAAATACTGATGTCTGTGTATCATCAATTTAAGGGAAAAACAAGCTGCTGAATCTTATTTAGTTCAACCTGAGATAGAGAACCTCAAGAAGAGATCACTCTTTAAAGTTTGCAACATCTGATATTACGGGTAATAACCTCTGAGAACTATGCTAACATGCAGACATCTTCACTGTATTCTGAGAAGCTGTAGAAGTTAAATGAAAAATAGGCTTGTGGAAATCAAAATGCTTACAAGGATTATTCGACACCTAAATAGCCTGTTTACAGAATAGAAGTCACAATAATCCAGTGCCAGAGTGACACCAGGAGAGTCATGTTCTGGGTTAGAGGCTGTTTGTGGCAGGCACTATCAGGATGGTTAATGTATCCTCTAGATCTTAATGAAGTGTTTTATGGAGTTCAAAGACTTGGCTTCATTTTAGCAAATGGCCCAAAACACTGACAGGGGAAGAGTCTGTCTCATCAGGCAGTTTTTTTCCTTTCTTTTTAGAGTGTGTTCAAGTGTTTTCTGGGTGGTGGTGTTTTGTTGGGTTTTTTTGGGCAGGGGGAGGGCAGAGGGATAGTTTTGGGGGTTTGTTGTTGTTTTGAGTTTGGAGGAGTTTTTCTGTGGCTTGATTGGGTTTTTCTTTAAACCGGGCTTCACAGAGTGAGTTGCCCAGAGCACCACCAGACTCCAGCTTCACTGATGTGGTCCGTGTTGAAATCATTCCTCTTGCTCCTTTTCCTACTCCTGTTACTAAAAGGTAACAAAGACGAGCTTAAGAAGCTTTTCTTAAAATCTTCCATGTTAAAAGCCTTTTCAGAATGGCTGAAACTCTTCTCCAGTTTCTAAATTTAATTCAGTTCTTGGTGAATTTTAGGTTGCTTCTATTCTGTAGACTAAAACTGATCACTGAAGAGAAAGTGAGCTTGATACACACTAGAATCAAATTATGTTCAGAACAAGTGGGTTTTTTTCTGGTTTCTTTTAAAAGAAACATGTTTATTTAATTTTTNTCGATACATAGGTGCTTAAGCCTAAGGGTGTGCTTTTAATTGCAAATACCAGGAAATGTTTGGCAGTGTGTGTTTTGAAGCACACGTTTGAGATGAGAAGAAGGAAAAGGCGAGTGAGTTGATGCAAGCCAAAGCTGAAAAGCTACTTGCTGTTTATCCTTCTCAAACTGAAAACTGTGTAGCTCTGAAGTCTATGGCAAAAATAGAGAGTTTACTGGAAAACTTCAATGCCAAGCAAAACAATGATCAGTTCTCCTGAACTAGTGATGAGCAGGCTGTCTAGGTTGTTGCCCAGCCTGAAGAGGTAGGAATGGCACTATAGAATGAGTTTATTCGTTATTTACCAGTGTCTGTCACTGCTGGTGTGACTCAAATGCCTCAGGCTAGTTCACCCTTTCTAGATCCATCCATAATTAAAATTCAGCTTGTGTTTATGCCTTCAAACAAAATGAAATACACATGAAGTGTCTAGCCGAAATAAACAGAGCTCGAAGGTTTTGGCTGTCACATACGTAGATTAGATTGCAAGGCTATTACAGGGCCGAGATAGTAGTTGTCCTTTCCATCAGACCTTACTAAAATTTGTCTGGTGTTGAGAAAGGCATATGTTGTTTCTAATCAGTAGTGGATGATCAGGGAGAAGAGATGCACTAGGATGAGTAAGGCTTCTTTTAAGTCTTTAGTATACTTTCTTAGTGATAAATTAATTTTTGAGGAACGGGAAGAACAGTTTTATTAGTTTGTTATGGCCTTCGAATGGGCTGAGAAGAATACTGCTACTTAGGAGTTACCCTGCTCTTGGCTGGGCTGTATCACCTTTTTGGAGTAGTGGGTACTTTACAAAATCTCTGCATTATCTTCCAGTTTTTCTTACAGCCCTTAGATATTGTGGCATTTGTCCAACTTGCATGTTAGTCTTGTTTAGTTAATCTGGTTTATTTGACTTAGGGAGGGGTAACTTACTCCTGTAATGAAGTAATTAGGAAACCTGATCTTTAGAAGTAAAAGAACCAGGCATGTCTCAGTATGGATGCATTTAAAAGGTGTGTTTTCTGTGCCTGCCAACTGATGCGGATAGTGATGCCTGGGCAGGGAAATGAATGAAAATCACCCTATAAGCAAGTGGAACATCCCTAGACTATGGAAGGAACAGCACCAGATCTGAAGAACTATGTCTCTTGCTTCCTGTGAAGTCTGTGCAAGGCAGTAACAGCTGCCACTTATCTCACAATCAAACATTTTGAAGCACTTGAGGCAAAGTATTTATGCTACTGGACAGTTTGTTTAGTCCATGGAGCTTTTCTGATTACTTTTTTATTTTCAAAAGAACTGAAAATGAGTGTATGTACCTTAATATAAATAAGAAAAGCATGACTCCATTTGAGTTAGACTTAGTAATGCTTCATAATTCTGAGTGATTTAAGGAAATACTGATGTCTGTGTATCATCAATTTAAGGGAAAAACAAGCTGCTGAATCTTATTTAGTTCAGCCTGAGATAGCGAACCTCAAGAAGAGAGCACTTTTAAAAGTTTGCAACATCTGATATTACGGCTAATAGCCTATAAGAACTATGCTAGCATGCAGACATCTTCACTGTATTCTGAGAAGCTGTAGAAGTTAAATGAAAAATAGGCTTGTGGAAATCAAAATTTTCACAAGGATTATTCCACACCTAAATAGCCTGTTTACAGAATAGAAGTCACAATAATCCAGTGCCAGAGTGACACCAGGAGAGTCGTGTTCTGGGTTAGAGGCTGTTTGTGGCAGGCACTATCAGGATGGTTAATGTATCCTCTAGATCTTAATGAAGTGTTTTATGGAGTTCAAAGACTTGGCTTCATTTTAGCAAATGGCCCAAAACACTGACAGGGGAAGAGTCTGTCTCATCAGGCAGTTTTTTTCCTTTCTTTTTAGAGTGTGTTCAAGTGTTTTCTGGGTGGTGGTGTTTTGTTGGGTTTTTTTGGGCAGGGGGAGGGCAGAGGGATAGTTTTGGGGGTTTGTTGTTGTTTTGAGTTTGGAGGAGTTTTTCTGTGGCTTGATTGGGTTTTTCTTTAAACCGGGCTTCACAGAGTGAGTTGCCCAGAGCACCACCAGACTCCAGCTTCACTGATGTGGTCCGTGTTGAAATCATTCCTCTTGCTCCTTTTCCTACTCCTGTTACTAAAAGGTAACAAAGACGAGCTTAAGAAGCTTTTCTTAAAATCTTCCATGTTAAAAGCCTTTTCAGAATGGCTGAAACTCTTCTCCAGTTTCTAAATTTAATACAGTTCTCGGTGAATTTTAGGTTGCTTCTATGCTGTAGACTAAAACTGATCACTGAAGAGAAAGTGAGCTTGATACACACTAGAAGCAAATTATGTTCAGAACAAGTGGGTTTTTTTCTGGTTTCTTTTAAAAGAAACATGTTTATTTAATTTTTAGCTATAATTTTAACTTGAAAACTTTTCACAGAAAATGAGATCTGAGTTTTGAATCAGGTGCATCTACATGTAGCAGCCACTTCTTTCTTCTCCTGGTGACTCTTGCTTACCTGTTCCAAGGACTTCAGACCTTCACGCCATCTCTTTGCATGTACTGTTAGATGCATGTGAGTTCCCTGTGTGCTCTTGCTGAAACAGCAAAGTTTTGTGAAGAAAAGACAGCATTTGACAACGCGAAAGGAGATGAAACAAAAACACTGTTGATCAAAGAGGCCTTGCACAGTTTCAAGGACAAAGATAAATGCTGAGTTTGTTCCTTCTATATATGCACAGAATTTGGTTGGTTTTTTCTTCCTATGTGCCAAAGCCCTGTAAAAGCAGCCTCGTAACCAACTCTTCTCAGTGACTTGTTATCTATGATGTTCCTGAAGGTTCAAGGTTTCATACAGACAATTCAAACTTATGAGTGCAATTAATCTGTTCGATTTAACTGCTGCTTTCTTCTGTTGTCCTTTACCTTACAAGGCAAACAGGTCTAAGCAGTGTTGGGAAGAAATGTTTTTATGGACAGACGGGCTCTAAAACTGCCATCTATGTAGGAGACCAGGGGCTTGCTCAAACATCCAAGAAGGCTGGTGTTAAAATTACTCAGCAGACCCAGCGGTCATTTGAAAATATCTGCTTTAATGTAACCCTTCACTCTCCCTGCAGTGGTCCTGCTGTTCCCAGGAACGCAGATCATTCTTCTCGTGATTTTCATAAGGCTTCTTGCCTGTTCTGCCTGCCTGGTATGTTAAGACTTGCTGATCAACCTGCCTGAGGCAGAGTTATCTACTTTGCTATGTCAGGTTTAGTATTGCACTGCAGTGGTTGTGTGGCTTTGGGATCAGAGCTGGCCTGGCTGACTTAGAACACTGACAGAATACTGGCTCACTGAGGATGAAAACAGCTGTGTAGCTGTGTTTTTGGCCAATAGCCATCGTACATATAGGGAATACAATTTAAAATTATCCTGGAGGTCCCTTCCAGTAGCTGGATTTAAGTAATTATAGGAGTTAATATACTGAGATAGAACAAGCTAAGTATTTCTCCTTGTATCATATCAGGTCAGTGACAGAGTAGGAAAGAGAGAAGATCAAGGTTCTCCCTTATGCTTCTAGTCTTGTCCCTGCAGTGCTAAACTGTTGTTTACCCTGCTGCCTCCCAGCTAAATGTTCTTACTCATCTGGCCCTGACAGCAAAAAGGACAAGGAGTTGTAGGATAGAGCATAAGTTAATAAGCTTGGTATTCTACGTTGCCTTGGGCTCTTCCTCTCTGAACATCACCTACATATTTCTGTGTCTTCCTCTTGGGGAGCTAAAGGCTCAGCAAAGACACTTTCTCAGCTACGTTATTGTGTTAAACTGTTCCAAAGTCTCATTCTTGGTTTTGAAGGCTACAATTTACCTGAAGTGCTGCAGGGCTGCACTTCTCAGGAAAAGTTTTCCTAGCTTTTCTGTGTTACTTCCCCAGCTGCTTTGCTGTCCCAACCATCAGGTAATGCATATATCTGGTGCCAGGGCTCGTGGTTATAATTCATCTGTTCTTCTTCACTTCCTCCTTTTTAAGATCAGTAATGTTTGGATGGTAATTCTAGCCACAAGGCTTGTATAAATTCATTAAAGAGCTTGCTTTTTGAAGTAGAATTAGTACTTTGTGTGTTCTGGGTCATGAACCCTGTAATCGTGAGCCTGTGTACATCTGGGCTGTGCTAATTAAAGCTGCCTGCCCTGGAGCACAGAAGCAGAGGCATCAGCTGGGTGCATAGAGCAGCTCCTCAGATCTCAGCTGCTGTATGACTTCTAGCTTCTGTGCTGGATGCTGATTGCTATTAGGCAAACCTCCAGAGCAGGAGCATCTGTCTGCTTATAAAACAACTTCCTATACCTCAGTATCCTCACTGTTAAATCTCCCTGAGGCATTTTTCCCTTGAGGATCTTTTATTTTAAGAGCCAACTTCAACGCGGTCTCTAGCACCTTCCTAGAAGACTCTGTTATAATAAACACCCTACCTAGAGATAGCAAGTATGCATCTTCCAGTCTTGTACATCATAAGATCGTAGAATGATTTGGGTTGGAAGGGACTTTAAAGATTGTGTAATTCCAGCCCCCTAGATCTTTGGCAGATCCTTCAAATGCTCCTGATTGTATTCAGTAGAGGCTATAATGTGGGATTTCTGCTTCTTAGGTACATGCTTCTGCTTTCCCAGCCCAAGTTCCTTGCAATGCAATAGCCTAGCTGAAACTGAAGTTGCTTGTAAGGAGCTCTGCTCTGCCATTCTTATGTTGAATGGTGATCAGAAGTTTTAGGTTACAGTACAACCAGAAGTCATGGAGTTGCTAAAGTTGCATTGTTTGCTCTTTCCACTGCTAACATCTGTCCTCAAGCTCTTTTTATGCTAATCTAGGCTAAACAGATGCCTCGAAAATTTATATGAATTTTTAAAAGTCTGAACTTTGCAGAACATAGTTAAAATACTTTAGGGAAAGATCTTTCTATGCCAGCTGCATTTCAGATGTTTACTGTCTGGTGCAGTAACTCCCAGCTCTGCAGTTGGCTTCTATGTATGAGCTATGTAGGAAAGAGTATTTCACATTCTGGCACTCTGTGTATCCCCTCAAAATAGCCTAATTAATCCATTATTTTAGTGGAAGGATTTATAGATTTCAGTCGTGTGGTAGTGTACCTTACACAAGGCAGAAGATGCCTTGCAGTCCACAAAGGTCTTGGTGATATCTGTCTGAGCTCTTGCCCATAGTTTCACACTTGTTAGTGTGTCACTAGCAGGTGAACTTTTCAGGTCCTGAACATTCAACTCTATCTGACTTATGTGAGAAACGCAGAATTTCTGAAGAGAATAGAGACTGCTGAGGAGGAGGAAAATGTCTCCTAAGACTGATGTTCAGATACAAAAGAGGTAAAGGAGCTGAGTGCTTTGATAAATCTACTTTTCTGGTGAAGTGTTAGTTATACAAATTACTTTTTTCTTTTTTTTTTTTTTTATGGCTTACCCATGAACTAAAATTAAAATCCTTTGGGATCAAACTGTTCTTGACAAATATCTCAGACTTCTAAGAAATACTTCTGGGATTATTGCCATTTAAATTTGAGGCAATCTGACTTCAGTGTACTGCCTTGTTTGGCTCAGCTCTCAAACAGTAGAACAGATCGATTTTTGATGAAACGATAGAGTAGTCCACAGCTCCTCCCACAGCTTGGCATTAATCTAAAAATGGTTCTGGTTGGCCTGGGCTGCTTTTCTTTTTTTTGCATGGAAAACAAAATAATCTAGGTCTTATCAACAGCAAAACCTAAAACAGAGGCATCTTAAGTCCTTATATAGTGTGAGTTTTGGCAGTAACTTACTTTGATTAAATACAAATCAATCAGAAGGGTTTTTCCCCTTTCTCAGCATCTCTTTTGGCAGAGCCTGCATCTGTGGTTACTGCTGGAGAGCCTGGCTGCTGTTTCAAGCTGAAAAGAATGCCCACCGTGGGATATGGTGAATAGCTCTATTCATAAGTCATCTTACCCTCCCCCTTTCTCCATCCAGTGATGGACTTGAAGTCTCCAGGATACTTGTGCAACTTTGGGTATAACATGAGTGGAGAAGAGCCTAGTACAGTCTGTCCTGAAGCATGGAAGCAGCACGTAGATGCTGTCCACGAAGCACGTCAGAGAAGGAGTTCATATTTTTGTTCCTTATTTCCTTCTTGAGCGTAAAACTACTAGTCACCTCCTCCAAGCTCCAATTTCTTCCACTTATACAGTCTGTTGGCTTGGTTTTCTGTTCAAGCAGGTTTCTTGTATGTGGAGGGAGAAGTGTCATTCCCTTTTTTGGACAGAGAGCCAATAAAATGGGCAGGTGAAGGAAGCGCCTCCAACATGCGTCTTGTTACCTTGCTTGGCATAATAAGGGCTACTGATCATGGACTTGAGAAAAGGCTTCTCTAAGGATTTCTATTTTGTAAAAGATTCTTTTTCATTTTACTTGTCATGAGACTTGAGGGTTGGAGAGCTTGTCAAACTAGTGGGCTACTCTGCCTGTTCTTGTTTTTAATCTACTAGCAAAGAAGAAAATGTGGGATGTAGGGGTGAGAAAGCAAACAGAAGTTGTTTCATAGTTTAAACCCATTACTAATTACGCATTTGCAGTCTTTTTCTCTTCACTTACGTCTTCGCCCCTTCTGCAGCTGTAAGTGAGCATTTCTGAAATGCATCTTGTGATCTGGGCCATGGTCTTTTTTTCCTGCAGCTCTAGCTGCTTGGCTGCCATGAAAGAATTGAGTAATAATATCTACAGAGCCAGGAACGCTTCCTTCAGATGAACAGCATGCCTGAAAGCTGACGAGCAGAGGGCTGAGCATGTACTTGGAAAATTTCTCAGGGGGTCATTAGAAGTGAATTTTCTGAGAGAACCACTTTAAAGACAAGCCTGGACTGAATACCATGTGATATATTTACAGAATGACCTTGGAGGGCAGCTGCATGTTTAAATCAATAGACATATCCCGTAGACTGGCTCTTTTCTAATGATGTTTTTGCACTTGTGAGGAGTGAAAGGCAGAAACACCTGTCTATCAAGGGTGGACAAGGTTGGGTGACCTTTCAGAGTATAAGCATAGAAGACTTGCCCAGCGCTCTAAACATACAGCAATTAAACTGTTCTTTCTCAAAGGCCTGTTTGTAACTGCAACAGTCACTTATTTTCATGATTTAGAAGTGTGAATTGCTGTCCACTGGGCAAGGCCTTAATGAATCCTGAACTCCTGCCCTGTAAACCAGTTTTTCAGGATATACAAGTGTCAATAACTATTGTAAGTTAGAAAGCTAGAGGCTGTCCTCCCCATTCTCACCAGAGAAGAGGTACAAGGCTGGTGAAGGGGCTGGAGAACAGGTCCTATGAGGAGTAGCTGAGAGAGCTGGGGGTGTTTAGCCTGGAGAAAAGGAGGCTGAGAGGGGACCTCATTGCTCTCTCCAACTACCTGAAAGGAGGTTGTGGAGAGGAGGGAGCTGGGCTCTTCTCCCAAGTGACAGGGGACAGGACAAGGGGGAATGGCCTCACACTCCACCAGGGGAGATTTAGGCTAGACATTAGGAGGAAGTTTTTCACGGAAAGGGTCATTGGGCACTGTCAGAGGCTGTCCAGGGAGGTGGTTGATTCGCCCTCTCTGGAGGTGTTTAAGGCACGGGTAGATGAGGTTCTGAGGGACATGGGTTAGTGTTTGATAGGAATGGTTGGACTTGATGATCGAATGGGTCTCTTCCAGCCTGGTGATTATATGATTCTATGATTTTCTCTGAAGGAAACCGATTTGTTTTTCTCTTACTGGCATCTCTTTTTCACCTTAAACTGTGCTTCTTATTTGCAAAGAGCGTTTGTCCATGCTCTCTAATCTTTTCCTGCTGCAGTTACTGTATATGAAATCAGGAGTGAAGGTGCCTGGACTCCCACAGTCAAGTTTATTTTGAAAAGTTTTATAGCTAACTGTGCCCACCAAGACCACTTAAAAATCCTCAGACTAAAGACTGGTGCCAAGGATTGCTTACCTCTGCACTGAACTTTAATCACTACTCTTCTGTCTGCTTTCATCCTTTTTCTAGAGGCTCTTCAAAATGTGAGGTCAGCCAGACTCCAGTCTTCCCTCTGCATGCACAGTAGACTGGTCTAATAAGGGACTTAATCTTTCTGTTTCCTTCAGCCCTCTGGAAGGATGCAATCTGGAAGGACGTGTCCCTGCCCATTGCAGAGGCTTTGGAACTAGAAAATCTTCAAGGTCCCTTCCAGCCCAAACTATTCTATGATTATTCTGGTGGAAACTATCAAGCCTGAGCCTTAAATCTTGTCCTGTAAAATGTTGCTGAGTCCTCATGCCACTGGCAGCTGGGCATGGTTGCCTGAAGGGCAGAATCTGTGCTGAAGAGCCAGTATTGCTAGAGAAGAGAATTCCTACCATCGCATCAAGGTATCTATTTTCCACCATGTGGGCTGTGGGTGCTGGCTGCTTCTCTCTGAGCTTTTTGAAGAACTGGGAACCCATAGCCTTATTCTCTGAGTGGGTACAGTGGGGCATTTAGTCACCTAGCAGTGCCATCCACACTTTGCTCCCTCAGATACTCTTTCTTAGGAGAAGAGAGAACGGCTGTGTGTTTTTGCTGATAATGGATTTGCTGGCCAGTGGACAGCTGGATATGAAATGGGAGCAGAACCTGGGAGTTGCTAAAGCTGGAGAAACATAAAAGTTGGGATGATAAAAACTGGTGTGGGCCAGAGGTTAAACTAGTCAGTGAGCTGTAAGGCAAGACTTGGATAAGCTTGCATGGCCGAAGCTGGCAGAAGCAGTTGGGTACTGTTGAAAGAAATGTTGTTTTAGTTAACGTAGTGGAAGCTTCATAAGTCACTAAGGAAATGAGAAAGCTTGGCTCCAGTGGGGTAGGCAGTATGTGAGGGTGCCTTTGTTCAGTTCCAATTTGTTCTCACTTGAGTTACTGTTTCATGAGTGCTGTCCTTGAAAGCTTGGCTGGTATCCAAGACAGAAAGCTAAAAGGAAAGGAAGAGAGCTCTTCCAAAAAGCTTAGAAACGAAGCTGTTGGTAACCTAATGTTACTACAGAGGTAGCAGGTTAGTAAAAGCGGTTTTCAGGAGTGTCTGAACTGTGGCACGTTAAGGACTTTATCACATGGATTTCTAAGCCTGCTTTAAGTATTGTCAAGTGCGGTGTATGGTGGGGTTTCTTCTGGGCTGCCTTAGGACTGTGATGAGACTGAGTGTATTTATGGCCAGTTATAAATCTTAGTGATTTCTTCTTCTGGAGCTGTAGAAGGAGAATAGAGATAAATGACTGTCCTTCTACAAAATATCTCTGCCAAAATTCTTGCTGTCTGCCTGGTCACCCTCTCCTTTTGGAAATGCTACCTGTCTGCGTAGTTGGATCTTCCCATATATAGAGCTTTTCTTCAGCCCTGTGCTCTTAGAAATCTGTACATTAGCTCTGATTATCTAGGAGTAAAAAAAAATATCAAAAATCTATTCTTTAAAAGAGAAAACTTTAAAGTTCCCACTGATCTGTGGTTGCAACATACTTGGTGCTCGTAACTCTTACAGGTTATAACCATGTAGATTGACCTTGTACTTGCTCTTTCTGTAAGCATAGGCTTGGGTCACTTAGTGATCCAGGTTGGGGTCTAATCCAGTGCAAAGCTAGTGTTCCTTTGTTTCCCTAGGATACTCACTCAGAACAATAGAGAGTAAATTTAACATCTGAAGTCATGTTTAGGCAGCCCTGTATATATATGACATCTAAATTTGGCCCAAGTAAACATTATCTTTTTTTCATTGTGGGGTTTTGGGAAGCCAAACAAAAGAATATTATGTAGATGAACAAACTGTGCTAATACAATCCAGGTTTATTTCTACTCTTGAACTTTGAAATGGAGCATTGAACCTCCTTCCTGTCCTTCTGACTTCCCTGGAAACGTGCTTGGCACTTAGGGGTATACTGGAAATGATATGTGGGTATAGACTTCTGAACCAAACCGATGTGCAGAATGTGTACAGAACTGCATGGCTGGGAAGCTGGCCAGCAAGGCAAGTATAAGAATAGCTGGTCGCTGTTGAAATGGGAATGCCATCAAGACAGGCTGTCGTTAAGTCATGGCTGGCAAGAGAAAAGGTATCGGACGACTAGGTGGCTTTGGGGTTGCCTATGGAGCATATAGTGATGATTAAGAAGCAGAACTTGGCTAGCAAAGCCTGAGGAGGCAATTAATGGTCTGGCTTCCAAAGTTGACCAAATCCTCAGGAAAACCATAATTGTCACTGAGCATCAAGGAATAGTTGTTCAGTTGTTCAGAGTCATGTCTATTCAAATTGGCAAAACTCTGGCTCTGAGTGACTCTATGCACCTTTCAGCAAGGATTTTCTTTCCGGAGGTGAATGACTGAGCTTGGAGCGAAGACAGAAAGGGTTCACACAGCTTAAGCTACAGGGACATCTCATATCTCAGCCCTGTTCAATGTGTTCATCNAGAGATTAGACGGAGATGGTATATTTTATGGACTATATTATTCCAGTTTGGAACCTCATAACTTTTCTTGTTAAGGCATTTGTTCTCAAGGAACCTCATTTCTGGACATTAAGGGAGAGATGCTGATTTTACCTCCTGGAGTACTGAGGGAGTGATCTCGCACTGGTGTTTGGGTATTGCATTCTGAAGTTTGTTCACCATGTGCTAAATTTTTTTAAAACTGTAGTTTTTCTGGCTTAATATTAAGTTGTCAATTCTTGATCTGCTTTTGCCTTGTAATACCTTAAGAGCCATTTAATACCTGGTAACTGTTCTTCGAAAAGGAGTTCTGGCACTTAGAATGAGGACCCCAGATCAGAGTCAATGCTATTAAAGGACAAGTTTATTTCAAAGGGAGAATCTAAGGAAGTATTCTGCTTTTGGATTCAGTTCACGAGTCTTAATGTTTGCATGTCTGGTCTTGAAGGGATGGGGAATGGCAAGAATGCATCTGTGCTATATTTCTTTGCAATACAGGAATGGCTGAATAATTTGTTCCAGGGAACTTAGATATTTCATGGATATTTTCCTACTACTTTGAATTGTTGTGGGAAAAATACTTACGGCTGCTAAACAGCTACTGCCCTAACAACAGAGGAACAGAGAACTTGGTCCATATTCAAGCAGTATCATNCAGAAAGGGTCATGGGGCACTGGAACAGGCTGCCCAGGGAGGTGTTTGATTCACCTTCCCTAGAAGTGTTTAAGGCACGGGTGGACAAGGTGCTGAGGGACATGGTTTAGTAATTGACAGGAATGGTGATCTGCAAAGACAATACTATGTTTTGTGATGACCTGAGCAGCACCCTTGTGTGATCATTGGGTAATAATTCATTTGCAGTATTCTGTTATACATAACTCCTCCTCTATTCCTCTCGCTTTTCTTTCTTGTTGCAACTCTATTTTTTAACTGTAGATCAGTGTACCCTGCACAGCAAGGTGACATGAGCTGAAGAAAGGCCTAGTACGCTAGTCTAAAAGCTATGGGCAATATTTCCAAATTTATTGGACCTAAGAAACCTTAGGCGA
>WAAB01024910.1:5957-47230 GCA_013389865.1 Piaya cayana
AGTACAGAGGGAGAATAACCTCCCTGGACCTGCTGGTCACACCATTTCTGATACAAGCCAAGATGCCATTGGCCTTCTTGGCCACCTGGGCACACTGCTGGCTCATGTTCAGTCGGCTGTCAACCAACACCCCCAGGTCCCTCTCCTCCTGGCAGCTCTCCAAACAGACCTCACCCAGTCTGTAGCTCTCCTTGTTCACCAAAGACTGTGTACAATGCAAGGACACCTGAAGGTGTGTCAACAATCAAGTTTACCCTATAAGGGGCTTGTTTATTTGTTTGAGCTTGCTTTTAGCCATGCATTTGCATTCCATAAGTAATAAAGTAAGGAAAGTGAAATCCATATAGCATCAGAGAATAAAGATGCATATTACTTTGGGGATTTGGGGGAAGGAACTATGGCGTTTGTAAAACCATGTTCTCAAGAGAGGATATATTTCTCAAGGGTCTACTACTACATGTGGAAGTGATCATTAGACTGCAGCCTTAGGGGCAGCCCAGAGTTTAGAGAACAATCCATGAAGGGCAGCAAATCAACATCTGCTCTATGGTTAGTTCAGTAGTACTAGAATAGAGCCCTGGCACTATCTGTCTTCCAACTGCCAAGAGCAAGTTTACTTTTCTGGGATGGGATTTCCAAGCTGCACAAATTTGCTCATCAAAAGCTGGGGCAAAATTGTTTGCTGTTCCCATCAATCTGGAATCAATTAGATGGTTTTTTTGCAAAGTGAAGCTCCTCACTATAATTTCCTCTGGTGGAGACTGACAATGTGTGACAATTTGTTGTGATTAAGAGATACAGTTTGGAGAGAAACCAAGGCTGTAAAATATTTCAAGTCAGCACTGGAAATGTGAAAAAGTCTAAGCAATTGTCAAGAAATGACATTGGAGAGTCTCAAATTTTCTTCTGGATTTCTGGAGAGCACATAACTTTACATTTCCAGGGTAAACAAACTTGGGCTCAAAGCAACCGTAGTTCAAGACATATAGTGGTTCCTAGAGTTTCCATTTTGGTAGTATCATAGGTTGTTTTGCTCTTTGCCTCTGTTTCCCTTAAAATCTGAAGAAACATATCAGCATGATCTGATGCTTTGTGTTGGACAATTTTAACAATTCCCTCAGTCTGCCAAATGTGCAGAAAGGACAGAAAATGTTGTGTGTGAACTTGAAAGTGCAGAGATACGTGGTATCTTGATACTCTGTGTCAGGACCATACCAATTTACAAAACCAAATTATACAATAACATATTGATATCTTATTAAAAATATTGTCTGTTAGTTGTTTGTGATCAAGTAGAGAGGTTTTCCTGGTGCTTTTTTTACAGTATCTACTGTATTATTAATTTTTTTCTGAAATGCTGAAACCACCCCTTTTGCTTATTCGTGAAGGTAAAGGACAGTTTAAATCTTTGATCCTATCTTCAGAGCTCTCCTTTGCCCTGATGCTGTGCTAGCTGACTTTCCATTTCACTGAAACAATGTCAGTCTTTTGCGTCTTTGACTTCATGAATTCATAATTCAGCCTTGGGAGAGGTCAGAACTGCACTATAACTAAAGTTGGGTACAGTCATGACATAAAATTCTAAGAAAATCAGAGTTTCTTTTTTAGGTGATGTAATCTTAAATTTCCTGATATCCTTCTGGCTTTCTGGAAAGTTATGCCAGGCCCCTTTAGGAAGATTCCCAGGCAATCTTGTCTATTCCATGTTGGCCCCATCATTGCTGTGTGAGTGGGCTACTTAGGGTGGATGATATTGTCAAGGAAAAAACAACTTTCATCCACATTGCCATAAAAATATATTTAAATGAATGCCAAATCTAACAAAATTCAAGAAGGGATTCTTGCTGACATTCAGCTGTTTGACCTAGACTGGGCCCTGAGTTAACTCCAGCGGGTAATAAGTCTGATTACATTTAGAAACAAAACCATTGATCCTAAGGATTTTATGGTAATCACTTTTTCATGGTGGTGCTGATAATACTTCTGTCTGTGAAATGAACTCATAGTCTTGAACACATTTCCTTTATTTCATTTGGAATTATTTGCATTCTCTCTCAGACTCTTTGGTCTTCAATATCAAAACCTAGATGAAACCAAGAGATGGTGTGAAGTCAGATGGAAACAGTTTAGGTTGAAAAGAATTCTAATTTTGAAAGGACATGACATTAGTTTTTGGAATGAACTGCAGCTGAATCATGATCTCTGTAGAGTTGTAAAGACAGGTGATGTCTTCTGTCCTCAGTTTATGCCACCTAATTAATCCCACTCCATTTAAACCAAATGGGAATGTGGTCATCTTAGGCTGAACTTTGTAAATTTAGGGTCAAGGTATTTTTAAAATAGAAGTTTTTATGTGTGATGTACAACTATTTTGCCATTAAAAATAAAGATGATTTGATGCAAGAACAGGAAATCATGTTAGGTTTCTGTTAACACACCTATTTCTGTATTTTCAAATCAATCATTGGGTGCTCTGCTTAACTGTGAATTAAAGATGTCATCCCACATTAATTTAAGATCAGATGTTCATAAGTGTTTAAGTCATTAATTGCTGTTGAAATCAGTAACTTCTGAAGTTTTGGACCTTTGTGATGAGGAATTTCTATAAAAATTAACCTTTATTTGGTGGACTATTGCACTGAACTCTCATATAGGATATTGAATGACTAATAAAAGTCATAGTGAAATAATTTGTGTCTTTCTTCTGTGACCATAAATCAAACATAATCAGTATAAACGTATTTCTTGCCCTTCCATATCTTGTTGAAGAAAGGGTTATTGCTATGAATGATGCCAGATGGACAGTCAAGTTATCATCATACCATGTATTTCACCTTGAGGAGTCTCTTGTGAAAGCATCAGCAGGTCATTTGGATCCTAGCAGAGTATTATATTCCACTTCCTCCAGTTAGATAGTTGGTATGGCATGTCTTCCATTTTTTGTTTGGTTGATTCAGCATAACTATTTTATCTTTGCTTAACCTCCTCACTTTTCAGCATAACTATTTTATCTTTGCTTAACCTCCTCACTTTTCTGATTGAACAGATCATCAAGCAAACCCCATGCCTGTCCACTGCATTGTGCTTGAACATCTTAAGAAAGAAGTGACACTGGGAATTGCCAGTTTGCAGGGCTTTTCTGTTAAAAGTTTTCATTGGAAAGAAGAACAGTGCTGTAATCTGGAGACGAACTATTTGCCATATACTTCCTTATAAGGCAAAGCCAATTCTTATCATGCCTAATTATAAGCAAAAGGACAAGAAAAAGAAAAAAAGCAAGAAAAGCCATCGTAATGAATCAAATAACTATTTTTCTCTTCTATTTTTCCTGTACAAGTTCAAAAACACTCATAAAGAAACAAAGAACTCTAGTGAACCAGTATTTTACTGGCACAGTACAGCTTATAACTCTATTTTCAAACTTTGTAGCTCTCATGTTCATAATATTTCTTTAAATTGCCTTACTCGTATCTTCATAAGTTTATCTCAAGGCCATTGCAATAAAACTCCTGAGCTTCAGCTGGGGGATATGTAAGGAAGAGCAGAAAAAGCTTTCTTTTTTTTCAAGTTACCATTTTACCAGTCCCAGAATCTGCCAAAAAAACCCCCCAAACAAACCAACCCCCCCAAAACCCCTCAAAACCCCACCCCAAACTCTGACAATGCACAAATTTCTTTTGGTTTTGTTCAAAAGTTAAAAAAGGGCTTTACATGTCCCCTGCTTTATGCTATGAAATGAGGAGGGGTAGCATGGACCCGTCTGCATAATTTTCATTCAAGCCTCTATTCCCTTTTCTCCAATGTAAATAGGCAAAAATCTTAGACAAGAAGGTATCTTATAGTTATTGAAATATCTACCAAATTCCCTTTCAAGAATTTATTCTACTGTAATTTAGTGTTTCTTATGTATTCATATTTATTGTTGTCATAGCGATCATTTTGTGTATCTGTTTCCACCACACATTAAAATCTATTTTTATTATATCTGTCCTATCCTACACAAGTAATGCCTATATGCTTTAGTTTTTTTCCACCCATGAGTAATGGCTATCCAAAAAACAACTTTAAGAGGAAACAATTTTAATATTTTTTTATTGTGTTGTGGTTCTTTCCACAAGATTAATTTCCTATTAGATTCTGGACTGCCTCTGTTTTATCAAGATTCTTAGCACTATCAGTAAATTTACAGTCCATGGTGATTTTATACCTCATTTTGCCTTGGCTGAGTTGTTAACCTACAGTCCTGTCATATACATTGGGCAGTTTCACCAACTTAATTAAAGGAAGCTTGACTCCTTAGGAGGAACTGCTGTAAATGTACCTCATCTGGAACTCAGTTCCTCTGACAACAGAAAATGTCTGAGCTGTAATATCAAGATCTAGTAAAAATGAATAATTTAGTCTGCATCTGGTTTGATTGCAAAAGCTGTCTTCACTTTTCAGAAGTCTTCTGTGAAGGAGCTTTCTGTTTTTTAAAATTGTAACCTTAATAATACTCTCTGAAAGTGATAAACGTATGTCAAACAGACATGCTCATGTTTCCTGGTACACTCTAGCATTTCTGCAGCTGTTTTGTATTAAAAAGTGACCTTATGTTAAAAAAGTGAATGTAATTAGCAATTTAAATCCCCTGTGTATTATCCAGAGTAGTTAAATTTCAAACTCAACATATTTTGTGGAAACTGAAACGGTTTTTCTTTACTCTTTTAACTTTCACATAAGGTGTTATTCCAGCAATTAATGCTATTTGTAATGATTATTATTCTAAATGAAAGCAGTTTATTTGCTATAAAAGTGGTCACTTATGGGGCTATGACTGCATAGTTGAATCTATAAGGTGTAGAATCTTAGAATCATAGAATGGCTTGAGTTGGAAGGGACCTTAAAGCTCTTTCAGTTTCAAGGCCCCTGCCATGGTCAGGGACACATCCCACTAGATCAGGCTGCCCCATCCAACCTGGCCTTGAACACTCCCAAGGATGGGGTAGACACAGCTTCCCTGGGCAACCTGGGCCAGTGCCTCATCACCCTCATCGTGAAGAATTTCTTCCTAATGTTTAATCTAAATTTTCTCTCTTCAAATTTAAAGCCATTCCCCCTCATCCTATCACTACATGCCCTTGAAAAAAGCCCCTCCCAGCTTTCTTGTACATGCCCGTCAGGTACTGGAAGGTCTTTACAAGGTTTCCCCTGAACCTTCTCTTTTCTAGTCTGAACAACCCCAACTCTCTCAACCTGTCCTCATATAGGAGGTGCTCCAGCCCTCTGATCACCTTCATGGCCCTCCTCTAGGTCTATTCCAACAGTTCCATATCCTTCTAATGTTACAGATTCCAGAACTAGACACAGCACTCCAGGTAGGGTCTCATGAGAATGGAGTAGAGGGAGAAAATCACCTCCCTAAACCTACTGGCCATGCTTCTTCTCATTCAGCCCAGGATATAGTTGACCTTCGGGGCTGTGAGCGCACCTGGTTTATTATTTTGTTTACATTTTGATCCATCACATTCCCAAGACACATGGAGAACTGAACACATAGTGAGTCCTCAGTAGAGCTGAAAACTCTAACCACTTGAATGTCTTCTGTTTCAAAATGGAACAATAATATAATTTTCAAAACTTGTGATCGGAATTCTGATACACTTACGAAATCTCAGTTTCACAGTTGAAAAACTGTTGCAACTTTTAAATTATTAACTAATGTGAAATATGTTCTTTTCTATTTCAATTTCTTCAGTAAAACCAATCTTTCTTCTTCCTGACTCACATTCATAAGAGCTTATCCTTCTCCTGTGTGAATACAATGTTTAAATAATATTCACATGGAGTCAAAGTCAAGTTCTTCAGAAGAAAAGAACAAGACTGAAAACTGAAAAGAGTTAGTGTAGAAATAAAGCATTTGCAGGGAAGTTGAAATAACTGCCATGCACAAAATGTGATTCTTATTTCTTTTTTTAAAATTTTATTTTTCCTGGAGATCTGCCACATAAAATGAAAATTAACTAAGTGCTTCATTTTTGATAAAAGAAAATGAGTTTTAACTTGGAAGACTGAGATGAATGTAAACTCCCTACTTCAGAAGCAGACTTGATTTAGTCAATTAGATCATCTCATTACATCCATGGAAGTGCCTATAATATACATATACAAAACCATGGAATAAAACATTTTATAGTGATAGAGATTGGAGACACAGCCACCTGCCTTAGATCATGGCCTCTTCATCCTCCCTTTCTCTCCCTCATCGGGTAGTCCTCTTAGGCTAAGGTATGACTAAATATTTCCAGCAGTATTTCTTTGTTTTCACTATATTCAGATTTTCTCATTGCATAAAGGTTTAACCAAAGAAAATGGGAAGTCATGTGGAAAAAAAAAATCATGTGAATATAGCAATTGTTTCTTTACAATATATTCTATTAATATAAACAGAGGTTATAGAAAATTACATTGCCTTCCTTAACAGAAACTTCTAACTAAACCTGAAGTTATTCTCATTTTGCATTCTGTCATTTTGAAAGCTGTACCCTGCATCAAGAGATTTCCTCACATCTGTGTTGAGTACTGAAGTACCTAGGATCTGAAGTACTCTTTGTATAGTACTAATAGGATCCTTAGATATAATGTGTTCTTTATGTACTTCTTGATATGAAATGTATTCCAGCAGACCGAGATTTCATATCTACCTAGAGGACACTCAAAAAAGTGAGTTCAAGTGAACTCTTTTTCATTGTCTCACAAATGAAACCCAAAGAGGAAAACCTGCTTTAAGAGGTGTCTCAATACACACATATTTACAGTTTCATCAATTAATTAATATAAAATGCTACTCTGTCTTAAGCAAAGACAAAACGTGAAGCACTTTGTAATGTAAAGGCTGTGCCCATATGAACAAGCTGCACAGCTTTGGAGGAGCAGAGGTGCCGGAGAAATAGCTGCAGCTGTACCTTTGGGGAACACCTTGTAGGGTCACGGGGCTTCTCCTTCTGGCTGCTCCCCTCTGACCCTGTGAATTGGGCTTCCATCAGCTGCCGGAACACAAGGGATGATAACTCCTAATGCATTTCCCCTCCATTTTGTCCAGGAGAAGTCCCGCTCCTGCACTCTCAGAGCACCCTGAGCTGTGAATCCAAGCACAGCAAGTGGGCACAAATGGAAGGCCCCCTGAAAAGCAATATCTAACACTACTGTAGGTACTCCCGAGGTCTGAAAGAGTGATAGATGGGGCTTGCTTTGCTAACAGGCAAAAACATAACAATAAACACAATATTTCATTTCAAAAGAGGTCCACAGCTTTACTCTGGCTATAGCATAGCTTAAGCAGCTTTAACTTGAGTTGACAAACTTGCTTTAAGCTGCTGTATATGCTTGTACCAACCTCTTGAGTACATTACATTAACTTCCCGACAAATTGGCATTGGGGAGGAGTCTTCTAGTGATTCAAACTGCTTAACAGCAAGCAGAGCAAAAATTTACTCTTGCAGAGCTTAACAGAAAAAGAAACAAGAGTTTCATGAAATTGCAAAAGTCAAATTACTTAATTACTTTCAAATTTCAGACCCTCTCAATAGTACTTTTCATGTCCTCTCTCTCCTTTGTTTAAAATGTAAAGTGTCATCATCTGGCAAGCACTGTCTCTGCTAGGATGGATAAACAAGAAGGACAATTAATTTCTTTGTAAAGTGCAGAATCTTTAAAATATGCTTTATCATCTCTTTGGTTTGTTAGAATATTTTCTGGTGCATGTCAACATGAGTCTAATCAGATTACCAAAGAAGTCAATTCCTGCTAATATAAATGGGAAAAGATTCAGTTGTGGCTTTAAGTAGTTAGGGGGGAAAAAATGTCTTTATGTAAAGCCATAGAAATTCCCTTCCTGCTCCCCCCCCTCACTCCCTTTCTGCCTTCCTCCATGAGCTAAGCAGCTTTCCTGTAGTCCATATCTTTTCTTCACATACGCAGTGCCTCCTTTCTTATGAGAGGAGGTTCTTTTTATAGAATTCAGTATTTTTAGGGTTCAAGTTACATATCCTACATTAAACAATTCCATCCTTTTTCTTATTCACTTTACTTGCATTCAGACTTTTAACTACAGCATACTTTACAATAACCACAAGATGCCTGAAAAAAGGTAGTGAAATCTAAGAAATGTTTGATGATAGAGAGACACAGAGAATATTGTAATATGTAGTTCAAGAAGGAAGAGAGAGAGTTTGCTGGCACTGATATGTCCTAGTACAGATACAGTTTATAGCATCATAGAATGACTCAAATGTTGGTTGGAAAAGTACCGCTGGATGACTATATAGTACTTCTCTATCAATTAGAGCGATTCTAGTGAAATTAGATAGTATATTGGAGTAATTGTGTATGGTGAAGTAATGTTTTGCCAGTAATCTTTGCTTACAAGACTTTTTTTTTCTTGCTTCTATATGTCTATCTGGGGATTGAGTTGTGTGTTACAGGCATGCCAGCAAGCCATGTAAGTACAGGCCCATCATATCAATATGAAATTCTGTGTGTGGAGTAACTCTCTAGGGGGCAAGGACTGTGCATAGGCCCTTTGAGTTGCCATTGTAACTAAAATAACAGTCCAAATAACATTTCTGAACCTATCTGAAAAGTCAAATTCCTCAAAGAAATGCTCTTATGGCACTTGGACAAGGTAGGAATTCCTAGTCTCACCTGTAAAAAAGTATCACTGCACCCTTCCTCATCAGTCCTCCTGAGTCCTTGCAGGCAGAAGCTAGTAAGTTTGATGTAGAGACACCTGCAGACTTCAGCTTCTCCCTGAACCATCTCCATGGGGTTCTGCTTTGAAGCTAACTTGGTTATATCCTATTGTGTATCCCATCAACATGCCCTTGGATAATTCATTCACCATCCTTCTCAAGAGCTTTCCAAGGCACAAACCATGGGAAAAGTAAGAGCAATCGAAAAATTTTGTGGATTAAACTTTGCAAAGTGTCACACACAGCAGATCGCTGTCATTTTTCTGTCACATTTGTAAAGTGAGAGCAGTAAATCTAGCAAAAGTATGTCAAATTGATAATTATAAGGAATTTTTGGTACATTATTTAGTGCTAAAACCAAATAAAGTGAAAAATTATTTACAAATTAAGTCTTCAGAAGTTTACAGCTCAATGTTGTATTTTTTGCTGGCCTGGAAAAGAAAGTGAATAGAACATGTGTGTGCATATACATTTAATGTGTATGCATGTATTTCCTTATGTGCACTGCATGTATTACCTTATGTGCACATATGTATTCATGGAGAATTTTCAATATGTAAATTGGTTCAGTTAGGGAAGTGTCTGTGCCCAAAGGAAATGCTGATAACATTTGCAAAGATAAGAAACTGCCTGGGAGCAAATAAAAGGGAACAGGCAAATAAAACAAGTAATAAAAATTGGAAGAACATCCATAAGCAAGTTTTTCTGTTTGATCCTTTGCTAAACATAACCAATCAGGGTAAAAGCTTTGAAATGATTCTGAAAAATTTCTGCTTTACTGACAAAAGCAAAAGCTTTCAATTTTCTTCATTTTTTTTCTGTGCAGCAGATACAGGTGACTTTTTAAAATTCTTCTTCCTGAGAAGCTCTAATATCTCCACTGTTTGCAGCAAAGCTTTGAAATGTTACAGGAAGGATAAAAAAGAACGGTCTTTTCTTTGTCCCAGAAAATTCTGTTTCAATTTAGCGGAGCTGTCACCTGTTAAATCAAACCACTGGTCCCTGTAGAACAGACTGTACTAAGAACCTCTTGGAAGTGTGAGATCAGCCGTAGCTCAGGAAAGGAGTCAGCCTTGTTATTGAGTGTATATCCTCGGCCCATGCAATGAGCCACAGCTTGCTTTCTTATTCCTGCCCCGATTGCACCTACATATTATGATATGGACATCAGCTACAAGATTACCCAGGGCTGTTTTGCAGGTGACTTGAACCCATTCACAAAGCAAGCTGTGAGCAAGTTGGAGTCAAATTAATGCTGCTCTTCTGTTATATTAACTTTGGCTTGTTATATATATATATTTATATATAATTATATATATACAGAACTTCAGCTTGTTATGTTATATATAACATCTGAATGCTTGACTTTGCAATATACGTAACTTTTAATTCTGTTTGCTTGTGGAACTGTGTAAATAAGAAGATGCAACAAAATATGAAAAAATCTTCTGGTATCTTTAGAGACTGAAGTGACTGAAAGTATCAAGGATGTTCAGTTCTCATTATTTTGTTTCATAAACAACAAAAAAACCTGCAGGAGCATGTGTTCTGAAAGGCAGCTTGTTAAAGTCTAATACTTTCCTTCTACTCTCAGGTCTCTGAACTAGCAGCAGTTTATTTTATATTTATATGCTCTGGAAATTCTTTTGACTCTTTCCAAATTGTGAGTAGTTGGCAAGGCTGGTCTCAGAATTGGAGGGATGATTGCACTTTCTAGGTTTCTTTTATCCCTAAAAGTAATTTACTGTTTAAGTGGATTTAATAAAACACATCTTTAGTTATAAATATACAGCTCAATGTGATATTTTTCAATAATAAAACTAAAACCTTTATCATAGTTAATCACATAAATCTGCTGCAAAATGTTAATCAGTTTAGTCTTACTGCTATAAGCTGATTCAGAGGTCCCTGGTCATCTTCACAGTTCACTGTAATGCAGTAGGTTAGAAATTTGAGCTCTAAAAGGGATCTATAACAGCAACAGGATGATGAAGGACGCCATGTACCCACCACTAGAAAAAGCTAGTGACCCTTGTCTGTTTTCTGGGTAGACATAAATGAATAAATACATTCTGGACTTAAGTACAGAGTCAACTACTTCAGGAAAAGCAGGGTTAGCACAGAAAGACTAAAGTGCCTCTCCTTGCTTTCATGCATGAACAAAGAGCCATGCTAGTGAAGCATTTAAATTATTTTTTCTTTGTCAAATTTAACTTGAGAAGATGCAGATACGATAGGTTATTTGCAATGCATCTTTAAGAACATATCAGAAACACAGTCCGCATTATGCAGTGCCCAGCTTGAGGCACTGATGCCTAACCATCTTTGTGGGGCTTGTGTTTGCCTCATCCATAGTTCTCAGTGGTTTTGTACCATCATAAGTAGAATTAAAAACTAAGAATAGGGGAATCAGGATTTTCAATCTGGCCTTGAAATTCCTGGCTTCTTTTCATAAGAGCTTTTGGCATGTATGTATGTTTTGGCGTATGCTTGAACTCATTGGCTTTATTAAGATTAACTACTGACACATTTAATTTATCACCTTGTGAGATTTGGGTTGCAGTCAGGAACATTTACATTGATTTCCTCTGGCTTCTTTCTATCCGGTGTTGCAGTGGTATGTGGGTTTTATTGCCTTCTCTTGCCTACCTACCACTGAAGAAAATTACTTTGATCTGTATAAAGACTGGCACATTTTTGTACTAAGCCTAATGGGAGAGAAGGCAGAAATGCTCATTTCAAGAGAACTGGGGTCACTTGGTTTGCCAGCCCTCAGATCTCTGGGAAACAGATTGTTACTGCTGATTGCTTGCAAGAGGATTACTCCTTAGAAACATTTCTCATCCAGCTGAAAAGAATTCACTTTTGGTTTCTTTAGATAAGAAAGTGGCTATCTGAGGTTAACAAGCAACAGTGTAATGAAACAAATCATACAGGGTATATAAAATCTTCCCTACCTGGGGAAAGGAGATAACAGAATGTGTGAACTCAAGTCTGAGCACCTACAAACCATCTAGACACGTCTGGCTTTTCCCACTGGGTTTGCAGTAGGTTTGCAAAAATTGATACAACAAAAAGTTAGGATGATTATTCAGAAATGAAAATTTGGAAGACCAAGTGATGTCAGGGGAAAATGATTTGTTCTCAACAGAATAAAAAACAGTCCTGTAATGAACAAATTGTTTCCTGCTAATTTTTCCTATTATCAATAAGATTATGATGCTTTGTGAAAGTGAATGGATTTCTGGGTCTACTTTCTCATTTACATCATTCTTGTACTAGTGAAAATCTTTTGGCTTCCACTGCATTACACTTGACTGATATCAGTTTAATGGAAGAATAAAATTCAAAATATACCTGTTACCTGCATAAGGCCTTCAAAAGTGATTCTCCTGCTATCTTACCTGATATTCAGGAGGCAAATAAAATAAAAAATAACCCCAAACCCGCTATTTTTATATGTAATCAGTTATTCCATGGTATTTGTCCTTCTGTTAATTTATGGCTAACATTATGGAGTTCTTTCTCTTCCACCAGAACCTTTTTTAGAGACAAAAATGACTTGAACAGGGTTAGGGACACAGTCACTCCCTCACAGTAATTTCTTCTCTGCATTCTCAGATATTCACATTTGCTTCTCAAGGAGAAGTCATCCTCATATCTTGTGTCAGAGCTGTCAGAACATTTCAAAAAAATAAACATATTTCATTGCAGCATTGATACTGGCAGTTCTTAAAGATACACACTTTTAAAGCAGCGGAATGAAAAGTTATTTTTAGTTGAGAAGTTGAAGCAGGCAGAAAATATTGGGGTTTGTTTTACACAAGGAAGAATATTGCCATAATTTCTGAATGCCATCTGTTCTTGAATAAGAAGCAGCTCCTGATAGAGGAAAGTTCTGCATTTCTTCTCTTATTTGCTCTGACTTTCTTATTTTCATTGTCAAGCATTAATAGTCTGTTTGTGTTTGTAGTATTAAATTAGTGTAAGTAATCTTGAAATTGTATTTAACTATATTTTCCATTTTAAGTCTGAAATAAATATTAAATATTGAATCTTGATCAGAATTATATTCATACATTAGGGGGAAAATCTAATTTTAAAGAGATCCAGTAAAATCACATACTGGTGTTAAATTGACAAAGAGTAAAGCCTGTGACAGTCATAATGAATGTAGGTCTGATTGTTTACATGTCTTCTGCAATGTTATAAATTAAGTTAAGAGTATATGGAGGCAGTTCCCCAATAGGCAACAAACACACACACTCTTTCTACCTAGGTACATTCATCAGGAAAACAATCTAGAGTTTTACACTATCTTCTTTCACCTACTAATCAAAGTACATCTATACCCTGCAATGCTAATTGATGACAAAAGTTAACATTGATATTGGAATTTGAGTACTCCTACTGGAGTGTCACAAGCATAAAGAACTTACCTCATTGCAATCAAATGGAGAAAAAGTAACATATCCCAAAAACTCTCAAACACTGTACTATTTGCAACTTAGATTGTTCTGGCCAGAAAGAATGAAGGAGTGAAAATATGTGGAAGTCAAAAGATCAGTCAGTTTTCTGGGAATCTGAATGGATGGATTAAAATAGGCTTATTAGCACTGAGTGCTGAGCCAGCATGAACTTGCTCATGGTGCCCTCACACAGCAGTGTAACGATACTTCCCCCAGTTGACCTTAAAAGGTTTACTGGGACATAAAGCATTTCATTATCTTTAAGCTCTCGTTCCTCGCAATGAAACTCAGGGGAGCATGATGCCACAATCATCTGTCACAAAGATTTACATTCTAAATTAGAGTTAACTACAATATATGTATGATTTAGCGGATTGTCTTTAGTATATTATAGTGTCAGTGCTGGACATTCTATGCTTCATTTGCCTCCAGCTAGAAGATTTAAGGGGTAATAATCAGTGGCTGGAGAGGACTATAAATCATCCGCTTTTTAAATCAGCGTTTTTTCAAACCAGAGGTAAAATGGAGCTTGAAAATGTGCTATGCCTGACTTGACCCAACTGCATTCCCATGTTAAAGGGCAAATACTTTTCTCTCCTTTATGGTCCAATGTAACTGAAAAATGTAGTTGTGCATTATGAATTGAATATATTCTGGTCGTGGGATTGAAAACTTTCGTGGGAGAATTTAACTTGTTTCTTAGTGTTGTTTATAAAGTGAATGTATCAATAAGTGTTACTGATGGTTATCGAGTAAATGCATCAATAACCCAAGTAACCATTAGGCAAATATAACCTTGTTTTGAAGACACTCAGAAACTATATGAAGTCTAGCACAAAATAGGTTGTTTTACTAAGGAGCTTAAATTATCTCCCACGCCTAGGTGACACACAGCTCACATCAGTCTTGCTCTTTGCTTGGCTGGTTTTCATTGCTTCCATCTGAGTCAGTACTTAAAAAAAAGATATCCTAAGTCAGCAGTTATCCATCTAGAAAACAGACTAACTCTGCAGAGGTTGAGTTACTGACAATGTTTTCTGTTGTGAAGCAGTATACAGTGCCTATGGAGAATGTAGAATCTGCAGTGTGTCTGTAAATCACAAAACTCTTAACAGAAACATTAATTTGAACTGATTTTGACAGAAACATTGACACACAGGCAGTGACACAAAAGCTTCTTTTAGAATACAAATGGCAGGTAAGCATTGGCACTTTGAGGTATGGAGGGACATGTGTAAGAGTTTGGGTTACGCCTGGGTTAATTTAAACTTTTTTGTAAGTAATCTGTCAAAGTCAATTACTCTGTGAATTATTATCTGTTTTACAGGGCCTGTCATGTCCATAAAAATGCCTAGCAGTACATACACGAGCCACTGCTATAGGACATTGGCAAGTTTCCAAGATTTTGGGAAGAATGCAGCCAGAAAGGTATCCAAAAGTTTTAGGACACTGACCAGTTGTTTTAGAATGAACTTTCCTTCAAGAGAAGTTTTCTCCACCATTGGTCGCATTGCAGTTTTTCATACCCAACCTCGATGCTTCCATCTCTGTGCTTAAGGTGTGAAAATATCCAAGAACAAACCGCCAGTCTTCTCATATGCACAGACTAATTTGGACTATGAGCATGGAATGAAAAAAAAAAAGGAGAAAAACTATTTAGCATGGGGGGAAAGTTTTCACAAAATAGTTATTCTACAGTAGAAAATAATTTGGAAAAGCACTGGGGCATTGATATTGTAAACATTTAGAAATCTGTTTTCTACAAGAAGGTCATCTCATCCAGAATAGACACATTACTTTGCAGTGCCCTTCAGATATTCAAATCCTCAATTATCCACATGTTTTCAAGGTCCCTTGTGATATTTAGAGAGACAGGTTATGCAGTAACTGCAAAACCTGAACACTTAAGGTGAAAAAGTGTATTCAGTACTTACAGAGGAGTAATGTCACCTATTTCATAGTGAATGAAGTGAAAACATTGGGGTTTGTCTGGACACAAAGTGCTTTGTTGAATTCAGTTACACAGTGGAAATAAACAGCCTTCCTTAAAATTAAAAGTTCTCATTTCTACAATGGAAAAATATGGGTTATTGGGTACTTCCTAAACATTGACAGTAAAGATCATCTCAATAAATTCAACGAAATTATCACAAGGCTATAAATTTTCTAAAGTGCTATTTCACTCTTAAAATAACCATAGTTAAAGTATTCATCTAACCTGTGGCCCATAGATAAGGTGCAGTACAGATTAATAAAAGCTCTCTTAAGTCTGTAATGGATGACAACTATCTAGGTGCAGGTGTTCATAAATGAGAATTCACTCCCAATTAATTTCCATACCTGTGACTAGGATAGGATAATGACATGTGTCATATTGGCTCATCTGGTCATTTGTCAGAGCTTGGCACTGATAACAGATCTCAATTTCTGTAGAGGAAGGTTTCTGGTTATAACCTGAAATTATAAGAAACTTGTCATTGACTGTTTCCAGAGAAGGGCTTTTATTTTTCTGTTCATGAAGGTTTAATGCTAGTCTACATTGTTAAATAAATAAGATATACAGAAGTCTAAGAAAATATGCTGCTTTCTGCAGTTCTGCCTGTATTGCTCCAGCAAAGAACAACTGCAACATTCAGATGGCAAATAAATCATCTTTTGGTCTAGTGGACGTGTGATAAACAGTTCCAACTTCGTAACTTAATTAATAGCTAGGAAGCAGAAAAAATGTAATTGATTCACTAAGTTGTCTAGAATGAAGGATTCCTAATTATTTTTTGTTTAGTCTGAGTATTGAGCTATACTGTTTCCAATACTCACTGACATACTCATTTGATTTGTACAGATGAAGTCTTAACAGTAACTCCATTAATATCAAACCCCGGAATGGAGGGGTTTACTCAGATGGAACAAAATTCCACTGGTTTTGGTAAGAATCTCTAGAGAGATAAACTAAAAAATACCTGGTTTCTTTGTCTGTGTAAATCATTATTTTTCTCTCAAGATCCTGTTTTTCAGTTAAAAAAATACCTTTGAAATGGAGGTTACTCTGGAATGAGCTGACAGCTGGTTCCACAAAACTGCCTGGCAGCAAGCAAAGCTCATGTGATGGTGAGGAGCAGACACCTGTCTACCTTGAGATCTGCTACATGCAACCCTATGAAATCTACTATGTTTAGTTTATAAAGAACACATAAGCCCCTCCCAACCTGATGTTTTGCTCTGCTCATGGAGGACTGTGCCTTTTCTATGCTGTAACAGGCTCTGTCCCTGCATTCAGGATGTGCTGGAATGAATAAGCTTCTCTCAAAGAGCCTGAGAAACCTGTGGTCAGCAAAGGCTGGGTGGCAGCTGGAGAGTGATGTCACAGCTTGGGTTTAGTTTTTTTAAAATAAGACTAGGTACAAATGAGCATATGTGGTGAATGAAGCTGGGAAATAAATCTGATGCTGTAAAAGGGATTCAGCCTGAATCTTATCAATGAGGTGGTGGTACCTTAATTCCTAGACTACCATCTCAGGGGCCTTTTTTTCCTACTAGTTCTATCAGCTCTCTCTGCCGGATACTATTTCTCATTCCACTCGGTTCCTGCACAGGAAACTAATGCAGTGCCCACAATACACAACCACAGAAGGCAATTGCACTATAAGATAATGTGATCTTGAAACCAAGTCTGCCTGGGTGTTTGTAACAGTGTGAGAAATTAAAAGAGTAATTTTACTTACTTCTCCAGAGCTGCCATTAAGCACACTTCTGAGAGCAGAGATCATTAGTTTTAATAGAAAATCAGACAAGTGAACAGTGCAATTCTTGATTATTATTGTAGAACACCTTGCAGCACCTAACATCGTTATTTTCCCCACAATGAACAGCACTAATATTTTATTTCTAAATTATGCAACACTGACTTTAGCTCTTCACAATTTTACCATGTACATCTTTTTTAATGTGAATAGAAGACACTTAGGAAGGCCAGTAGAAACACACTGATTATGGTTTTAGTCTACAGTGAAGTTACTCGACTTTCTTTGAAATTGGTTTGTGTAATGGAGAAAACTTTTATCACATAAGTCAGAATTCAAGTCTGGATAACTAACTGTTGCTGTTTAGCCAAGAATTAATGGAAACTATTTATTGGTTACTTCCATAGTTGGTGTCTGTTCCGCTGTGAGGAATGTTTTGGGTCTTTGGCCACATTGGACTCCTTAGATACTAAGTATGGCCACAAATTCATCTTGAAATCTGCACTTAGATCTGCAACATGTAACCATGGTGCCAACTTTGTTTTCCAAAGTAATCCTTTCTGTCTCTGGAAAATAAATGTATCTGCTGTGTGTGAAGCTATAGCTTAAAAATATTTGGAATGCTAAGCAAGTGCATAATAAAATGACTTGTTCAGTTCATTTCCAGAAACAATTCAAGATTTAGGGTTTCAATGTGTAAGTTTTCATGGCTAACTTCTAGCTTTTGGGATCTCACTGTGTTTACTTTTGTGTAATACCAAGTGCTCAGTAGTATGAGAACCTGAGTTAACAGTCATCCTCTTTAAAATAGGAAATACTTTTTCTAAGTGTTTCTCCCAATGTTTTGTTCCAGATCTTACCCTCACTTTGGCTACATACACGTTTGTTGATGTGAAGTAAAATCATAAGTTTTTTTTCAAGAGGAATTTTTTTCAAAAGAGCATCAGTATATCAATATCTTTAAGTGCACCATCAGAGATTTAGGGATTAACCCCTCATTGCCTTTAAATGCACTTTGGAAAAAATATTACATTTATAGTTAGTTTTAGTGATGTGGGAAATCTTACCTTAATCCTGTGTTTACACATACCATCTCTCAGCTTTGAAAGACCTCAACAGACTGTTTAGTGCACTAGCACTTGCTTAAACTTAGGCAAGGTGGTTTTCTGATTCTCCTGTCCTCTGTGAATAAAGAAAAATACCCACAGAGAGTGATTCAGAGCAGCAGGTTAACTGTAAGAGTTCTGATTCATTTTCTGGAGGAGTGCATCTCTCTCTGGTGATTCCAGATAGAATTTACCAACCTGCCTCCCCAGTCTAAAATTAGCCTGTGTGGATCTTACGTGCTTATTTTTATGGGGAGTTTGGTTCTCCTGGCTTCATGAAATATTGAATGCTGATGAGATAATTTCATCACTGGTCCCCATTACCAGGTTTTTGCTAGTCAAACTGAATTTTACACTTGATATTTGTTGAGGGAAGTTTTAAGAAATAGGGGTTGTCATCACTTCAGGTTGGAGGTTCTCTGGGGAGGCAAATAATGCTATCTTTTTGTTAGAGCTCTAGCATGCTGTAGTCATTGCTGTGGTGCATTTAATTTGCTTGTTGTCAGTTTATAAGTGAGGTTGTGATGTGGCTTGCTGGGATGATGGGTATCTCTTGGAGAGGAGAGGTATATTCCTGCCCTTGGGATCTTCTCACCAGCTGAGGAGGGAGAAGGTTCCACTTTCTTTCACTGCAGGGAAAGAATGGGAGAGAAGAGTCATGGGGATGAGCAGCAAGGTTGCACATGGTTCCTGAGATATGTAGGGAGGAGTGAGCTAGGATTAAAGAGAGGAGAAGAAGAGAAGCATATCCTTAGTATAATGCAAAAGCTTAGGCTGATCTTGCTCAAAACTTTTCCCGCTTTGAGGATCCAGCACATATATACATGCAGATCTCATTGGATTATTCGGTAGTTAGCCTGAACATGTTGGAATATTACAGTTAAAATCCCCACAAAATAAAACTAGAGAAAAGACATGTGAGAAAATGAAAGTCATGTATTTCTGGTATATTCAGTTACGTGGTGCTCTCCTACTATTGCAGAAAACTCAGAAGTCACCCCTCAGACATGTGGATGCAAAATAAAACACGAAGTTCACTGTGTGGAGGCAGTGAAACTTTCATATCCATCCCTATGAGAAACTGAAATATTACCTAAACCTGACAAGAAAAAATACTTCTGTTTTCCAATGTTGAATGAAGATGATAAAATAGCATTACAGAAAGAAGGTAAAAACAACCCTACAGATTACCGATCTAGGATTTAGCTCTTCAGATTCCTTAATTAGCATCCCCTGCCTATTTTGTTTTCAGTTCTCTTGTTTCTTGTTCCATGACATATTATCACTGCTGGTAGAAAGGAAATTAATTGCTCCTGAAGGTTTTACAACAGAAGGTAGGGACAATGTATTCAAATTTAATGAAGTCGTCACTCAGGGGCCTCTTCTTTGTTCACCCAGAGATATAAATGAATATTTGCTCTTGCCACGGTTATATCTGTGCTTTTTTGTATGCAGTCTTCCTTGACAAACTGAACTGTTCAAAACTAAAACTTTAGTCTAAAATTCTTGGCTTACTAATTGCTATCTTTTAATGTTTTTTTTGTCTAAGGTCTTTATTGTTCTCAGTGAACCACTCTGAACTGTTTTGAAGTGTGCACTAGGAAGAACAATCTTCATTTAGAAAAAAAGGAGTGGTAAAGTTATGTGAGAAATGATTTTGTCTCATCTAAAAGGATCTCTCTAATAGCATGTTCTCCAGATAAATGGAAGTTCTATGAAATTATGGTACAAAGGAAAATAAAGGTCAGAGCAACAAGTGAAACTGTCACATTCCATTGCCTACAGTACTAAAATATTAACTGTGCCTGCCAGGGGTACTTCTTATGTGTTAATAAATCATTATGTTTGACTCTAGTGAAGTATAGCTGTAGAACAAAGCAGACCATATCCTCAGAAAATGACATCATTCTCTTTCAGATCAATGTATTACTACTTCCCTTGTTTTGTCTTAAACATATTTTATACAGTACACTTTGCTGTTGTCAGATATAGGATGGAAGTTAATTATTCTGATGGTTCAGTGACAGAAGCTGCTTGTCTGTGACCTTACTGAATTGAATTGGCTTTCCACAGCTTAAGTTCTGTTTTGTGCATTGTTCCTTAAACATCACATGTCCCAAAGATCAGATTGTCATCTAAAATTCCCAGTTTGCTAATTTGATTTTTTAAATTTTGCTGCTAAGATAATTGATCTCTTCTTTGTTAGATCATTTCCTTCCTGAGCTGAAATTGATCATAATTAGATGCAGAAACTATGGAGAAAAGATCAGCTTTAGAGGAAACTCAATTGCAATTGTATGGGTGGATGATATATTTTGTTACAATATCTCCATAATATGTACCCCTTCAATGGCTTTCTCTATATGCAGAAATAGTTTGAGAAAGGGACATTCTTGAGGAAAACAAGGTACTGGTATTTTGTTGGGGACCTGATAGGAAAGAGCTAACTGAATAGAGAACAATTTTATTCAGAAACCTTCCTTCATTTCAAAATACATAGAAATATTTTTGCTTGGCATCTGTAAGACCATTAGAATTTTTACAACTGCCCCTGGCTCCAATGCAGCTGTTGGAGTTATAACCCATCTGTGTGCTTACAGAGAACTTCTGCGGGCAGATTCCCAAAGCTGTCAAGTCTTGCATGCGGACTGGGAGACTCAATACAAACTACCCCCTTTTACACGCTCCTGTAGCAGTGCACAGATCAAGTGTGCTTGTCATGAAGGCCCCCAGTCCCTCTGTCCCTCCTCAGAAACCTTCAGACTAGATATGTATTCAGCATATCGCTGTCCTTCATCTGAGAGGTCTGAATTCACAATGTTTATCCTCTTGAAACATCATTTACTTGTACTAGATGGCTAGAAAGAGCCAGGGCTAAAGTGAAGTTCAGAAGAAAATCAACACTACTTCATATTTCATTTTGTGGAGCTACAGAAAGAACTCCTGTAGATAATTATTGTGCTATTACAAAGAGCTAGATATAGTTTTACTCATATTTCTAAAGGATAGACCATTTTACAACATTCAAAAATAGCCCAAATTAGCTTCAGATCAAGGACAGCAAGAGAGGATTGGGGAATTGGTTTCTATGAACAGCAAGAGAGGACTGGAGAAAGACCCTCTTTTCTTAATGCCTTTTCCTAAGTATCTGTGCCTATGTGATGTCAGGAAGAGGCTGCAGACCTATGTCATTCCTTTGTCTGTCACTTTATCGCAGTTATTGTGCACCCAGTAGGTCGGTTGAAAGGGATTCAATGTACTTAGTGAAAATTCTCTCCTCCCCACATTCCCCGGCTGAACTTGTCAAAATGATGTTGTGCTCTATAATCTTTAAAAAAATACATTACCTCTAAGGAAGGTGCAACAGAGAGCCAGCTGGTTTCATATACACAGTCATACACATGATAAAACATTTTCTTTCTTGTTGGAATGAGAAGGGCCCAAAGAGTTACAGAATTCTCACATTTATCCTTTCTGCAGCTATGTCATGGTTTAGCCCTGAGCCGGCTAATTTCAGCAGCTAAACCCAAGCAGTTGTCTCCCAGATCCTACCACCACCACCAGGGAAAGGGGAAAAGAAAATGGATGGAAAAAAAAAGAGTTGCAGTTTGGAAACTAAAACTACAGCTTTAATGAAAGAATAATGATGAAAAATAATTAGGAAGTAACAAAAATATACAAATATGTGAGATCATGTCCCCACCCCACCCCTCGATGACTATATGTCCCCACAAATACTGAGCAGACAAGAGGGAATAGATCGGTGGCTAGAAGGGAGCTGGACTCATGAAATGGATTGAGGAATGCTTGGATCTGGAGTCAGACAAGGTCTTCATAGGACATCAGCCATGGCAGAAGAGAGCAAGAACCCCATGATCTCTCAGTTTTACACAGAGTATGACTTATATATGTTGGAATACTATGTTGGTCAGTTTAGGGTCACCTGTCTTGTCTGCCCCTTCTTGCAGGTGTGGCCCTTTTTCATCAGCTCTGGTTTGGCCATGGTTACTATAGGAATAAGTGTAAGCATTGGTCTTTCTGCATACCAATGTCCCATATTATCACTTCTAGAGAGAAACTGTCCAAAAAACATGCAGTTAGCTCTCAGAAAGTGAAATTAATTAGGTGAGTCTGAGTTAGAGTCACAAAACTGACTCTAATTTAACTCAAACCACAACAAAGTAACATTAACTTCAGTCAATGGCCTTATGTTTCACAGTTCTTTCCCATTAATTGTAATGGTATATCAGAAGAGCAGCAACAGGTGTTTGTCTCCAGAGTTGCACCAATTGCAGTGAAAAGGTGTATCAAACTAGCAATGCAGTGTATCTAAGAAGAGGAATCCAAAATGCTGCATTTTAGTACCTTCCATTTTTATTGATGACCAATTCAAAAGCCAGAGTAAAATTTACCTCCTTGTTGCATTAATCCTTTCTCTTCACCTCTGATGAATGAAAGGGGTTCTTCTCTTAATGAGAAAAGAATGTAATATGGATCTAATTTGAAGGCATCTCCTTTGCCTCCCTTTATCACCAGTGCCCTCAGCACTGCCAGCACAACACTGGACATTAGGGCTGATAAACTGCATTCTCTCTTCTGGCTGGCATACTGTGTCCTCAAAATGGAACTAAATATGTCATAAATAAATAACGGCTATCTTTTTACACTGAATATTTTATTATAATGCATATATGTACAACTAAGGATGGGTGATTTAGGCTAGCTCTGAATATTTTTGCTGTACTTTATGTCTATGAAAGATATCTGAAAATGATATCTTCTCATGAAGTATTGTCTTCACACAGGTAGAGCATATTATATTAAAATGCTAGTAGATCCTTTCCACAGGATCACTATCATGATGCCCTCTAATTTCAACTTGATTTTTTTTTTGCATTAACAAAGCACCTCTGTTTTGAAGAAGATCCAGAAGCATTCTAAACACTGTAACAGATTAAAACACAAGCTTGGAATACAGATTTCCGTTCTCATGTGCAAGCAGCTTTCTGTGGATAAAGAGATGGGGGAAACAGAAATTACTTGTTTGGTTTTACAATAAGAATGCAAAAAGAAAGAATATGGTGAAATCTTAGAGCTTTCAGTGGCAATTTGGAATCTCTCATAATTGTGTCTGGCACGTTACCAATGAGGATTGTTTTTTTCAACATTTTTGGAAGAATTCGAATGAGTAGATGTCAGCAGGCTCTTACCTGAAAAGATAAGCCAAAGCTGAGAATCTTCCAGGTAGTTTTCAAGCCCTACTGTGAAATTACTGTGTCACCATAGTAACCTCCTAATTGCTAAATGTGGAGAGTAAGTGTCCCATATTATCAGAGATTTATCTTAAACCAAAAATTTAGACTTTGTCTGAGTTGTGGACTTTCCTGGCTGAGAAGGAATTTGATTGCTCTCTGGAATGAATATATATAGCTAAACACTAGAAAAGGGAAAGAAATAATTAAGCTAAAGTACAAGGTTTTACTTAGTAGATTGGAAAAGGTACCGAGATGAGGCCTATAACACTCGGACAGGTTTTTTTTTCATAACATTTCTCGTAAATATTGTGGAGCCAAAAGATTTTCTTGTAAAGTATAAGATGTGGTTATTTGCCAAAACTGTAACTGTCCTCCTCCTCGTCCAAGGTCACCAAGTACATTCTACACACTGCACATTGGAGACTGAGAGCAGGAAAAATATAATTAAATTCATTCTGTGCTTTATTTCTTAGTGATCTCTTGGGGATAGGCAGACAAGAAGCCTTACAAGCCTGGCAGACTAATTTCTGGTGCCAGTTTTTTTTTCCCAAGCATCTCAAAATCACTTCCACCTTACTGGACATGACGCAACAACACACCAGCAAAATGCAAGGTTTGTCAACGTGTATGCACGACCTTGGTCCTGCGCACGCACACACATACATGCAAGGACACATACAAACAACAGGTCGTAAAAGAAGACATCACAACCAGAGCTCCAGTATGTGCACATGGATACAGGTTTAGGAAGAAGTCACATAGCCATCAGGTGACATACCCTGACACACACATGAACCTCACAGGGGATGCATGCATTTCAGGTCACATGGAGGTGCTCATTTCATAATGTTCATGTAGTTGGTTCACATTCAATGAAGACAAGGGAAAACGAAGCAGATAACACACTTGGAGAGTTTCTCTCATAGACCACGTAGCTTTGCTGCCATATATCTTCTGTCTTACTGAACTCCAGCAGACAAACACTCCAAAAAGGAANAATGTACTGCTTTGTTTCTGAAAGGATATTTGCAAGCAGATTATTTTTTTTTTTACTTCTTTGTTGTTTGAAATTACTAAATCAATGCATTTGTGATTAGAATTTTTAATCGATGCCTTGCCTGTGACTGGTACTCAGAATATTTGATATTCTAGTTGCCTGGTAGAGACAGGACAGATAAATCTTGTGATGCTATTTCCTTATTCTGGTTTGATTGACAAATGAACCTTTCTAAAATAAAAATGTCATGTGGGAAGAAAAAATATTCAGTTTCTGTGAATGTTTGTGTGCTCACTTTGAAATTTGTTTTCCAGAATTACTTATGCCAGTGTGATTTGGTCATACAAATATTTGAACAAAATAAATACAAGCTGATAGGAGCTGTGCCAAACCAAAATGTGAGCAAGTATTTTAAGATATTTTTTTCTCATGTATTTTTTCAGCTTGAAATAAATAGAGAAAAACTACAGATTTTTTTTAAGCTTTATCTATGTAATGACTAAAAGCCAGTTTCTATTCTGCTGTGCCAGAACTACCTACTTAGTGTTTTCCAAAGAAATAAAATTCATGCATCTATACGCGACTCACTTTTCTTTATTATGCTTAGGATGGATCCAAGAACATGACTTATCACATGCATTCATGAGGAGGGAAAGGGCCATTAATAGTATCCCTTCCAAATGAATAATTAAGCTAGGACTGCAAACGATACTTTGCCTTATTGCTGAAATAGAGTGCACCAGCCCTTATTGGAGATAACTGGCAAGCTTAACAACATTATTTTAATTTTGTTGCCCAAAGGATGATATAACGTGGGACAGTGAATTGAAGAATTATTTTTGGGGTTTGAGTAGTGTTGTTGTGGCAGTCCTGCTTTGTGTTTTTTGTTTCTGGATTTTTTCTTTCCCTTGGCTGTGAGTTTCAGCAGCTGATTACAGACTCTTTGAAACTAGGTTGTTCAGCTGAAGAGTGGGACATCACTCTAAGATGGAGAATGAGTGGCTAGCAGATGGGACACTGAATAAGGGCTCAACTCCTCTGGTTTCTGTGTGTAGTCCTGCCTGGATTTTCTATGCCAACTTGGGAATCTCACTTAAAATCCTCCTTACTTCTGTTTCCTATCTGTAAAACAGTAGTAGTAATTCTTCCCTTGTTTTTTTTGTGAGAACAACCTAATATTAATGTGGTGATTAGCTAAGTGATATAGAATGGACTGAAGATTGAATCCAGATGATAAATTCAAATCAAACTTTCTGCAGAGATGTCATTGCCTGGCTGAGTGTCAGAGGCAGCTGAGTGTTACATTACCTGGGTGCTGAACCATCAGTCTCTGCATGTCAGACTATCAATATTGCACAAAATCAGAATCCCATAGAGTGTTTTAGAACTCAATGCTTTTTTCTAGTATCTTAGCAATTTTGTTACGAGGTTTCCCTTTTTATTAGCTGAAATTCTGATAAAAGCCACTTTAACATTATGGCTTGCACACTATTGTAACAAAGGTAGGTGGTACAAAGAGCTATTTCTCTCTTTGTTACAAATTTTTCTTCTGTCTCTGAGTGACAAACATCCATTTGGAGCTTTCAGGAGGAAGAGTGGCCTCCCTCAGATGACTCAGGCTTGGAGCACTGCAGAGAACTCTCTCTACTAGTGAGCAAACACATTGTAAGCCCTTGCAAAGGGCAGCAAAGTGGTTGTTCTCCCCAGGGCTCTGCAAATTGCTATGGCAAGGACGATAAAGAGGATCCTTTGAATATGTCTTGGAGAAGATGTCTTTCTCTGCTGTGGTCACCTAGCTAAGAAAGTGAAATGGAATATGATGAGCTGAGGCTATCGTGAAATATTGTAAAACACCAGGCTGTTCTCCAAAAAACTAGCTTCAGCTATATATGTGAAAGAAATTCATTTGACAGAATGAGAGCATTTAAAATGTTTTTAAAAAACTCTAATGATGGTAAGAGCTTCTTATTTTATATTAGACTCTGAGGGCGGCAATATTATTAGCTGATAGCAGGTTACATTTTTCATTACGGAATCACAAGATGGTTTGCTACTGGAAAGCGATACTATGTTCAGAATCAAGTAGGTACATGTTTTTCCCCTTGTAACTTTTATCACTTTACATAAATACATATGTATGTGTATATATATGTGCAATGTGCATATGCCTATATATGTGAAGCTAACACACATATTTGTTTACTAAAACAGAAGTGTTGAAACTCTGATACGGGCTGGGTTTAATTCATTTACTCTTTGGAAATGAGCTAGTGTATATCTTGGATGTCAGTACCATATATCGATCTATTATAGCATGTGTGTGCGCACGTGTATGTAGAATATATAACAATAATCATCCTCAGATTCATAACAACAATCATCCTCAGATTCATTCATACATGTGTATGTGAACTCACCCCAGATGTTCACCTCATAAGCCCTTAGCCTGACTGTACCCACACATGTCTGTGGCAGAAAGGATGATGGAATATGTATGAGCAACTTCCTTGATTATGTTTGTCACAATGTCAAAGTATCGGCAGCTGTTCTAGTTGAGATGTGAGTAAATCTGGCAGACCATAGTAAAAAATTAGTTCTCTCTTTATGTAATTGTCCTACTTCTGTTTGCAGCTTTCCCAGCCATATTCAGCTTGTGCATGTATCATTCAAGAGCCACAGTTTTTCAGGCTGTTGAATATATTTTCTGTAGTGGGGTGGATAATTATGAGTCCACTATTTATTCACTTTCATGCTTCTATTTTTTAACAAATTTAAAGATGTTTAGTATACTAGCACAAAAAAAGTGTTGCCCTCAATGCACACTGAAACTTCCTTTTGTATTAGTCCAGATTGAATGCTGTGAGGGAGGATGGCTGTCAGTCCACCAGTTGTGCAACAGAATGATTCATGTCAGACCCTTAGAGGGAATTACATCATTCTTGGACATTCGTATTCCCAAATTTATATTTGTCATTCTTCTATTTGAAAAAGATACCTTCAAACTGAAATTGTTGTTTCTTCCAGTAATTGTAGACCTTGCTGTTTTCAGAATGTTTGGAATGTTAAAAATGTCTGTTTCGTGATCTGCATATTCTCTACTAATCTGAAGAGACTATCCCTGCTCAAAAATTATGGATCAAACTTAGAAATAATTATATTTAAGATGGGGGGGGAGAAAGATCACATCGGTTTTCAGTTGCCTTGACTTCATTTTATACCTAAGGGAAAACTTCCTATTTGCAAGAACTCCAAACCTATCATTAGATGCATGTGCATACACCCACACCTACAGATAGATGCTAGCCTACCTCTTTCCTAGTCAGTGGAAATTCCAGCTAGACAGCAGTAAGGCTGCCTACTGTCTTACACAACCAAGGCCTACATCTACATAATTAAATTTGGTCTTGTAAGGGAATATTACACAAAACTAGGGAAAAAAGTAAGTAGTATTTGTAGTGCCTGCATGACAAGAAGGTAGCATCTCCTCTCTAGTAGTTATGCTTGTAGTCTCGATACCCTCCAAAACATCTCTTGAGACTCTGGTTCTACAGAATGCTGCTTGCCAGGTATATGACCATGACTCTTTAGCTTCTGTTTCCAATATCTAGGTATCCTCAAGACAGTCCACATGTCTAGTGTGTTGCAGGCTATTGCCCGTCAAGAATAGCTTGGTTTATCTTGGCTTGTGATACACAAAAAGTATAGAACTACTATTAGTACTTTTCACTTTTTTTTTCAGAGTCAACGAAGTATACTGAAGTCCTGTAAAGCTGAAGGAATAATCTAGGGGAAAAAAAAGGCCTATAATTCTCTCCCCCAGGCAGATTTGCAGGGGAAAACATTACAAGCTAATGAATATCATTTACATGCCATTACATTAATGAAAGAATAATAGAGAGAAGCAAAGCGCTTTCATTAATGATAAATTTTAGAGTCAATTGAAAAGGCAGATCATCTGTATTTATGGTCAGCTTCTTTTTTAATGAATAAGATGAAAACAAATTAACAAGTAAGAAAACTGGTGGGTCACATTTGCACATTCAATATTTCCATGTGTTGTCTAACTGAAATATTTTTGCAGAGAACTTACGAGTTTGCTGTTTAGTGATTTATTCCTTTGTTCAGTGTAATCTTGACTATTATAAGCAGCTACATCAATACATACTTTTTCTCCAAACAATTGAAGTGTGTGCCAGTTTTAGTGAGATTCAGAATGTACCTAANAACAAATAACACGAAAACAAATTAACAAGTTTGAAAACCGGTGGGTCATATTTGCACATTCAATATTTCCATGTGTTGTCTAACTGAAATATTTTTGCAGAGAACTTACGAGTTTGCTGTTTAGTGATTTATTCCTTTGTTCAGTGTAATCTTGACTATTATAAGCAGCTACATCAATACATACTTTTTCTCCAAACAATTTAAGTGTGTGCCAGTTTTAGTGAGATTCAGAATGTACCTAATTACTTTGGTATATGGCAAGGGTTGCACTTTGTGGAAATATTTAAGACTATGGAAATTTTTCATTTCATTAAGGAACTAGGCACCAAAAGGTCATCTGTGTTTATGGTATTTCCTTTCCTTAACACTGGATTTCTGTTGTTACTGATTTGTTTGTTATGAATATAAATCATTGTTTTGAGAAGGCAAACAGCCTCATTTCTCTACAATTAGAAAAGAGCAACTGTGTAGGCTGGCTTGATCTGTGGGCATGTGAATAAATACTTGATTGATACTCAGATATTTTTTGTGCTTTCCATACTCAGAAACTGAGGGATCTCTTACAGTGTCTGTAGTCTGTTTCTATTTCTGAGAAACTCTCATTCTAGTATTTAACACAGGCTCTTTCCACATTTTAAAACCACATTTTTTGTTTTGTGAAGACTGCAGAATGTCTGCAAGTAAGAATATTGTCATATGTCTGTTTGACATAAATGCAACAAATTCCAAAAGAAAAAGTTGCCATTGTCTAGCCAGGCAAATGTTTTGACCTTTGTTTCATTTTAACTGGGCTCTAATTGGAAAGTTACACCATACATGATGGATTTAAGAGATCGGTTTTGCACAATTCAGATTTTTTAGTTGTGTGAGAATCATAGAATCATTTAGGTTGGAAAAGACCCTTAATATCATCGAATCCAACCACTCATCTAACACTGCTAGTCCACTACTAAACCATGTCCCTAAGTGCCACATCTACACATCTTTTAAATCACCTCCAGTTGTTTAAAAGAATTATAACAATACAGGCAGATTTTTTCTCACATGTTCACAAAGGTGCCTTAAGATTCTTCCTGCCTTAGACCTAGTGGTACTAAAAGATTACAAAATACTTTAACTTTCAAGCATTTGTAGGTAGTCTTACTAATGAACATATATGCAGAGTGACACTTCCTTATATTTAAATGAATTTCTACCTTTGCAGAGGCATGATACTGCTGAACTGGGCATAATCTTTCTCTGTATGAGGTCTCTGTCCAAGCCATTTTTTAATTCAGAGGCACAGAACTGCTGTGTATATATTTTCCTACCTCTTTTTTGACTCCCAGTGGGTGGTAGTATAGTTGCTTTGGACTTTAATTTATACTATTTCCTCTGAGGCCTATTAAGTATATAACATTGTGCATGACCTGCTTAGCTCAACAGCCAGTCTGGTGGCTGATGGATACTTGGTTTATGTGGATGAAGCAAAAACAGTGATGAAAACTGATTACAAGCTAGGATACAAAACTAACCCAACTGCCTCAAACTGAGCAGCTCATTCCAGATGCTTGCCCTCCAGTGTAATTTGCTCAGCTCTGATGAACAATGTGTGATGTAGGGGGTTGATTTGAGGGGCTGCTGGAGCTGATGGTCTACCAGCAGCTCAGGGGGAGTGCTTCAGCACAACAGATCACATCCTATGCCGCCACCTTGCCCCACTGGCCAGCTATGACAGGTGTGATCTTATCCTATATTTTATTTTCTTCTGATGCCATCTGTGATCACCACTGTTGGCTCCAATTCATGATTTCAACCAATAAAAGACAAATAAAGGACTAAGGAGAAGCTCAAATCTCAGACTCTGATGAAGTTTTCGTGATTATTTTCAAAATTAGAAGGCTAGAAATTTGAGGTTGAAAGACATTTGACCTGTGTGCATGAAGCTTGCACAAAGGATCTATTTCTCAAGTAAACTTCAGGCTTTCACAAGTTTGATGGTGCTGAGAGCAAGGAGTTTTTCTTCTGTTGGCAATAGTGTTATGCCCAGCCATGGCAATACGTTGTACACTGGCATCTCAAAATAACAGCAAGCACATGAAGAAATTTGACCTTCCAGTGTTTCTCCTGAGAAGTTGTCTGTAAACTCTCCCAGAGAGGAGCCCATGGCTCAAAGTAGTTAGCCTGTGGTTTCACACATTTTGAAAATCAGATTTGAGCATATCTTATGTAGGTTGCATAGTTTCAGGCTATACAGGTTATCTAGTCTTTTATTGTTATTTTTAATCCTCCTATCCCATTAATATTACCCAGAGGTGTACCAAATCGTATGGAATACTGCTTGGAGAGGATAAATGTATTTCTTATGCAATGGTTTCTCTTCTCTGGTAGCTCTAGTATCCAGGTTTTGGTTTTGCATTCTTTGCTTCCACCCCTGCAGATTTTGATGCTGCCAATAGTAGACTGTTCCTGGCTGCTTTTAAGAACAGAGAAGGTGGAGGAATACTTCCATTATATTTTTTCCTTTCATGGCAGCTTCTTGTTGATTTAGCTGTTAAATAGTTCGAAGGCAACAACCATCTGTTTAAGTCAATGTCCTGTTCCATGTCTCCCCAGAGAAAAGACAGCAGTCCAGAAGGAAGCGTCAAGTGTAATTTGCTGACTTCCTTGCGTAAATACTACCTAAAAACTAAGATATTTTGCTTCTACATTTTCTTTCCCTTGAGCTGGAACAAGCTAATTCAGACTTAAGCGAACCAGAGACTAATTTTAAATGGGAGACAATGGCCTTCCCTAGAACTAACTTCAAGGAAAGGTAAGAACTGTAAAGAAAGCAAACCCAAAAGAAGAGAGAGATTCAGTTTTAGGGACTTTCATGTACCTACTATGTCTGTGCACTGAATGCAATAATTTTTCCATGTGCCAACTGGTTTAGTTCTAAAACTGAGTCAGATTTAGATCACTTTGACATCTGATTCACTCTGTGTCAATCAGAAAGCAGTTTTTAAAAGCTAACATGTAATTAATGAACCAAAGTTTTACAGAATAATAGCAATCTGAGTCCATATTGTAGAAAATTCATTAATTCTGCATTTTTTAAAACTGATGATTGTGTGAAAGAATGATTCTTTGTGTCCATTAAGGTTGATAATACAGACATCTGTGAAATGCGATAAGTAAGCAGGTAAAAAATGTCCATGTTTCTGATATTCAGATTACTTTCTAATTGGTTTTGGCAGGAACATTGCTTAATTATGTGATGGATCCATGCCAAGACTCTCCTTTCTTTCTGCCACTTCAAATCTGAATAGATACTTCAGGCAATTTTGCCCATTATTTTGCACAGGATTTCTCTGTGTGAAACAAATTTTGAAAGACTGGAAGAAGATAGAATCTTTGCCTATGTTCAAATACATTTTTCAGCAGTGGGAAGAGACAGCAAGGACAATCATGTGTGAGTAATATGATCAGAACACACGTAAGAAAACATTACTATAATTCTGATAATATTTTATAGTTTAGAATTTAGGTAAAGCTGGACCACTGCATGGTTTTATCAGTAGATTGTTGGTTACAGGGTGCTTTGGGTAACACATGGGGAACCACTGCTCTTTCAAGTTTTTCAAGTCTCGGAAATTCCAAATACTGCCTTTCAGGCTGGGATTCACTTCTCTTAAAATAACTTATTTAACAGATAGATATCTAACCTTATCTTGCTGCTTGACATCTGTAATTAATGGGGAGGGACAGACACTTCCAGAAGGCAACTCATCACATCCTAACCCAGAGGATCAATGTAGAGGGGCTGAGTTTCATTTAAAAGATGCCTGTCTCTCTATATTAGTGACTGGCCAGAACTCATAGGACTGTCTTAGCCTAGAATATTTAATTTGAAAGGTATAAGATTATGCAGTATAATCCTACTTGCTTCCAGATTTGTATGAGAGATGATAAACTGAAAAGATGATCTCCAGAACTGCAGAGGCACTGGTACCTTCAGTCTTCCTAGTAGCTTAAATCCAGATTTTCTCAGAGCTTCAGTGTTATGATGTATACAAAGCTAAATGGATACATGGCAATTCACATCAACACCCACTGCTTTTTTTACTGTTGTGGACTGCTCCTCCTAGGAGGTGCTAGTGTTCATTCAGGTTTCCAAACCATTTCTTTTGGATCTCTTCCCTCATGGCAACTACTCTGAAGGTTGAAGTGTTACCACCTTATCTTTCATCCAGCTTTCTTTGATCTTTGTCCCATAATCCAACAGTTTGCACATTTGTTTCCCACTTTACTCCCAAGATCCCTTTTTTATTGTCATCTTGGTACAGACTTTTCCATTTTGTGAATTTCTTAGTTTATATTGACTAGTCTTTTTAGATGAAATTGGTGAAATTATCTTCTTTTATTTTTTTTAATTAAATCATGGAATCACAGAATGGTAGGGTTGGGAAGGATCTCTGGAGATCATCTAGTCCCCTAATAAAATAGATTAACCTAAAGCATGTTGCAGAGGAACATGTCCAGGCAGGTTATGAATATCTCCAGAGAAGGAGATTCCACAGCCTCTTTGGACACTCTGTTCTGTCAACCGCAAAGTGAAGATCTTCCTCATGTTCAGGTGGAACTTTCTGTGTTCCAGTTTGTGCACACTGACCTTTCTCTCATCACAAGTCACCATTGAAAAGAGTCTGTCCCCATCTCTTGACACCTGCTCTTTAGATATTTATAAGCATTGATAAGATACCCTCTTAGTCTTCTTTTCTCCAGGTTAAACAGTCTATCAGCCTTTCCTCATAAGAGAGATGCTCCAGTCCCTCACTATCTTTGTGGCCCTCCACTGGACTCTCTCCAGTATTTTCTTGTCCTTCTTGCATTGGGGAGCCCAGAATGGGACACAATAGTCCAGATACGGCCTGAATAGTGCAGAGTGGAGCAGAAAGACAAGCTCCCTCACCCTCCTTGCTATACTCTTCTTGATGCACTCCAGGATACAATTGGCCTTTTTGGCCACGAGGGTACATTGCTGGATCATAGTTAACTTCTTGCCTACCAGGACTCCTAGATCCTTCTCCACAGAGCTGCTTTCTGGCAAGTCACCCCCTAGCCTATCCTAGTGCAGAGGGTTATTCTTTCCAAGGTGCAAGACTTCCCTTGCCCTTGCTGAACTTCATTAGATTCCTCTCTGCCCAACTCTCTAGCCTTTATAGGTCTCACTGAATTGTAGCACAGCCATTATTCCCAGCTCTCTATCACCTGCAAAACTGCTGAGGGTACACTTTGTTCCCTCATCCAGGTCATTGATGAATACATTGAACAAGACCGGGCCCAGTACTGACCCTTGGGGAACGCTGCTGACCTCAGCCTTCCAACTAGACCCCGCACTCTTGATCACAATCCTCTGAGCTCTGCCATCCAGACAATTCTCAATTCATCTCACTTGTCCACTCATTTAATCCACACTTCCTTATCAGGCATCCCTGTTCAATGTTCCAAAATGCCAGGCACAGTTCCGCTGTCAATAATAATGATTTCTTTTCTTTTTTCCTCAGATATTTTTTAGCCTGGGGCTGACTCACTGCACATTGAGTCCATCAAGGGCATTGCAAATTCATAACATAAACGTTCATGCATTATAGATAACTAGTTTCCACAAATCAGCCCATTATATTGGAATGAATAATATGTCTGAAAGAACAATTACAGGCATCAAAAAATGTTGGAAAATATTGATTTAGTTACTCAGGAAGTGTGGGATATTTTTTAAATGAGAAAAGGTGTCTGAAAATACTGCAAATTTCATACAAGTTTTGGTTTGACCCTGGGCAATTTTCAGAATAATAATGGTGATTTTCTTAGCACTTGAAAAATACTAGGTTATTTCATCACAAGATTTAAATACTCCTTTGACCTGATAAAGAATATATTTATTTACCTGAAATTCAAAAGTATCTAAGGAATCTTTCTCGTTGTTCAACTCATCGTTAACTAGTTACCCATGTGTACATGAGTGTGTTTACCAATACCTAAGACTCCAGAAGGAGAAGTATCAGAAATAACTAGGTTTTTTGTGAATAGTTTAGGGAAAAAATGACTTAAGGTGAGGATTGATCATCATGGTGTTTCTTACCTAGCTACTATTGTCAAAGCAATGAGGTTAATATGGAGTCTTACTAAAACTGAGGTTTATTTTCCGTGTGATTTTTCAGTCTAATATCATGATATTTGAACCTATGAGGAGATAAATGAGGCTTCATATATGAAAAAAGTATCTGCTTAGAGATGTAGCCAAACAGTTCCAACTTGTTTTGAATTGCTAGCTATCCCCAAAGAACAGCCTACTAATATAACTCTATTTTCTATTTCAAGTATACATTTTAATATGGTGTCATTCCCATGGAGTTGTCCTGTGCATCAAGTTGCTCACCAAAAATCCCTGGACTAGGGGCATCTGCTTAGTCTTTTGATTTCTGAACTTTATTTAAGTGTTCCTATCACTTTTGATGGATTTTTGAACAGGTGTAGAAGATCAGAAGACCTAATTGTACTTTGTTATCATGATAGTGACTTAGAATAATAGAATCATAGAAAAATAGACTTATTTGGGCTGGAAGGGATCTTAAAGATCATCTAGTTCCGACACCCCTGCCATAGGCAGGAATACCTTCCACTGGATCACATTGCTCAAAGGCTCATCCAACCTGGCCTTGAGCACCTCCAGGAATGGCATATTCACAACTTCTCTGGGAAGCCTGTTCCAATGCCTCACCACTCTAAACAGGAAGAATTTCTTCCTCATATTTAATCAAAATCTAACCTCTTTCAGCTTAAAACCATTGCCCCTCATGCTATCACTACACTCCTTATTAAAGGGTCCTTCCCTGTCTTTCCTGCAGGCACCCTGTGAGTATTTGAAGGCTGCTGTAAGGTACTTCCCAGACCTTTCTCTTCTCCAGACTGAACAACCCCAGCTCTTTCAGCCTGTCCTCATATAGGAGGTGCTCCAGCCCCCTGATCATCTTCATATCTCTCCACTGCACCCCTTTGAAAGGTGAACATTCCTTGAGTCTTTCAGTTATATTAATTAATGGAAGCTTGATATTTTATTTGACAATCATTAGGAAAAGTTCATTTCAGTTCTACCATTTCTCATTTATTTTTATGTATATAGTCTTATTTTTCTTGACAATATGAAACTTAACAGAAAAGGATTCTTAGATGCACTTTTTATCTTTTGGAAACTGTGTACTCCTGAAACATTCCCCTAAACTTTGTAACTAAATTACAGAGACATCTCAGCAGAAGAATCTTTTTCTTTCTTTTTTTTTTCCCTAAAGTCCTTCATTAAAAGCCTCTGTTTATTTTTCAGAAAGATGAAAGAGGTGTTCAATAGTGAAATACATTTTGGACTACTGAAACCCTCTAATCAACTGCTTATACTAATATCATTAGCTTTCCTTTCTAGGAAAAGTCAGCATAAACATTTGGAAAAGTAGGGCTCCTATATACACAGAATGTAATAAGTCTGTATCAAAAGACTACTGGGCACCAGAGTTACTTGGAAATGAATGGACATGCTTCACTGCAATTTATCAACTTCCAAGACAGAGTTCTCCAAAAGAAGTTTAGTCAAGTTGGAGAAAAATAAAAAGTATTTGAACCTATTTCTGTTCAGGAAGTGGAAATACATTCAATCTGTCCTTTAGAATCTACTTATGTTTAATATATGCTTGCTCCCATTGTTTCCTTGTGAGAACTGCAGACGTCTTAAATTATATTTTTGGCTCCGTTTTTTCAAAAGAAGGCTATTTTTCTCGTCTCCCTATAAGACTCTTCTTGCTTTCTGTTTTCTTCTGCAGTCAGAGGTATGTGTAGGAAATAGAAGTGATTTAGCAATTTCAGGTTTTAAAAACCATTAAAAACCCTTATATTTTTGAGTTATATATATATGGAAGCTTAGTTAAATTAATTGCCAACTAATAACAGTGTAGGATAGTGAGAAACAACAAAGAAAAACATTAAAACCTCTTTCCCCCCATCTCCCCTTGTTCCCACAATCAACTTCATTCATCCACTCCTGACTCATCTACCTTGTCCACCCGAGAGTGCAGGGAGGATGGGGAATGGTGGTAGAGGTCAGTTCATAACATTTTTCTCCACTCCTCCTTCTTCTTCATGTTCTTCTCCTGCTCCAGCAGGGGATTCCTTCCATGGGAATCAGTCCTTCATGAACAGTTCCAACATGGATCTTTCCTATGGGCTGATGTTCTGCAAGACTGCCTCCAGCATAGGTCTTTTCCATGGAGTACAGTCCTTCGTGAATGGACAGCTTCAGTGTTGGCCACAGCTTCTGTCAGGAGCCTGCTTCTGCATGGGCTCCTCTCCGTGGGCTTCATATTCCTTCAGAGTATATCCATCTGCCGCAGCATGGGCTCCTGCATGGGCAGTAATCTGGATGCCTGCTCCAGTGTTGTCTTTCATAGGCTGCAGGGAGACAACCTGCATCACTGTAGTCTTCTCCATGGGCTGCAGAGGAATCTCTCCTCTGGCACCTTAAGCATCTCCTCCCCTCCTTGTTCTCTGACTCTAGTGTCTGGTGGGCTCGTTTTTTTCACATTTTTTCACCTATCTCTCGCACAGCTTCTGTATATCATTTAACCCTTTCTTAAGTATGTTATCAAAGACATACCAGCAGAATTGTTGATTAGATCAGCTTTGGCCAGCAGCAGGTCTATCTTGGGGAGGCCTAGAACCGGTTCTGTTGGACACAGGGCATGTATTTTCTTCTCATAGAAGCCACTCCCACAGCCTCCCTGCATTCTGCCCCTGCCAACACCCGAAAAGTTAAACCAAATATACAATCTAGTATTATAAAGCTTTTGTGTGGGTTTGCCTGGAAGANCATCTGCCGCAGCATGGGCTCCTGCATGGGCAGTAATCTGGATGCCTGCTCCAGTGTTGTCTTTCATAGGCTGCAGGGAGACAACCTGCATCACTGTAGTCTTCTCCATGGGCTGCAGAGGAATCTCTCCTCTGGCACCTTAAGCATCTCCTCCCCTCCTTGTTCTCTGACTCTAGTGTCTGGTGGGCTCGTTTTTTTCACATTTTTTCACCTATCTCTCGCACAGCTTCTGTATATCATTTAACCCTTTCTTAAGTATGTTATCAAAGACATACCAGCAGAATTGTTGATTAGATCAGCTTTGGCCAGCAGCAGGTCTATCTTGGGGAGGCCTAGAACCGGTTCTGTTGGACACAGGGCATGTATTTTCTTCTCATAGAAGCCACTCCCACAGCCTCCCTGCATTCTGCCCCTGCCAACACCCGAAAAGTTAAACCAAATATACAATCTAGTATTATAAAGCTTTTGTGTGGGTTTGCCTGGAAGATAACATCATCTGAATAAATCTAAGCTGCTAGATGGAAGTATTTTTCTGCATTAGAAAGACAGAAGGATTGATAGCACCAGTTCTTCCATTATATGCTGAAGCACATAGGAGAGAATTTGGCATCTTCTTAGAGAAACTTAAAGGTTAACACTGNTGCCAGTTCTCCCATTATATGCTGAAGCACAGAGGAGAGAGAAACTTAAAGGTTAACACTGCATACTAGTTATTTTGAGCATACAAAATCATTTTAAACAGCTCTGAATGAGTATTGTAAAATGATTTATTCCCTTCTGTCTAAACAAAACCTGTATCTCTTCTCTGGAGATCATCACATTCTTTTTGGATGTCAGAAAGTTTCACAAATAAACTGAGATGGTGATAAGTCTTGTTCCTCAGCAGGTACTGGTCTGGACTGCCACATTGCAGTACTGGTAGACATGAGCTGATGTCTATGTGTAATCATACCTTTACCTTCCCCTGGTGATGAGGACTTGCAATTCAGTGTAACAATTCTTAAAGAGTTCAAAGCAGGTGTCATCAGCTTATTTCTATAGTATATCTAAGTATGTGCTTAAACAAAAATTGTTTATGTCAAACTGATCCTAAGATCTTTTACAAGATAAAATTGTGTCTTTTACATGTTGTGGTTGAATCTTCTAAACGAATACACATTTTGAATGCATGCTGGGTTATAACATAGTCAACTAATGAATGTCAGTGCTGGAGCTGATCTCACTTAGCATCACCTATCTTCCTCATAATATTGGTATTCCTTGTTGGTCTGCAAAGACACCAATTACTTTCTAGCTGTAGTGCCTGTTATCATGGCAATCATGTGAACATTGCAGATTAGTGTTTGAATATAATTAAAAGCTAAGCGTGTTTGTTTTCTATGAGAATATTTTCAGTCAAACTTATCTGGCAGCTAAAAGAACATCTTCTTCTCATCTTTTATAGTTAAAAAGTGCTGTCTTCCTGGAATGACACTGTAACATTTGGCAACCAAAAATCACTAAATAAAAGTTAATATATACAAAAAAAAGGACAATTAATTTTGGTTTGATTTCCCCCTCCAGCCCTCCACTAGATACAGCTAGCTACATTATTATCATCCCCAAAAGGTCCATCTGCTAGATATCTCTTACAAAATATAAAACAAATGTTTACTACATCCTCAAATTTGCAACCTAGCAGTGATTTGTTGTAAAATGACACATTTTGAAGTGTGTTGTTCTGTAAACTTGTTGAAAAGGAGTGCACTTGGGGTTATCCTGGAGTTTTGATTATCTTCCTTCTGCAGTATGCTGTGTGATTCCCATGTTTGCAAACATTTTCATTAGTAATAAAATTATCAGAGCTTCTTTTACACAACTCATTCCTTTTGATGCAAAGTCTTTTGTTACATCTTAAACTCTCATTACAATTTACATCTAAATCTAACTATATGTCTTTACTCCCACTGTTTCTTGCTGTGCGAGTTTTGATGTGTTATATAGTTTAATCTCTTTCTGTGAGGTTTTTTCTAACTATAGGAATCTCAGAGACAGAAAGATCCTTGAGTCAGTGCAAGACATCTATAAACAGAGAATGTGGGTTCTGTATGAGGAAGGATGTCAGAATTTGATTTTGGGGCCCCAAACTGAACACAATGTTCAAGATGTAGCCTCACAAATGGCAAGTACAGGGGCAGAATCACTTCACTGCTCCTGCTGGCCGTGCTATTTCTGATAGAAGCCAACATGCCATTGGCCTTCTCTGCAACCTGGCCACACTGCTGGACCATGTTCAGTCAGCTGTCAACCAACACCCCCAGGTCCTTCTCTGCCAGGCGGTTCTCCAGCTGCTCTTCACCTAGTCTGTAGCACTGCATAGGGGTTTTGTGCCCTAAGTGCACTTGGCCTTGCTAAACCTCATCCCACTGGTCTCAGCCATCAATCCAGCTTGTTCAGATCCCTTTGTGGATCCTACCTACCCTCCAGCAGATCGACATTTCCTCCTAGCCTACTGTCATCCGCAAACCTACCAGGGGTACATGATCAAAGAACCCAAAGTTTTGTTCCTCACACTAGGTTCAGAGCCAGACATTTATTTCTTGGTCCTTCCTATTCCTTTGTTCATTATTCCCTGTAGCTGGAATGACAGAGGAGAACACTACCCATGCCCCTGATCCCTTCAATTACCCTCAGATTTCTTCTTTGGATTTCACTACTACCTACTTGGAAAATCAATAGAGGATGATAATCTATGGGCCTGACCAGAATCAGAAGTTTTCTTTCTACATGTCTAACCAAGGTCCCAGATAAACAGCAGACTTCCCTAACTAATGGGTCCTGTCTGCAGATTGAGCCTTCTGTTTCCTCCAGAAGGGAATCCCCTGTGACAACAACTCATCTTTTCTTCTCAGCAGAGGCTGCTTTGATGGATGACTTTGGGTGTTTTAACCTAGGGAACATTTCAAGGCTGTGAGACCCATCATGCTCATTGAGGTTTGGTTCCACTTGCAGAGATTTTCCTGAGATTGTGCCTGTAATGTACATGTGTTGCTGTCAATATTCAAAACAATTCTGCAGATTATTTTCTGAAAGGCTGTTTAGAATCTCCATAATTTTTTGCTTTTTCATATTCTATAGAAAAATGAGTTCCTTTGAATCTGGCAAATAGTGTAGGTGCTCAATCACAGTGATATTGTTATTAGTGAAAATTTGCTTCACAAAGTGTTGTGGGCTGGCACATTGTCTTGATGTTAACTCATTGCTGACTGTTGCACACCAACATTTTCCAACTGAGTGAAATTAGCGTAAATTTTACGGCTAGGCCTAGGGTTAGGGTTAGGGTTAGAGTTAGGGATTCTGTAAGGCTTTTTTTAGTGGTTGGTGTTGGGTTAAGCTTTCCTTTTAGTGTTAGTGTTAGTGGTCAGGTTTGATTTAAGATTAGGATTAGTATTTGGGTTAGGGCTAAGACTGCCATTTTCCTAAATTTCAGGGTTTGGGCTAGGGCTATTTGAACACCTGTCCACTCTGAGTGAAGCAATCATGTTGAGTCTGTCTCCCTGTGACATGTTAGAATATTTTCTATAACCAACTCTTTGTCTCTCCCCTCTTGCTCTTGTGTCTCTAAATAGCNATTATCGTAAATTTTATGGTGAGTGCTAGGGTTAGGGTTAGGGTTAGGATTAGGGATTGTGTAAGGCTTTGTTTAGTGGTTGCTGTTGGGTTTAGCTTTTCTTTTAGTGTTACTGTTAGTGGTCTGGTTTGATTTAAGATTAGGATTAGGATTTTTTTAGGGCCAAACCTGCCATTAGCGTAAGTTTTATGGCTAGGGCTAGGGTTAGGGTTAGGGTTAGGATTAGGGATTGTGTAAGGCTTTGTTTAGTGGTTGCTGTTGGGTT
>WAAB01024910.1:48800-95718 GCA_013389865.1 Piaya cayana
TGTAGATTAATTTTGAGAGGCTTTTTATAACTTAAAATCCTGGGGAAAATATTGTTTAAGATAACTTGAATATTTTGTTTCAAACACATTGAGAATCTATTTTTTTCTATATTTTAAAACATTATAATTAACTTACAGTTATGCTCCTATAGTCTCACATCAATAAATTCTAAACAGAAATTTCTTGATGAAAATTTTGAATTGCAAGATTGTCAATTTATATTTCACCCATTTCCACATCTTTGTTAAAAACAAAAAAAACCACCTTTCTCATGCAAAAAACATTTATTTCTGTAGATGGAAAATGTTTGACAGAAATAAATACCAAACTTTTTTTAACAGAAATTCCTTGCTTTGTACTCCTTAAGAACAGCAGTATTTTATGGAACATTAAAAAGTTCATGTTTCAAATGGCACCAAATGTTCTTTTTTATCCCTTTCTTCTTCAGCCATGGTGAAGATAAACAGTGTTTACAATATCTTCTTAATCAGTGTTCTCATATCCCAGTGGATTCAACCCTTCTATCAAGTTGATTCCCTTCTGCAGAAAATTCTGCTTATTTGTAGCATTACAATAGCCAGGAAATTAATGGATTCAAATCTCCTATGTTCATCGCCTAAGCCTACAATACTAATTTTACCATGCTCAGAAAAGTGAGAAGACAACCTATTTATCATCTCCCAAGATNCCCTCTTGCTCTTGTGTCTCTAAATAGCCTAAATCTTGGGGATTTCGTGTCAGACTAGTCAGGAGGTCAGGACAGCAGGAGACAGAGCCAGAGAAAGCAGTTACAGAAAACTGTGAGAGTACTTCTCTTATACTAGTCATTATCTACACTGTGTGACCTATGAGAAGACCAGGCTCGGGCTGTGTCTAGCTTTGGTAGGTTTGTCCTGGTAAAATTTGGACACAAAGGACAGGAATAGATTTGAACTCTTTCCTTAAGCTCTAATTAATTGTCAATTGTCAACTATTTTCTGACAAGCATGAATTTAGAGTAATTTGATCCTCAGCTTGACATGTGCATATTTCTCATTACTGGAAGCGTACTGGCAAAGTACGATTTAAACCAACTATCATTTCAAGGTAAGAACAGTTGAGGTTGTATGCTTTATAATCTGGATTTCAGTGGAAGATGTTTTGTGATATTATTTTGCTTCCTTTGAATAAAAAGCCTTGCAATGTATACTGTACATAATCAGGCAACATCATATGAATGGAAGCTTAAAAAAAATACCAGTGAGAATGATTCCAATCTGCCTCAAATATTTTACCTATCCCTTGATTCAAGAAACAAAAGGAAATCAATATTTTATGCCTGTCCCTTTGTTTCAATAGCTTCAGTCTTCTCACCCCATTTTGCAGCAAACAGATGGAATAGGATCATTCTTTGTGCAGTTATATCATAGAATAAGGCAGAACAAATTTCTGACTCAGCTGAGGGAGCTATGACCTTGATAGTATTTTGCTCATGAATGGATGACAGTGGTAAAGAATAGGAAAATATTTGCATTCCCATCCTTCGTCTTCTATCGACAGAGTGACCATTCACAGCTCTCAAAACTGTTCAAAATGTGTTGAGGCTTGCAACTCCAGATTGAAAACATTAGGTTTTTCCCCCCATTTAGATGATTCCCTAAATCCTGGTGGGGTTTTGCTTGCATAAAAATTCTGAAGAGCAATCTCAATAATTTGTTTTCAAGTATATCCAGCTACACTCCATCAACTTGAATTTTGTTCTTCCACGACAAGGGGAAGTCACCAGCCCTGGCCCCTCTGCAGTCATCCATGCAGAGATCACAAACTACAACTTTACACTAGCCATCCAAGAGCAGACCTGAGCACAGCACACCATTGAGGCATTGTCTCTGTCAATAACGCAGTCAGTAAGTGTTGATTAGTTGGATAAAGTAGTTGTACCAGAGGACAATAGCAGTCCGTGCCTCATAATTCAGAGGATCAGCATGTGGCTGGATGAGGTTTCTGTACTGGATATTGAAACACTGATGCTGTAAGTAAGCATTTCAGTGTTTGTGTTTTGTTTCCACTTGGTGTATAGTTCTGATCATTAAAAATACTATAAATAAGTGATTTGTCTTTAAATAGAAATGAAAGATGGAGTTAAGGTCTGACATTTAGGAGCTCTGGGAAATACTGCTAGAAGTGCAGCTGGGTTGGAAATACTTTTCTATACATTATATTTTTCATAATTTATATTTNTCTCTTTCTGCAAACAAATTCTTATAGTAATAAATACTGCAAAATGCATTTGTTTCATGTCAATGTTTTCATAATACAATTGTTTGGCTGAGCACATTGTGCAGCTTACATACCAGAGTTTTTGTTCCTATTTCATTCCTTGTCTCTCTTTATTGTTATCTAGTGCTGAACTCCATAGAATAGTGTGACCCTACCTCCAAAGAAAAAGAAGTCTAGGGACTTGAACAGCAGGCCCAAGACTGCTGTCAAAATATTTTTTCCATCCTTATTATAGATATACAAGGTGAAAATTCACTTTTGGTTCTGAATTGCCCTTGGAGTCCCAGTGTAGGTCCAAGTGCCTGTTCATGGAGAAGGTCATTCTGATCAGGTCACATATAAATGGGGCAAAACATGCACAGATATATCCTGGAGAATCTATTCTGTCCTGGGTTTTTCAAAAGCCCAGTACACCTCTTTTGAGCTGAAAAACAATTCAAGCAAACATTTAAGAATTATACAGATGGAAAATGACTGGCAGGTAGTGATCCACTGTCATACTTGCTTTAAATTTTTTTACCGACAAAGCCAAGTTGCGAGTGCAGTTAGTGCTTCCACGTTCAAAATTGCTCCCTCTATTGTGATGGCATCAAAGAAGAGAATTTTGCTCTTCCGTCTTTAGATTCAGAGAGTGATTGTCATTCTTCATAAAGTTTTCCAGATTTGATTCAGCAGCCTGGAAAACTCTCACAAGCTCTCATCAAAATTTCATTGAGCCCATTGAAGGAAAATAGTCCACAAGAAATGTTAAATCGATCTTCCCTTTTAAGAACAGTTATGCCATGGAGTCCACACTGACTACTGAGTAGTGTCACACTGAGGCTGTGTTTGAGAAAGTGGCTACTTTTTGGACTGGACAAAGTTTTTGAAAGGTTAGAACACCTAATCTCAAGTGCAATGAAACCTCAGCAGTCCAGTTGTCTATCACAGCATGCCAATTGGAGAACATTATACCTAGCCCGTTATGAAAATAAAAATAATCTTTTTGAGAAGTGAAAAGATATTCATGATTAATACCGCACGAAATGAACTGTTGAGAAGCTGTTATGACAAAAAGTAGGCTACCCTTTTTTACCAGCTAATTTAGCAAGGGATAAAGGCTTAATGATATGGAAAACACTTCTTGGTATCTCAGTATCACTGCCTTGGCTGTCAAACTAACTGCTCATTTCTGTAGCTTGAAATGGACTCTCCACAGCTGTTTTATGAAAGTGCTTTAAAGCCAAGCATTGTTACTATTATGGAACTCACATGGTAGCTTCAGAGAAGAGTTATATGAATTTGAACTACATGAAACCCTAACGAGAATGAACATGATGATTTAGAAAATTCCTGATGGTCTCCTATAGAAAATCAGACTTTGTATACAGTATCGTACAATAAAATCACCCAGCTTCTTCTGTTCATTAAGCATTTGCCTGCAACAGAGCTTTTTTTTTTCCCTTTAAGCATTGCTCTACACTAAGGCTAATGACGACTTGGATGTGATTGCAATGTACTGATCTCTGGTGCTACAATTGTCATATGGTACTTTGTGCTTCTCTAATAGCTATGCATGAGGTTGGACGTGAATAGTGACAATGGATATCCCATGGAAAACTGATAACCCATCTGTGCTATGCTGGATCATACTCCTATCAAAATCAATGACAGTTTTTCCAATTATATCAATGTGAGTAGTATTCTGCGTGTCTGTGTGGAAATAAAAATCAGAGGCAAAGATGAAAGGATCTGCATGAATCACGCATGAATTAGCTTCTCAATGCTTGATTTGAATACAGAGTTGTTGGAGAAAGGGAAGAAAGGTAAGATTAGGAATATAATTTAACCTTGGTTAAATTGTTCTTGTCAATGCAATTTCACCATATGTATTTCCTTTCATAATAAAATGATAGAAATATTAACAATTGTCCTGCCTGAAGTCCGCCTTCTCCTCTCTCCGGAGTGCCTGGCTCACCAGCTTAGGGATCATTACTTTTAGTCTCTAGCTTTGTGAAAAAGTACCTGGTGTGTCTATGTTCATTGCTGCTGCTGTGTGAGCAGGATTTATGATTGGCTTCCACCCCACCCTGACAAACACCACCATCTGCCTGCACTGGCTCTGCCTGCTTTGCTCACTACCAGAGATCTGCTAGGTTTGCCTTGTGGATGGTCTTTCCTCATTAAGGTACTTCCTCTTTCTTCTCTGCTCTCTCCAAACTCTCCTTTTCTCAGATTCTCAGGCCCAGAGACTCTCTCACATAGTTAGTTATTTTTTCAATATTCTCTTACTGCAGTAACCTGCTCTCTGCTCTTGGCATCCACCTCCCATCTGGATGGATTGATTTTTAAAAGCCATCTTCAAACCAGAGTTTTATGTCAAATTTTTGTGGCTTCGTTTTATGCATGATGGAAAGATAGAAAAGAAGATTGCACATGTGCATGAACGTGGGAAGTCAGATTTTCATAAAGAACAAGACACAATTCAAATGTAATTCTAGTGCATCAAGTTGAAAATTGTAACACAAAGTGAATGAGCCAAAGGATCAGAAATTCTTGGAATTTACTTTCCTACTTTTCTAGCTGTTTAATGTAGTACTTTAGAAAGTTCTAATGCTATCAGACCTGAAGTATCAAAGCACAAACCAATATTTTATTCTTAAATTTGAAGTGCTTCTAAGGTACTGTAGACTTAAGTACATACTAGATATGAAATATCAGATATTTTTGAAGAGACAAATAATAATGGATGTAATTATATTACTGTATTTGATAATAGGTTCCTATACTATATTATAAATTTTATGTATTCTGCCTTGTGAGTAATTCAAATATTTGACTATCAACTGAAAAAAAAGAACAAGAAAGAAAATGAGACATAGAGATGATAAATTTTTATATGGGCTGTGTGGTTTCCATTTTTAAATAATAATGTGCTTTAGAGATTTTTTTTTTACTTATTGAGAAACTACAGATTAAAATGACCTCAGTAAGTCACTATGTTTAACATCATTTGTGCAAGATTGTGTTGCATTCAAATCAGTAATGTTTCTTTCTGAAATGAAATGAAATTGAATTAAATGAAATGAAAAGAAATGTTCATTCAAAACACAGAGTTTTGCATTGTTGTTGTTCAAACTAAAGTCATGGACAGACAAAGGACTTTCCTGAATAGTTGTGGAGTTTTGCCTTTTTGGGGGGGAGAAAGTGTCTAATTTTGCAGCAACAGGATTTTGCCAGGGGATGAAAATATTTGTCATGCTTTTCCTGAATGCATCATCATAGTTTTTCTGTTGAAGACGAGCAGGAATACCAACAAAGGGATATTTGTAGTAGTACAGAAACTACAGGAGCCCTAGGATCATGGTGGACAACAATGGACAAAGGGCTGTGTAAGAGATATAGGTGATGACATGCCATGTACATAGGAGGGAGAGAAAACTGACAAATGAAACACAAGGAGGACAGATAGCTGATGATAGGGGACAATGAATGAAAAAAAAAAGAGGAGGACTGTGAGGCTCAAGGATTCAGGCATGGGTAGCACAGGAGATGCCAAGTGACACTCAGCAGAAAATGTCTGAGAGCACTCACTTGTCCTAGGAGTCATCCATGGAGATGGGGACACAGCACTGCTTGAAGGCATGACTGATGAGGGAGCAGATGTCATTAAGAACTCCTCTTTCCTACTGAGGTTCTTTTCCAGGTGGTGGGATAAGACAGCATGGAGAGGGCCAGGATGAGAAAGTCTGGGCCTCAGAGGAAGAGATGAAAAGGTTATGTTCAGCCAAAGACCCTGCAAGAGGATCTGGAGGAGCAGATGCAGCAATAACCTGAAACATTTGAGCTACATGTGTACCTGGGTCTACCTTCTGCCGCAGAAATATCATAAGCCAGGGTACGTATGACTAGGGCAATGTGCCCATGCCCATCAACCTCTGAAAGAAATTCCTGCAAGTGCCATCCATGGCTTGAGGTCCAAGTGGAGGTTGGCTCTGAGGGATTCTTCACATGCACCACCAATACCCTCTCCTCCCCAGATGACAAGATGTCCCATTTCTTGGTGTGTGGTGGGATGTAAGGGTGAGAAAACAGAGCAACTGAAGTACAGAGCAGAGGTGATTCTGGAGTGCAGTTTTGGGGTAGGTGGACTTTGGAGGTGTGTAGGAGCACTTGGGCGGCACGCAGGGGTAATGGGCTGAGGCAAAGGTCTGGACAACTGGAATGGGAGGCAAAGGTCTGGACAACTGGAGTGGGAGGCTAAGGACTGCTCTCCAGCTGGGCACTCAGGACAGGGGCTTATACAAGAGGCCCTTACAGTGGTGTATGAGAGGCGTGGGCTACCCCTTGCATTAGTAGGAGGGAGATGCAGTGAGCATTTTTGACCAAGATGAGAGAAGAGATTGGAACATTAAGAAGACCAGGTATCAAAATACCTAAGATAGAAAGAAACTGAAATTTAGGACAGGTCTAGTGAGGATCTGTCAAGGCCCATGTCTACCATCCTAAGCAAGGGTTGCAACTGAATGGCACTAGGCTAGTTTTCATTAAGAGGAAAAAACAATTGAGCCCAATGGCATAATCTGAGATCAAAACAGGCGGATGAGCCTTCAGCTCTTTCAGATGAGTTGCATTTGTTCCAATGTTCCATATAAACATGAAACACAACCAAAATCCAAAATAAACAGACTCCCACAAGCCTGCAAGGCTAATCCCATGCTTTGACAAGGCTCAGAGCAAATCCACTTCAGACAGTTCATGTGTGATGCCTCGCTGACTTAATGACATGATGTGTTCAGAGAGATTATCTCTGCTCTAAAATTAAACCCAAACAATGTAAAGATCATTCCTTCATACCCTCCAAGAATCAGAGGAAGTGGTTGAGAAATAAATCCTTTTGAAGTAGGAGTTGGATGCAACTGCGCTGTAGACAGGAAGGGAAATTGCAGTGATACAGCAGTTGTATTAGCTTGTGAAACCAAATGTAGGCTGTGTTTTGAAACACTGTGGTAAAGTTCAAGCATTCTCCACTATGAGAGTTTCAAATTTTTATGCTTCCTCATACTTCACTGACAGGTAGATGACTTCTAGCAAGTGACCACTTCTACATCTTTCCTCTCTCCCATGAATGCATCTAGCCAGCAGCACAAAATTTCACTGTTAACTTTATATTTCTATTTTTTATTTATACTGAGATAATAAAATAATACTAGGCAAATTCTGTCACTGACAAGTGCTTTTCAATGTTTAATTGGTAAAAGCAAACCTGACATTTAGTTCCCATAATAAAATGCTCTCATGCAGCTGTAAGAGGGCTGGAAAACCGTGGCACAATTTCCTTGGTTAGCTATTTTTCTTTCAAAGCGCCTTAATTTTTATTGTGATTATTGCTGGAACTGGAGTATCTCTGTGAAAGAAACCCTGTAGCATGTGGTAGAGTGCTTAGTACCTACTCTTGTACACTGCCCTGGGCCTCTTGTGGGGATCAGTTTCAGTTAATGTGTAAATCTAGAATGCAACTGGGTGCCTCATTTGCTTGGTGGGAGCAGTCATACCCTTAAGATGTTGTGGGAACTTCTGGGTACAAGCGGAAGTGCTTAGTGCCTTTAAGTACCTGCTGACACTGAGGACTATGATTTTGGATTTAGCATCTAAGTTAGGACTGTGATTTTGGAGTTGATATCCAAGCTAGGATGAATTCTACCTACATTTTAGCCATCTACAAGTTAGCTGTCCAGTCTAATACTTCTTAAGACTCACTTTACTAGTCATAGTTCTTCAACTGGAGAAGCATGACAAGCACTGCGTAAGGAAGTTTAACTGTTCAGCTACAGCGCTCTACCATTCCAGCTCTGCTACTTCTAGATCTAAATTCCTCTGCATTTGTTGGCTGTTATTTCTCTGCATCTAGGTCCTGTAAAGTAACAGTCTAGCAAAAGATAGATAAGACAACTCTATTCCTGAAAGCTTTGCAATAAAAATGCTCTGCAGAGAAGGACCAGGATAACAAAAAATGTCCTGAAGAGCCTCACACACAAACTAGATAGGACTCTTCCAATGCTTTGTAAAGAATATGTTGATGTCTACACTCTCAGGCCCTCTATTTTTAATATGTGACAGCACATGGGTTCCTCGTGTGTCTGGGATTACCTAGAAGACAAATTATGAAAGACCAGCAGTTGTAACCAAAGTTTCTCTGGAATTTAATATTCTTTGATTTGGATATACAGTTCTTTAAGTATATTAGTAATAACATGATGAGCAATATAGTGATGTTGTTACATCCCGGTTCATGTGGACTCATTTACTTGATTTACACCTTTATCTTTTTATCTCTAAATTAGAGTTAAGTCAGTTTCTCCTGCCCCCTTAATAACTGGAATGTTTACTCTCTGTAAGATTTTGTTGAGTGAAAAATACTCAATCTTTTCCTATGAGAACAACAATAAAGCAAGAGTTTGATAGGGTCTTAATGACCTAAATTGACCAAAGCTGCTTCTTGATGAGACAACTCTGCAACCCATTTTATCTTCAGTTTGCAGGAGCTAATTGAACTAATTTGAAGTCAGCTCCAAAATGCAAAGGCAGACATGATTGCTCCCAGAGGAGAAAGATAATATTCACAATGTCTTCAGACAAACTTTGATAATAATCAGAGTTAGTCTTTAATTCAGACACCCCTAGAAATAACTAATTATTTCCAGGAAGTCTCTGCTTGAATACTGATGAAGGTATCACTTTGTAAAAAGCATAATGTTTTCCATTTAATCTCTCAGCAATTGATTAGCAGTGTAGAAACTGTGTGCATAATAACAATTGACTCACAAAAGGGTAATTTCTTTTATTGTGCGTTACTTCCTCAAATCAAATGTTTCAGTTGTGTGCGCCACATCAGGCTAAGAATACTTCTGTTTTCTGAATTCAGTATTCTTATTTACCATAATTGATACACAAGTAATTGATTTCTGCCAAGAAATATGCCATCAATGTCAGAAATCCTCCAGTTGTCATTAGTAGTTATTGCTTCAAAGTAGTCATTAGCTTGGTAGTATTGATGTTTAGCACTTGAAGACGATAGGAATCTCTCTACTGATGTCAATAAATTTTTCATCAGACCCCTTTGTGAGTGATGAATAGCTTGGAATCTGAAATCAACACTTTCGTGTAATGCTTCAGCTTCTTATATTTCCACTAACCAATAAAAAACTTCTGAAAAAATACTTCTGAGGAAACTATTACAGCACGCTCAATCACACAGAAAAGAATGAATGTTTTTTCTGACCATCATCACACACCCTCCAGAATGCTTCATTTCAATGTATATATGACACCGCATGCAAAGACAGTGAGGATTCCTTTGTTCTCTGTGCCTGTTAGTGTCACTAAAATGCTAAGTTTAATACCCATTTATTTTGTGCTCTCATGCACAGCACACAGTAAACTTACCTGCTGAGTAGGTGGGCAGGTAGAATTTTGAAACCAAGCCAAGCATTTTTCCATGACTGACCAAAATTGTCATGAGTGGACTCTGAATGAGACAATGTGGATGTCGCTTCAAGCACCTGTATGATTATAAAAGCAGTAGCTGTTATTTCTCCAGAGTCTTTTCCCCATGAAGTTCCTATTAATGTATTTGGAGGGAATCCTCTGTAAAAGCTGTCACATGAGAATATCGCGGTGTCAGTTCGGAACAAAAAGATTGGGGCATTGTCTTGAAATGTATCAGGAACTGGAAAATGGAGAACCAGACAAGTACATAGCTTGACTGTGAGATGGTTCTCCAAATTCTAGGATCAGAGTGATAGCAGAATTACATCTGTCTAGAGGTCTGCTGTATAGACACAGCCAGAAGGCACCATGGATTTTATAGACAAATACTTGTTCTCAGTTCCAGTCAGTTCCACTCAGAAATAAAAGCAGAGCACAGATACAATCTTCCTGCAAGACACTGCCAATAAAGCAAGATAGCTTGCTCAGCAGGGGAATAGCTTCTGAATCCTCCATGAGCTCCATGCATTGAAAAAGCAACATAACTCCCTTACTCTGTTACTGTCTCCACCAGGTTCAGTTGTCTGTTTTCTTATGGCTCAGTCCCATTTCTGGCACGCCCCTGCTGTCTAAACTTGTCCCAGACTCCTGAGCAAGTTACTAAATTCTGAAAAAGTCCATAGGAAAGCCTTTACAGAGGACTATGCAAATTAAGAAGGGGAAAATTTAGGACAGAGATAGGGACCATGGTGTTTGTTGGTAGCTGACAGAATCAAAAGGAAAAACACCAGTACAGAAAGGAATAAAACCCTAAAGGGAGAAAGGTGGTCTCAGCAGGTGACAACCCATCAGCATAGAGGATCCAATACAGGTGCAGAGTATGGTGGAGAGGGAAGCTCTACACAATCAATATGATTGATAAACTAGCTTCAGTTTATTAGCCAGAGTATACAAGTTATATGGCTTTCTTAACAAGACATAGGAGAGGCGTTTACCTAACAACAGACTTCTAATTGGCTGCTGCTTAAAAATAATGACTACATGTTTTTCTCCTACTTGCAGGCTACTGTTGTGTCTAAGTTCTTCATTTCCCAGGCCCAGTATCTCTTGCTTAGCATCCTGTTGTTGTACAGTAGGGGCATCTTGGCCTTCCTGCAGGTGATAAGATACACAAAGTTGCTACACAGAGGAGCTATCTAGTAGCTGCTGGAGCCAACCATGGCCTTGCTGGGAAAGCTACTTTCCCACAGCAGAGGTCAGCTTTTTCCTTCTTCACTGGCACCTTCTGACCAGCAAAGCCTCATCAGGTGTCTCTTCAGGGCAGTGAGCACACTAAATCTTAGACTTGTAGTATTTGGTTATGATACCCAGCAATTTCTTTACCCTATAAATTTGTGCATATCTTGCTTGTAGAGTCTCTTTTCATGCAGTTAAATGAGCCAGAGGAAATTCATCAGAGAGGGAGGTGCAGAGGTGCAAAAGGAAACCTTGGGATGGATCCATAACAGCTAGTTTACTGCTGAAAGTGTGTATGGGAAGAAGAGATTTTTGGAAGAAGAGGTTGCTGCCATTAATCCCTGACTCTTTTTTACTGTGACTCACCCCTTTTCACTGACTGGTCCTCACAAATGTTAAGGTCAAATCTTTTTCCTGCCCCAGCGATCCATAAAGAGCAAAGCTATGACAGCCTCTAAAAGCAGGTAATTTAGTGTGGAGAACTGGAACCTCTTGTGATTGTGGTTCAGGTGTAAAATTACCCCAAGTCAAAGAGCCAGGTGCTAGTCTGCAACTGCTTTGACTGGTCTGCAGAGAGTTTAGTCTCCTGCTGATCACATGGCTAATCCTTACCCAGGAGACACATGGCTATATGAGTTCAATGCAGGAAAAAAAAGTCCATATAAGCTAAGATATGACAAAATGTATATCAGAAGAACAGAGAACTAAAAGAACTATTTTCCCTTCCCCTTTTCTTCAGAAATACTCCTAGGTATTTTTTACACAGTGCTAATACAGCCAAAAAGCCAAAATCTGCAAACAAAATCATGCTGTTTTCTAAAATCATGCTGTTTTCTAAATATTGAAAATATTAATGGCTTTTAATTTAATATTTTTTATTTCATTAAGAAAACAGCCGTCACATCCAGTAAGTCTTCTTATAGTCATTTATTTTTCCTTATGTATTCCAGAAATGGATGACATGCCAGAGATATCTGTTTGGAAACTCTTTTGAACAGAATATTGTTAGCAATGGAAGGAGACCGCACACTTCCCGTTGATTACTAACGCACAGCTCAGCTAGGTCTTATTAGAGGTGGGGTTTTTTTGTTATAAGTATTTATTCATATGCTAATGTATGAATTTCTGCTATGTCTTGCAACATTTCGTGACTTCCACTAGCTGAAAACCTTCTCATTTTTCATACTTATTATTTATAAAGCCCTGTGAGGTAGAAAACTACATTCAGAGGCAATTAAAAGGAAGTTCATGAATCAAACAGTATGATTAATAGAGATAAATTAGGCATTGTGTAGAACTTTAAAATTAAACCCTACCAATATTAGTCTAATCAATATTGTTTATAGAAAAATTACTTACATAATACGAAAACCCCAGCTTACAACAGGAGACATTTTCCTAAGGCAAATGAGCTGCATATTAATAGACCAAATAATTGCGTATAAAATATACCACTGAAAGAGTACTTAAACCATGGAAGAATAATTCAAGAAAAAAATTTCACAAAACTGCCATTAAGAGCAGTGGTTCATTATAATCAGTAAGAAATACTTTTACTTAGCATCGTGAATGCTGATGATTAGTCTTTTATCATTTTTGCATCTGGTGCTTTTAGCATGATTCATTGAATCAAGAACTTTATCAGGATAGTAATTTATTTGCTGATAGCCTATTGGTTTACTTTGCAGCTTCCATTCACGGTAAGAATAACTTAATTCTTTCCTTTCTAAGAGACTCCAATAGTGAATATATGATTTAAATAACTACCTGTATATTCTAAATACACATATAAATAGAAATAAAAGATTTGTTTACACTCACATCAAAATAAATGATAGCAGGAATATATCCCAGGATATATTTATATCAGATCAGAGCAAAACTCATACAAATTCGCAAGAATAAAACAAGGTATGTCTTGATTAAGGACCAGGTATTGCTCTCCTTCATTAATCTAGACAAAAGCATGACTACAGGTGACAGACTTAGGCTCATTATCAGTGCTAGTATTGTTAGAATATTTTTTTAATCAGTGGAAAATCAGAAGAAAGAATAATGCTTCAATGTAAAGAGATTCTTTTTTTTTTCTTCTAAAACATTTTTACTCTTTTCCCTCACCCTGTGGAAAAGAATGATAAGATTGAAAACAAATTTTCTGTGGTGGAATAATTGAAATATCTTTTGTCTTTTTCATCATTGTATTTAATTTTCTTCAACTAAAAGTGTTTTTAAATGCAGTATGAAAAATATTGAATAAAAAGTTTTGACTTTAAAAAATCTCCTACCCACTATAACAACTAAATTCTATGAAATTTTGATATCAACTGTATTATACCAAGAGAGCTGTTTGTCCAGTACATATTGCTAGTTCATAATCTGCAGCACATTTCAGAATAGCTGATTTTCACTTCTGTATTTTCCTATCAGCATCCCTTCAGAACACCACACAGCATCACTTCTGCAGTAAGCTGCACAATTACCGCACTCATCCAAATTGCTTATAACAGACTCCCAACAATGGTCATAACTTGGACATCCCAAAAAGTTACCTTTGAGATTTTATAGATCTTCACACAAATAACCACCTTACATGATCAATAGTGCTGTAGTTTCTTTTATAAGAAATCGATTTGTGTGATTCAGGAAGCTCAAGTTAAAACAAGCTTCCTTTAAAAGAAACACATTATTTGCAAGCCACAAAAGAAATAGAAATTGAAAATCAATCTTTGTTTTTTGATGCAATATCTTTGATATGGCATCATTTGCTAGCAACTGGAATTATGGATGGAGATAGGAAATAAAAAAAGGACAAACCTAAACTTCTGAATAAGCTGGCCCTATCCAAATCCTAATGGTTCAGAGGAATAACTAACTTTTCCAGAAACATCTCATCCTTCTTTTGCCACGTGATTCTTATGCATACAAGGCAGGATAGGTGATTTTTTTTTTCNGAGATAGGAAATAAAAAAAGGACAAACCTAAACTTCTGAATAAGCTGGCCCTATCCAAATCCTAATGGTTCAGAGGAATAACTAACTTTTCCAGAAACATCTCATCCTTCTTTTGCCACGTGATTCTTATGCATACAAGGCAGGATAGGTGATTTTTTTTTTCAAGAGATAAGAATTTTCATTTCAAAAGAAATCAAAGGAAAAAGAAATGAAAAGGTCTGATAACCACCCAAGTTACTTGAAACTTAACCATCCTATCACCTAGTAAAGGTAAGATGTTATGTCCATTGAGATCTTGCCATGAGAAGAGCTTAGGGCCTGTCCTTGTAGCTTGATTCTGTAGGATTACATCTATAAATGTGCTCTAGAAAAAAGCAGCCAGGGATAGGTGCTGTTAGACAGCAAGCATTGCTCCTCTTATGGTTTTTGGTGCAGGCATGGTAACTTACGTTGTCGCAAGGCAAAACAACTAGAGCTGGCAATGGAAGTCTGCATGTAGCCAGCCTGCTGGGGAGTGGAAGAGAATTCATCTGCCAAATTCTAGTATCATCTGGCTGTATTGCAGAAAACAATCTCCAGCCTATATTATTTAGCAATATAGCTGTAACTTTCACCCCTGGCACGTGTCTGGAGTTTTAAACAGGCAGGCTCTGCTCAGTTCCTGTTCAGGCTTCTGAATTCCGTTCAATATAAACAGACCTTTTCTATATTTTACTACACCTAAGGCACAGCAAAGTGATTTATTTTTTTCATATGAAGAGGTATCCATTTCTCAAAGGACTAAACCTCCAACTTTGGAAATGTTGTACTTTATTATTCCCCTTAAAACGTACAGGAAGGTGGATGCAAGGTAGGTTGCTTTCTCTTTGAGTACTGTAAGTCCTTAATGGAAGCTCTAACAACAGAGGTATTATTGTGAAGCCAGGTCATACAACAGCTGACATTCCTAAAGGACCAGAGAGTAAAAATGAGATCTTAACCATGTTTCTTTTCTAAAACCAAACCAAACCAAAAAACATGAAACTAATATTAGTTTTGTGCAGACTTGCAACCGTCAGCACAAGGGTAAATTTTCATTGCTGGCTGACATCTTACTCTTTCAAAACAGTAATGTCAACATCTAATTTCTGAGTTTGTGAGCTTATATTCAGTATTTCATAGCATTCTCATGTATATTTCTTGTGTCAAAGAGGAAATGCCTTATGTATCTTGTGGCTATGTAAGTGTCTGCCAGTTCTGAGTCATGTTTAGACTAGACACATATTCATACTTCAAAAGTTTAATTCCCCAAACATTGACACAAACTAATGTAGAAAATGTATCCTAAGTGTTATAATGAGACATTCTTTTCAGGGTGAGTCTCTTAAGAAGCTAACAGATGTTACATGATATAGGAGAGGGTGTACAAAATGACTCATTTTCAGAATCTGAAGGTTTAAAAAATAAAATTACCTGGGTATCCACAGGCTTCATGAATAAAGACAAACAACTTGCAAATTAGCAACGTTTCAGAAAGGTGACTATATCAATTTAAACATTTCCGTGAAGAGTAATGAATTGNTGAAATATCTTTTGTCTTTTTCATCATTGTATTTAATTTTCTTCAACTAAAAGTGTTTTTAAATGCAGTATGAAAAATATTGAATAAAAAGTTTTGACTTTAAAAAATCTCCTACCCACTATAACAACTAAATTCTATGAAATTTTGATATCAACTGTATTATACCAAGAGAGCTGTTCGTCCAGTACATATTGTCAGTTCATAATCTGCAGCACATTTCAGAATAGCTGATTCTCACTTCTGTATTTTCCTATCAGCATCCCTTCAGAACACCACACAGCATCACTTCTGCAGTAAGCTGCACAATTACCGCACTCATCCAAATTGCTTATAACAGACTCCCAACAATGGTCATAACTTGGACATCCCAAAAAGTTACCTTTGAGATTTTATAGATCTTCACACAAATAACCACCTTACATGATCAATAGTGCTGTAGTTTCTTTTATAAGAAATCGATTTGTGTGATTCAGGAAGCTCAAGTTAAAACAAGCTTCCTTTAAAAGAAACACATTATTTGCAAGCCACAAAAGAAATAGAAATTGAAAATCAATCTTTGTTTTTTGATGCAATATCTTTGATATGGCATCATTTGCTAGCAACTGGAATTATGGATGGAGATAGGAAATAAAAAAAGGACAAACCTAAACTTCTGAATAAGCTGGCCCTATCCAAATCCTAATGGTTCAGAGGAATAACTAACTTTTCCAGAAACATCTCATCCTTCTTTTGCCACGTGATTCTTATGCATACAAGGCAGGATAGGTGATTTTTTTTTTCAAGAGATAAGAATTTTCATTTCAAAAGAAATCAAAGGAAAAAGAAATGAAAAGGTCTGATAACCACCCAAGTTACTTGAAACTTAACCATCCTATCACCTAGTAAAGGTAAGATGTTATGTCCATTGAGATCTTGCCATGAGAAGAGCTTAGGGCCTGTCCTTGTAGCTTGATTCTGTAGGATTACATCTATAAATGTGCTCTAGAAAAAAGCAGCCAGGGATAGGTGCTGTTAGACAGCAAGCATTGCTCCTCTTATGGTTTTTGGTGCAGGCATGGTAACTTACGTTGTCGCAAGGCAAAACAACTAGAGCTGGCAATGGAAGTCTGCATGTAGCCAGCCTGCTGGGGAGAAGAGAATTCATCTGCCAAATTCTAGTATCATCTGGCTGTATTGCAGAAAACAATCTCCAGCCTATATTATTTAGCAATATAGCTGTAACTTTCACCCCTGGCACGTGTCTGGAGTTTTAAACTGGCAGGCTCTGCTCAGTCCCTGTTCAGGCTTCTGAATCCTGTTCAATATAAACAGACTTTTTCTATATTTTACTAGCCCTAAGCCACAGCAAAGTGGTTTGGTTTTTTTTTTTCATATGAAGAGGCATCCATTTCTCAAAGGGCTAAACCTTCAACTTTGGAAATGTACTTTATTACTCCCCTCAAACATGCAGGAAGGTGGATGCAAGGTAGGTTGCTTTCTCTTTGAGTACTGTAAGTCCTTAATGGAAGCTCTAACAACAGAGGTATTATTGTGAAGCCAGGTCATACAAGAGCTGACATTCCTAAAGGACCAGAGAGTAAAAATGAGATCTTAACCATGTTTCTTTTCTAAAACCAAACCAAACCAAAAAACATGAAACTAATATTAGTTTTGTGCAGACTTGCAACCGTCAGCACAAGGGTAAATTTTCATTGCTGGCTAACATCTTACTCTTTCAAAACAGTAATGTCAACATCTAATTTCTGAGTTTGTGAGTTTATATTCAGTATTTCATAGCATTCTCATGTATATTTCTTGTGTCAAAGAGGAAATGCCTTATGTATCTTGTGGCTATGTAAGTGTCTGCCAGTTCTGAGTCATGTTTAGACTAGACACATATTCATACTTCAAAAGTTTAATTCCCCAAACATTGACACAAACTAATGTAGAAAATGTATCCTAAGTGTTATAATGAGACATTCTTTTCAGGGTGAGTCTCTTAAGAAGCTAACAGATGTTACATGATATAGGAGAGGGTGTACAAAATGACTCATTTTCAGAATCTGAAGGTTTAAAAAATAAAATTACCTGGGTATCCACAGGCTTCATGAATAAAGACAAACAACTTGCAAATTAGCAACGTTTCAGAAAGGTGACTATATCAATTTAAACATTTCCGTGAAGAGTAATGAATTGGGTTTTTTTACTGTAAATAGAATTTGTAAATCGTAACCTGACAGATGCCCTTATAAAAGCTAGAAGAAGATTTAAAGACCATGCAGCAAAATCATGTCTATATTGCAGCATCTTAAATTATATGAAAGCAATAGCACAATATTTATAGTTATTTAGGTAATGATAGCTTGTTAAGGAAAAACTGCCATTCTCTTTATCACATCTTCACTTGCTGCAGAAGTGTTACAGATCTTGCTTAATATTGACACAAAGCAGTAAAAATTAATTGCATCAGAGGAGCTGAGCATATCCCTGGCTGGACAGGGCTAGGATTTTGAATGAAGACACATCTTGCAGAGCTGATACAAATGGTGGGAGTACAAGAATGAATAATGACAATTTTAGGAAAACAAGTCTTCCCTTAGATTAACCCCTCTATTAAATAATGGCTCTTGGTGGCTGATTTAACTCACTGTAAGAGTAATCAGCAATTTGTACAGGGGTGGTGGAGACCTTCCTCCTCCTCAGTTGCCATCAGGTCTTTCATGGTGCTAGGCACCAGGTGGAAAATAACTGCAAGTATCTCACTCTAAAAGTACTATTCTTAAGTCCTCCGTCCTATCATGATTGATAGTCACCAAGGTACCACAAATGTTGTCTGCTTCCCTTTGAACCAAGAGTTTAGTAGTTTAACAGGTCTCATGATCCGACTGGAAGGTGTTTGGTATTACATACAAAGTTTTCTGGTCTCTTTTCTCACACTTTGGAGGAGTGGTATCCAAATATATTTTATGTTGGTACAGTTGTACATTACTTGAGACCAAACCCATGGAACCATTGAAAATTCTGAGGTGTGGCGAATACCTCAGGAATAACATTTACACCATTACAACATTTAAAGAAATTGCAGTAAAAGGAATGAAAATAACTTTCACAAAGTCAAAGAACAAGCTATAGCATTCCTAAGGTGGTTTTGGCCATGTTGTAGATTAAGTGTTTTCAAGAACTGGAACAAGGTAGCCAGGAAAATGGTTGAGTCATCATCCCTGGAGGTATTTAAAAGATGTTTAGACATGGTTATTATGGACAAAATTTAGTGATGAACTTGGCATTGTAAGGGTTCTTGTTGAACTTGATCATCTTAAAGATCTTTTCCTACCTAAATTATTCTGTGATTCTCCAGCTAGAACTTATAAACATTTTTTTAAAAAATGGACATAGTTCAAGGAATTATGCAACAAAGTTTCAGTTTTCACAGCACACTATTTCAGAATAATTTGTATAAGGTTCCCTTTACAATTTATCTTTGCAAAAGTTAATATTGCTGTGAAAATATACAGAAGAGGTGTTTCTTTTATGTGTTTCAGGAGTTCTTTATTCCACAGTGTAATATGAAAATTACTCATGAAGTGATTGAGATATCATCACCTATAACAGCAATGAAAAAACACTTAAATGGGTAAACTACATGTCACCAGTGAAGGGAAAGATGTAAGAATCAGATTTGGTGACAAATAGAAATCTGTTGTCTTGTTATGTGATCTGGTTTATTTTTATACCATTTATTGCTTGATCTGTGACTGCTGTTCCAAATTATCTTATTTTAATTAAGCAGAGCTGTTCTGCCAGAAAGCAGAGGGTCTTCAGACTTTCTCACAAACATGACACCTAAAACAGTTCAAAGATAGTATTCACACTAATCACGAAGCTTTTAACACTGAGCACAATCAAAGATGCTTTACACTTCACACCTTACTTTAGTTCTTTCTTTTTATTCTCATCTGTTGTTTATGAATGGACTTGATGCTCTTAAAGGGCTTTTCCAACCCAAATGCTTATCTGATTCTATGTTTCTCTTCCTTGATAAGGTTAAATGTCAAAATGTTGCAGTGGAAAAAATGNATTAAGTGTTTTCAAGAACTGGAACAAGGTAGCCAGGAAAATGGTTGAGTCATCATCCCTGGAGGTATTTAAAAGATGTTTAGACATGGTTATTATGGACAAAATTTAGTGATGAACTTGGCATTGTAAGGGTTCTTGTTGAACTTGATCATCTTAAAGATCTTTTCCTACCTAAATTATTCTGTGATTCTCCAGCTAGAACTTATAAACATTTTTTTTAAATGAACGTAGTTCAAGGAATTATGCAACAAAGTTTCAGTTTTCACAGCACATTATTTCAGAATAATTTCACATACACAGAATCACAGAATCACCGGGTTGGAAGAGACCCATCGGATCATCAAGTCCAACCATTCCCACCAAACACTAAACCATGTCCCTCAGGACCTCGTCTACTCATGACTTAAACACCTCCAGGGAAGGCGAATCAACCACCTCCCTGGGCAGCATATTCCAATGCCTAATGACCCTTTCCATGACAAACTTCCTCCTAATCAGAGGGTCTTCAGACTTTCTCACAAACATGACACCTAAAACAGTTCAAAGATAGTATTCACACTAATCACGAAGCTTTTAACACTGAGCACAATCAAAGATGCTTTACACTTCACACCTTACTTTAGTTCTTTCTTTTTATTCTCATCTGTTGTTTATGAATGGACTTGATGCTCTTAAAGGGCTTTTCCAACCCAAATGCTTATCTGATTCTATGTTTCTCTTCCTTGATAAGGTTAAATGTCAAAATGTTGCAGTGGAAAAAATGTACTGGGAGACACTATAGAAATCTGTTAGGCACATAAAATTTGCTAAGACAGTTTAAACATTGCAATGAGCATTTTGGGGAGAAGAAAATCAGAGGTACTGAAGAGCTTGTTAACCTACCAGATTTAAAACTAATGTTTGGAAATTAAGCTCACATCCTGCTAGAACTTAGCCACTGTTTCTGTCAGTGATGAACTGGAATTTAGAAATCATGATCGAAGAGCAGGCAGTTCTCCAGATCACATCTAGATGTCTTTCTGTGATCTGCTCTGTCTGAATACAATTACTAGTCTCAATACAGGGACAGGAAAAAGAAATCTAGTTTGTTGTATAAGGGATATCTCATGGGGAAATGGAAAAAAACAGTGGTCCTGAGCCTTGGTGGCTTCAGGTCTGTCAAGTGAGGTATAGTCTTGAGAGGAAACTGTGACAACCCAGCTTCAGGATGTTTGGCATGTCCATATAACAGATACACTTGAACCAACACTCAGACTTGATGAGACAAAGTTGGCAGCTACTCTTGGCCCCCTGGGCCACAGTGCCATACTTACATTGCTCCACACATCAAGGTAGTACTTTTGTACTCCTGTACCTGGTGGCTTGCTTCTTTAGAAGGTTGTTCAGATTCCTCCTATACCTTAAAAACTTTTGGGTAAAATTAAGCTTGGATTTATGTTGTTTCTGACTTGTAAGACTAGAAAACCTATTCATGCAGGAATGAATGAAAGATGTCTGATGGTTTTTCATACTCAGTTCACAGACTGAATTTCACCCACACCTGTATATTCATTTTTAGAGGTGAATCAGGTAATGATGGGCAAGGGGAGAAAGAAACTGGAGGGTTTAGCTGTCAGTGCAGCCCAAAACAATTCTCTTCACAGTATGATACAGGCAAAGGATGCACACAAAGCGTGCATTGTAATGAGGAGAGGGCTGTATTCTTGGCTCAGTAAATTCACATCTAATTTTCTTTTTAATGCAAACTGCAGTGTACGCCTAAGAGATTAATCAAAAAGATGAAGTAGTTTTAGTATCCATTCAGGAAATGCTACATTAATAATTGATTTTCATTTACATTACAAAAAGAAATTGTCTGAGAGGTCTGACTTCAGGCACTCTGTTAGAATTTCTTCAATTTGTTGCTAAATCTAATAAAAAGGTAAAGATAAAAGATAAAGATTGCTTCGTTTGTTTTGCTGCTGCCCCAGAACAACGTATTTCTTCAAGGCAGTACCTGTCTGATATACTTAACACTCTAAGTCAATATTTTTAGTTCTACTTAGCTTTTGAGATCAAATACTCAGAGACTTTACCTGTTCTTTCAGACAAGATAACTGCTTCAGGTGCCTCTATTAAAACAATGCAAATTTAATGATTTTTTATAACTATGACTTCTTTCTGTACTTTTGATTCTAATTAAAAACAGTAAATCTGTCAGAAAAAATCTAATTCTATACCTTCAGAATCATCATAAAAATGGAACATTTCATATCCCAGTTTTGTTTTCCAGTAACTCATCTTTAAAATAGGAAGGAGAGTTGTTTCTAATGACAACATCCCAATAAAGAATTTATGTTAGTGTCCTGTTCTTAAGAGCTCATTAATTGTATCTTCTCATATTAAAATCACCAATGAGTTTTATTTGAAATTAAATTTTCCATTAAATTTGTACATCTTGTGCTCCACTGAATTGAAGCAAAGTGAAAAATAAACCCAATGGGTCCACAGTAGCCATAACCAGTGAGGTTTTATATAAGATGTTCCAAGTGAATTTGATGCCAACCACTAGTTTTAAACAGCTTCTCCTACAATGTCTATTAAAGGAAGAGTGCTAGGCAGGATTAAACACAATAGTTACTTCTCCTGCTGCCTTGTTTTGTGTTCATAGTAATTGTTATTTGTTAAATCTTTTACCTACCAATTTTCTGTGACTTTCTCTGGGGAGCTCTTTCAAAGCCAGAGGGATAGGTGTGCAGCAATATACTCCAGAAACTTGACATGATATTTGTAGTTTATAGCTTAAAGAAACAAGTATTGTGAAACAGGCTGTGAAAATCCATCCAGTAAAAAAGGAGCAAACATTTTGACATATCCTTATCTATCTGGTAAAGTGGGGATAATCCTCATTCATACACAAAGCTTTTTCTAACAGCTTTTTGCAGAAGCAACATCCATCATTGTAAGATTTTTAAGGGCTGGAGACTATCGCTCAGCAATGAAAATATAGGACTGGTATCAAACTTGTGAGGTTCAGGCTCAAAACTATTCTGCCCTCGGGTGTGGAAACAGATACCAGGGCACTCCACCTCCCAGAAATTGCCTCTCTCAGGGAAAGTTTTGAGCATTACATCAAGAATTCGGGTTTTCTGTCGCCTGCTTTCCTTCTTGAATTCTATGAACTGTAAAATCCTGACAAAAAAAATAAATATCAAGTTGTAAGGGAGTTCTGAAGGTTTCAACACCAGGCCAGCTGTGAAGCTAGGTCAGGTTGCTTAAGGCTATATCTGGTCAGCTTTTGAGCATCTCTTAGGCTGGAGCTTTCACAACCTTTCTGAGCATTAGTGTTTAACCACCTTCACCGTGAACATGTTTTTCAAAACATGCAGTTATTTCTCTTGCTACAACTGTGTCCGTTGCTTCTTACTCTATTATGGGAGAGACTTCCTCTATGCGGCTATGAGAAGAATACACCTCTACTTTGCCTACAACCACCTTTTAGGAAGCTGAAGGCTGTAATTAAGTACCCTAAAGCCACTTCTCCTCCAGGGTGAACCAGCCCGGGTCCATCAGACTCTCTTCACAGGTCAGGTGCTCCAGCCTCAACAGGCCTGGTGGCCTTCTGTTGAACTTGCTCCAGTTCATTGATGATTCACGTGTATACAGCCCACAAATGAAACCAATAGGACAGGTGCAACCCCATAACTGTTAAATAGAGATAGAGTCATTCCCTTGACCTGCTGGCTGCAGTCTTTCTAATACCTTATGAGGCTGGTCTTCTTCACCACAAGGGCACACTGCTGACTCAAATTTCAACATTTGTCCATCAGGAGAACAACTCACAGATCCTTTTCCTCAAGCTGCTTTCTAGCCAGCTTTCTAGCTTTTCTAGCTAGCCAGCACAGGACACTGTGCTGTTACATTGGCTTCTTTTATTCCAGGGGCTTTAAGTTTGTGATTGCTGAACTAGATGATATTCCTGCCAACTCATTCTTCCAGCTTGTTGAAGTCTCTTCAAACAGCAACTTTACCTTTCAGTGTGTCAACTGTTAACCTCATTTCTTGCCATCCAGTATCCTGTTGATTGTACATTCTGTTTCTTTGTCCGGGTGAAGACACTGAATAGTACTGGCTGCAGTGTCAGCCACTGAGGAACATCAGACCTTCCAGCCACTCAGTAGACTTCAAATGATTTTTCACTACTTTTGGAGCCTGAAGGTCAGGTTTTATCCAGTTATTCATCCATCTTGTAGCCTCCACATCCGGTCTACACCTCCTGAGCTTCGCTAAAAGGAATTTTCCATCCATCCATGTAAGGAAGCCTGGCTTCAAGATGAAAATTGCTTTCTTCATTCTTTAATTTGTCCTGTTTCTTTCTGGTTTTTATTGCAGATCTCTGACTGTGGGTGAGTGTTGTAGCCTCCTATGCTTACGTAAAAGGTGAGTGGCAACACAGATTTTTGCTATAATTTTTGAATGAAAGAGACCATAATTCTATGCTGTTGCTGTGAATCCAGGGAGGTCTAAGTATGCCTGCTGTAGTAAAGACATCTGCTTGCTGTGCTATATTTAAGCTGGCATTGAAACTCTCCCACGCATTGAACGTGGTATTGATGCCGAGGCATTTTCTCTCTCTGGTAATTTATGTCTGTTCATGGATTCCTGTTGAGCCTAAAATGACACTGGGCAACAGATACTCCTGTTCCCAGCACATTGTCAGTTTTCCATTAATCTCCTTGTTTCTCTGTTACCAAAGTTAGTTATAGGAATCCACCCTGGGAATATAGATTTTGTGTTACAAAACAAGTGGAGACCTTATTTCTCCAAGAAAANCTTCTCTGTTATCAAAGATAGTTAAAGGAATCCACCCTACAAAACAAGTGGAGACCTTATTTCTCCAAGAAAATTACTTGGTTTAACAGGCTTTCCAGCAGAGGACCACCATAACCTGATAGTCTGGAATTTGACCATCCAGACTGGAGACCTGCCTGGAAGCTGCTCTATGTTCCTTCTCCCTTGAATTTGGGTTTTATTTACCTATGAGGAAGGAGTGAGGTGGGAGGCAAAGAGAGTGTGACACACACTCAACCAGAATGTCAGCACACGCACTGAGATTTGCTGCAGATACAGTTGATATTGGGCAAGTGGATGTTCTGCAGATAATATCATGGGGTTTTTCTCCCCATCAGTAGCCTCAGTTTAACATGGTATTTTAGACATGAAATGTGGCTCACATTCAGGAGACTTCTATTGTAGCCATCAGTCCAGCATTTATGCAGTTATGAACTGGTTATGAAACTTCCTTTCAGCAGCTGAACAGAAAACAAGTTTTATATATTTGGGTTGTACCATGTTCTTCCACATCTTTTCAAATTATACAATGATCCATGACCTACAAGTGCTTGAGGTGGCTAGTAGTCCTATCTTTTCATAATTCTTAATTGTAATGACAATTTCCCTGTGCAGACAGTATTTTCTGTGTTGTCTGGTAGATGAGTTTGCACCAGTCTGTGTCCTGTCTGGGCAGTATGAGAGGAGAAACTTCTCAAGTAATTCTTAAAAAGTGTAGAAAGAGTCATATCTTACATTCCACTTCCTTGAAGACAGCACCACCTAACACTGCACTTGGTTGGAATTCCTTCTGTGCCTGGGAGTCACAATCATTTATTTCCTGCGAAAGCTCAGTGCCATTAAAACCCCTTTATAGGATTTTTTCCTCTTTCTAAAAAGGATGTCAGGGTAGGACATCTTCTCTTCAACATAGTAAATAAGCTAATAGTCAGGTAAAATATACCTGGGATGCTACAGAGCTGATTTCAGGTTTTCCATCCACCCAAGCTTACTATTTGTGCTGTACCCCATCAGACTGGACAGGTGGCAGGAGGAGAAAGGTAGCTCAAATTGTATTGACTGCTGAAGGTTCTGCTCTCTGCATGCAAAAATGTGAGTAAGAGAAGTTCTTTTTACCAAATGGTAAAAAGGAGATTGAGGTAGTTCAATTCTTACTGTAATATAAATTAGGAATTTTATATGACATCTAATAACATCATGCGAAGTGGAATTTTCAAAAAGATTTAGGACCCACTATCTCAGGATGTTCTAGGGCACAGGCTTGTGCTATAGCAATGAAGAAAAAAAGTATTTAAACCAGAATTTCCCATTTTAATGCTTACCCACTGTGATCTCAGAGAATGCACAGGGACATAAAATTTCCCCTTGAGGTACGGTTAAAATAAAGCATCAGGTCCTATTGTTAGGGTGAGGGGATAAAGAAATATCCCAAACTGGATTCAGCTTCAGGTAAATGTTATGAAACTCTATTCTGCTCAGAGTTTGGCAGTTTGCATGTACCCACTGGGAGGATCACAAAATGGTTGTGAAAATTCAGTAGCAGCAACTGAAGTGCCGAAGAAATTTTACTGAGGTAAAGTGGGGAAGAAAAGAGGATTTGATATAGTAACTTAGGTTCCAAACCTTCTTTGCATTGTTAGACGTCCAAAAATCCTCTCTCCCCATCATTGTTTTATATGGAAGAGTCAACATGACTGATGACTTTTTATGTTTCCTCTGCTGCTGAGAATACACATACATCACATTCTCCAAATCACCAATATGCCACTGCACTTACTGAATGTAGATTGTAATCATTTAAATAATTAAACTAGAGAATTATTAAATTACTCAAGAGACTCCAGCAGGAATATTGGAATTTTAATGCCTTAGGATAAAAAGCATTCTTAAATAAGAACATAAAACAGCATTAGATGTGCTCACAAGTGCAAGTTGTGCAAGTTAAAAAAGCCAAGTGTAGAATAGTTTGTAAAGGAAAAAGCCAGACTTATTTTTTTTTCCTAATTTACTTTCGAAGCCTGGGCTTTTCAGCACACTGCACTGTGCTCAGCCTGATTTACTTTTATTATTTTTGTTGCTATTTTCTTTATGTCAATTTTTCTTGGGCACTTTTTTCCTTTTATTTCTGTTTTTAATGATACCTTTTGTATATTTCTTGTCCTCAAACATGGTTTAGAAAAAAAATTACAGTCTACAAATGTAATCATGATGCTGGCAGTCAGGTTATTCTGACTAGATATTCCTCTCTGTATGTTTCCTTCCTAAATCAGGTTTAATGCTGCCTTTTGTAGCACTGCCTACCAATCAAACAGAGTCACAGTGTACTTTTTCAAGCGACCAGAGACTCTTAACTTCACCTTTCTTTTATTCTTTGGTGTAAAGATGCCATTAGTGGAAGCTATTCTGTAAAGCCATGTAATGTTTTGCTTTGCTTCCATTTATATTCACAGATAAAGGGGCATTATGTTAAAAATCAGTATTGCTCTAACCTTTGTTTTCTTTGTGTCGTGAACAAGACTAATGCAAAGCAATGAAAAATCACAAAAAAAAAATCACATATGGAATGTTTTCACACGGTGAATTTAACTGAGAAAAAGCAATTTTGAAACCACAGAAGTGAAATATGTGTACTGCATATGTTGTTGGATATTCTCAGCTGGTAAGGAGAAAGTGTGATGTATACTGTTCTATGTCTGAAAGCAGTGCTTTTCATTCATTCTTCATGTTTAGCAAACTTGCCTTTCCACAGAAGGAATTGTTGTTATTTCAACAAGTGTGGAAGTATATAAAGTCAGATATTAGGCTGACAGACAAAGAAGGTGTACTGGTGCTCTTTTATACCCCACCAGCTCTTCCTTTCTCTCCTTGCTGCTCTCCATATAGAAAAGCAAGTTCAGACTGAGGTTTCTTCCAGGCCCTGTTCTGTGGGCAAAGTGGAAGAAGTGGGAACATTTAGGAATGGCATTTTTCAGCTCCATGCAGCTTCATTCTTGCAGCTTTCCCTCAACCTATGCCTATTTTGCATAACATTCATTCTTGATGCAATTCTCATTTAGCCTCTAGGCTAAACAGTGTATAATAGTTCAAGCCAGTTGAAGATTGTTCTTTCATGCAATAAAACTGCATTTGCTTCATTTGCTATGAATGATAAGCAGAAACTTCTGCAAATCAAACATCCTTTCTTTATTTCTTTGTTACACAATGATTCATAACAATTCCATTTGGCATAATATAAAAAGAATTTAATTTCTCCAGATGAAAGTCCATTTCTATTCTCTCTTTCTCATTATTTGTTTTTCAATTAACACTGTAAAGACAGTCCAACAAGGGAACGTTCATCTAAAATGCATAAAAAGCAAGGAAATGGTGTGAATTAGATGATTTCTTCCTAGTGTCATTTTTTGGCTATTATGTTGTAGAATGTGAAAGCACCAAAGTGCACGATGCCATTTTGTGCTTGACTCTGCCTGCAAAAGAAAGGATAGAAATACAGACCCATCTCATTTACTGATAATGTAGAGGCAGAAAATTAACTCACTCGTCCCATTTTGCCTTTTACCAGAAAGGACAAATCCTTCCTTTCCATTTTAAGTCTCCTCCGTTTGAAGGCACTCTCATGCATTTCCAATTATACTAACACCACATCTTTCTGCTGTTTTTTCCCTGCCCCATTTTCCTCTCATTCTGTGCTCAAACATTTCTCTTTTTTTCTTGATTTTTTTGTGTATTTTCAGGCAAGACTGGAGGACAACGTTGGGAGTTGGGGCTGATGCTGCTTCACTAGGCTCTTGGGAAGTGCCTCTCCTCCTGGCATACTCTCAGCTTCATAGACACAGCAAGGTTCTCATCCCCTTGCTTCTGCCACAGCTGAGCATGGATGCTCTCGCTGCTTGCAGGCTTTCATTTAATTGCATAGCAGCAGCTCTCCAAAAGGCTGTTAAATAGCACCTCTCTCTCTCTCCCCATTCAGCCAACAGGAGCAGATGTGCTGGTTTTGGCTCAGCTAGAGGCTGTTCCTTCCATGTCTTTTGAGGTACTTTTACAAAGCCCATGACTTCTTCATTAGGGAAGTGTTCTGGCTCATAGGCACAGTTAATTAGCACTTATGTATAAAAGAAAAGTAGGAAGGAAAATTAGAGGAGCAAAACCAACAAATATGAACTGGAATAAAACCAATGTAAGCCTATAAGAGCAAAGCACTCAAAAAATTAATAAAAATATATATTGATGCTGTAGGTTTTCTAGTGATTTTTCATTCCTAATCTGCTTAACATAAAACTAATACTATAATGGCATGAAGTCCAGTTGAACCAGCACAAAAATGCATGAGTCTGTCTTTTATACACGTACCTCTCTTGTGCCAAACAGCCAGGAAACAGACGAGTACTTGAACAGGGAGAAAGAGCAACTGTGTGTGGGAGTGTCATTGTTGCTATCATGAAATTTTTAACAACCGGCTGAACAAAAGCACTGGTCTAAGGTTACTTCCCTCCTTGTGGCTGCAGCCTGTTATTAGAATTTTTTTTTTGCACAACTGTATTATGAAAGCCTGAAAAACATGAACTGTGCTGCAGTAGTGACAGGTTTCCACCTCAACAGCTAAATATCAGCACCAAAAATCTCCCTGGAAAAAAGCCATAGTCATAAAAAATCCCCATTGACCACAGGAGGATAAATACGTTTCAAGCCTTGCTGCTAAAAGGTGAGAAATTGGGTGTAGCATGTAAGTAAAGATTATACCATGGTATGAATAAAGTCCAAGTCTCACTTCGGCCATAACTGACATTTTGAGCTTTTTCAGTGTTTGACTTTGCAACTTTTCATACTCTGTTAAGAAAGAGCATTGTTTCCATTATTTCATACAAGGATATTAGTAGTCTCAGTACAGCCAACACATCTTATTAATCCAATAATCAAATCACACACCACATTATCTATAAGAATGAACCACAGATCAGAAGAAATCTCTGCATCAGCTATTATGGCATCTCAATGATTCTGGGATAAATCAGAGTGGAAACAGCAAAGAACTGTGGCAAACTGTTTTTTCTTTTGGAGGAGAAGGCTCCTGCTCTCTTCTATCTTTTCTATTTCCTTTGACTCTGAACAGCACCAGTGAATCATTTCAGGGAAGAAATGCACTGCCTCTGTCTGTTTATACTGGTTGCTCACATAATCCCCACATACCGAACAGTCTTGTGCTACTCTTTAATAGCAACACTGATGTCTCAAGACACATTAGCCTGAAATATCTATTTCCAGTTTGTGTCCTAGCTGTGAGGGGTGATAATTTTGCTCTTATATTGGTTTTTATAGCAATTCCATGCAGTTCCAAAATTTCCTGTCAAAACATGCCTTGACAGTAGGCTGGGTAAGGCAGGGAATCAAGATTTCATATTTATCACTAGGTTGAATAGGAAAAAGCAACACAATCCTGTATGACAAGCCAGATGATTTGGGACTGGTTAATAAGAAACAAACATCAGACTGGGACTGAAATAATGGAAGACCCAAGGTTTGCTTTGCTAGCAGAAATAATTCAGTGAAGATAAAGTCCTTTTGCTCTCCCCCCTGCCAGCATTTCTTTGCCCTCAAGCTAGGTTAAACTCAGAGCTTGTCAAATAAATTAAACAAATCAAATATAGTTCATAGCTTTCCCTTCACAAAATTCACTTCATAAATAGTCTGTGGATACTCTTGAATCATTACACTAGCTCTATAATTAGGAAGGAAAAATGATATTTCATAAAAATTTCATCAAACACAGTCTTCAATGAGTAAGACCCTTAGGTATAACATGAGCCCAAAAGCTGCTCTGAGATTTTCCCCTCCCAATTCTCAGTTTTCATCTGGCTCCTACAATATTCTCCTGCCCCAGTAAGAGGTTCAGTGCCCCAGCTCTCCCACAGACCTAGAGCTGTCTTCCCCTTCAAGAGAAAACATTTTATACTTTCTCCTACCAATAAAGAGAATCTCATCTTTATACTCAGGAGACAGTCTTCTTAATTATCTCTGAAACAGACTCATATGCTCCACTTCCTCTGTACAGCAAGGACTTTGGCTTCCCCAATGCATTGCAATTTCACATGCTGATAGCTTGTTTCTCAGGCAGCAGTGCCAGAACATGAGTGAGGGGTACATGTTTGGTGACATGACAGAAGCTTTGCGTCCGCTCAAAATCCTCCACTTGTCACTTTGGGAAAGTCATGATCATGTCTATCTTTCTGAGTGCCAGCAGATAAAGACCCAGGCAAGGACCTTAACCTGAAGAAAACCTGATATTTGTGCTTGCAGTTAAGGAAACACTTGAGGTCTGTAAAGGGAACCTTATCTTGTTTAAAAAGTGGGTCATGATCAGAAGGAATATTGGTGAGAGTAGCAAGACAGTGGCAGGGTGCCACCTCACCTGAGCAGGGTGAGGGCAAACACAAAAACATCTCTAAACAGCTCAAGCCATCATTCTTGGGCCACCTTAACCTCCTTTCAAGTGCTGGAAGTGCAACACAGCAGGACACAACCCCTGAAGAAGATTTCTGGAGGTGTTGGGGAGAACTTCTTGATACATCTACCAGGTGGGCAAAGCAGGGCAATGCTCTCCAGCATCTGCTGTTCACTGACAGGGAAGAGCTAGCTGGGGATATGATAGCTGGTGGCAGTTATGGGACAGTGACCATGCAATTGTGAGGTTCAGGATCCTGTGAGAAGTGAGAAAGGAGTGCAGCTCAGCCCCTGGACTGCAGGTGAGCAGACTGCCAGTTGTTCAACTAATTGGTGGGTAGGATCTGCCAGAATATCTCTAAAAGGATCTCAGGAGAGGTTGCAAGCCTTTAGGCACAACACCCTCCAAGCACAGGCAGGGCCCACCTTGATATTCTGAAAGACAGGCAGGTGTAACAGGAGCTGGCTTGGCAAAATAGGACACTCGTGGCAGACCTCCAAACATAGAAAGGCAGCATAAAGTAAGTGAAAGAAAGAACAGGCTTAAAAAGAAGGGAGCAATGATGGGAAAGGGAGTAGTTATTGGAAACATTGTTTTCTCCAGGGAAGAATATTTATAAGAATCAAGAAAAACAACCCACAAAGTCATCACATATGAGTCTATCTTCAGGCAGAACTACTTGAAAAATATTTCCTGAGGAAAATCAAGTTCTATCTAAATGTCTCAAGTCATAGATGACATATGGATGCTCCTTTAATAAGTTTTCTCTTGAGACACTGGGGTGGCAAACCCAAAATGCTTTCAATAATAAAAAACCCCAAACTATCAACACCTGGAAATTAACTCTTTGAGAAATTTTTTCGAGTTAGCAGGGTGACACAGCCAATTTCTACTGAAAAATAGAACTATGATAGTGTCTTTTCAATTTTCCACATGACTTTCTAACTTATCAAACCTGTTTCACTTCTTCATGAACCTAGCAGCCATAGGAGAAAAGCCTAAGCAGAAGGATAAAATAGCACAGCCATATCTCACCAATAAAGTTGAAAACAAACAAACAAAAATCCAAATCTTAAACTTGTAGGATGGCAGCTGATTTCTAGGAAGGAAATTGCCTGAGGCATGGGGCTATGCACAAAAGTGAAGCAATTCTCATCACAAAGGAGTAGCTTCAGAGCTAATGTTAATATCTCTGTTACATGTATAGGTATGTGTATTTTATGTACAAGCAGCGTGCTCTGTAATGGGTTAAGTAAGATCTTAAAAACTTAACCTTAATCAGCCTTATGAGGAGCAGCTGAGGGAGCTGGGTTTGTTTAACCTGAGGGGAGACCTCATTGCTCTCTACAACTACCTGAAAGGAGGTTATGGAGAAGAGGGAGTTGGCCTCTTCTCCCAGGTGACAGGGGACAGGACAAGAGGGAATGGCCTCAAGCTCCACCGGGGGAGGTTTAGGCTTGACATCAGGATGAAATATTTCATGGAAAGGGTCATTGGGCACTGGAACAGGCTGCCCAGGGAGGGGGTTGAGTCACCTTCCCTGGAGGTGTTTAAGGGACGGGTGGACAAGGTGCTGAGTGTTTGGTGTTTGATAGGAATGGTTGGACTCGATGATCCGGTGGGTCTCTTCCAACCTGGTGATTCTATGATTCTAAGTGATTCATATAATCATGGAAGATAATGATGGAGGGTGTTTGCACATCACTCACTTCATATCCTTGTTTCCCCTTTGTTTCCCAAGCACTGATTATTCCAAATGTCCCTGTAGTCTGTAACGAAGCTGACCTAGCACTGCTCCCGCAGGCTGTATAATGCAGCTGGTTTTTCCCCAATATTCAGAGGCATGTGGGCAACTACTTGTCACTTCTACCTTTGGCAACTTCTCAATAAATGCTCATCAGTTTGTAAATAGCCATCTTGTTAAATTTTGAAATCTGTCAATGTGCAGTACTGCACCTGGAAGGAATCCTGTACAGAGGGAGGCTGAATACAGTAAAATGCCTGGAAATGCAGCTTTAGTCTCTCGTTTTTATTCAATTCAAATCAAAATGTCATGGGCTGTAGTCAGCCAGGAACTGGCAATGACAGAGAGCACAGGCAGGCTGTAGAATGGCAAGCACCAGTCTAGAGGAAATCAGCAGAGGGAGGAGAAAGGAGTGTAGGTTAGAACAAGTTCAGTTTTATTCATTAGGAAACTGGCAATGATAAACAAACTTCCTTTACCAAGCAACAAGGTTTGAGAGTCTTAGAATGAAGAGCCCTGTATTTTTAACCTAGTTAGCTGAACAGGAACAAACAAGACCCCTAGTCAGCCTCTGAACACGGCAGCTGATCTCTATACTGTTATTTTGCACGGGCATTACTGTAGTTAGGAAAAGAAACCTTAAGAAATTACTTGGGACTGGATCTCTGGCAGTCTGGTACAGTAGCTTCCTTTTTCTGTCAGTACAAACCACATAAGAAACGAGCAAGACAAAGTGTTTTATATGCAGCATTGTGGGTATCCTGATCCAACTAGATTTGTCAACCAGTACAGCTCTCCTGATAGAACCTGATAAAGGGGAACAGTTACTGCCAGAATCTGTCCTTAGTACAGCTGGCTTCACATAAACCCATGTGATAGGCAAGAGTATGAAAGGGAAAATAGAGGAACAAAATGTAATTCTGAAAAAAGAAAGCTAGCTGAAGTTACTAAGACATACCTAGGGTTCAAAAAGGGCTAGCAGGGTTTGCTTGGTTCCTAGCTTCACAAAATCTCATGGTTTTGCTCTGCAAAGAGATCTGAAGAGGCTGGACCGCTGGGCAGAGTCTAATGGCATGAGGCTTAACACGGCCAAAGGCTGGGTCCTGCACTTGGGGCACAACAACCCTATGCAGAGCTACAGACTAGGAGAAGTCTGTCTAGAAAGCTGCCTGGAGGAGAGGAACCTGAGGGTGTTGGTTGACAGCTGACTGAACATGAGCCAGCAGTGTGCCCAGGTGGCCAAGAAGGCCAATGGTATCTTGGCTTGGATCAGAAATGGTGTGACCAGCAGGTCCAGGGAGGGTTATTCTCCCTCTGTACTCGGCACTGGTGAGACCGCTCCTTGAATACTGTGTTCATTTCTGGGCCCCTCACCACAAGAAGGATGTTGAGGCTGTGGAGCGAGTCCAGAGAAGAGCGACAAGGAAACTGGTGAAGGGGGTGGAGAACAGGCCTTATGAGGAATGGCTGAGAGAGCTGGGGGTGTTTATCCTGGAGAAGAGGAGGCTGAGAGGAGACCTCATTGCTTCCTATAACTACCTGAAAGGAGGTTATAGAGAGGAGGATAATGGTCTCTTCTCCCAGGTGTCAGGGGACAGGACAAGAGGGAATGGCCTCAAGCTCTGCCAGGGGAGGTTTAGGCTAGATATTAGGAATAAATTTTTCACAGAAAGGGTCACTGGGCACTGGAACAGGCTGCCCAGGGAGGTGGTTGATTCACCTTCCCTGCAGGTGTTTAAGGCACAGGTGGACAAGGTGCTGAGGGGCATGGTTTAGTGTTTGATAGGAATGGTTTCTGGTGGGTCTCTTCCAACCTGGTTGTTCTATGATTCTATGTTAAAAATACTCATTAATGTTTAAGCTTTATTGCAGTAGAGGGAAATGTTGAAAACACTGAACATTGAAAATGAGATTGAAACTCCACTTCAGGGAAAATCATTGAATCAGTTCAGACCACCCACAGAAATGGTTCTACTGCAAAAGGGAAGTCTTTCCTCAGCCTCTCCAGGTATTCAATCCCACATTTCAAAACAGTGAGGAGACTGCGCTGTGTTGTCCATTCATGCAAGCCCCTAGAGGACAGATTTACCATAAGCTGCTAGTACAACACCCACAGGGCTCCTGCCTCATCCCAAGCTTTGTGAATGCCAAAAGACAACCAGAAAGCAGAGCCCCAGGGACTCCCACGGTTCCGTATTTCACAGAGCACAACACAGTTACAGTCAGAACAAAGCAGGCAAAATAGTTAATCAAGCTACAAAGCATTTGTTTCACCCTGACAACACCTTTGAAATTTAAGAAAGAAATGAAGCAGATATTGCTCCTCACCTCCTGAAAAAGGTTTCAGTCACGCAAGAACGCATTTTCTGTGGTCTGTACATATATTCAGGCAGCATTGTGTCACTCACAGTAGTATTTCAAGCCCAACTGGGGGTGGGATGCAGGACAAGGGCTCTCTCAATGTCGTAAGATCAAGCTAAAGCTTGACAGTTACAAACCAGTGCAAAGAACGAATCTACTTCTTTCTCTTGCTTTAGTTTTAACATCTAGGGATGATAAAAATTTAAATAAAGGTGTTCTCTTTAAGCTCTGTTACTACTCGCAGATTTTTGGGTGAGAGATGCCAGCTTTTCCAGTCAATCAGACAAGCCTGACCACAAAAGAATGAAACATGAAGCAGAAGAAAATCTCAGAGATCTGGCAAATTCTTATGTACTTATTTGATGTCCTTTTTTTTTGTTACAGATTTTACAGGAAATATTCCCTACTATGTTTTTACCCATCTGCTGAAAACATAAATTTCCACTTAAATACTGCATTTAAAATGATGTCACCCTATAATAGACTTGCTGATTTCCACAACCACCACAACCCAATCACAAAACACAAAGAAATCTTAACACCAAGGACAGAATTGGAGTCCTCAAGGCTCATGTGCTTCATGCTGTTACCACAGGGCTTCAGCATACAGCAGTAGCTCATTACTTCTTATTTCAACAATCTGAACTTCAGGCTATTTCAGAAAATGTTGGCAACATTTCCATTCCCCAATGAAGACTCTGGAGTACACTCTTCTGAAGTCAGCAAAGTGTTCCTGATTTTTCCAAAAGTGATGGCAATTCATTATAAAACAAGTTCAAGCACCACTTGTCAAACAGCCTGGCATAGACTGAAAGGCACCAGGTTTCAACTTAAGGAATCAGATGCTATTCTCTCATCACAATCACAGCTGGGAAGATAAACCCTTTAATACTTCTGTGATTTTTGGTGATATTTGTACAGACCGCTGATTCTTTAGGAAGGAAATTGCCCCTGACTACATGTCCATTGTCACAGTTCAGCCACCCTCTCAGCCAGATAAGCAGATACACACAGGTAATTGTGCCTCAATTCCCACTGACCCACACACTGATCCCAGGGAAATCATGGAATGTTTTGTGTTGGAAGAGACTTTAAACACTATCCTATTCCAACCTCCCTGTCACAGGCAGGGACACCTCCCACTAGACTAGGCTGCCCAAGGCCTCATCCAACTTGGCCTTGAACACCTCCAGGGATGGGGCAGAGCATCCACTTCTCTGGGAAACCTGTGCCAGCATCTCACCACCTTCATCATGAAGAATTTCTTCCTAGTCTCTCATCTGAATCTTCCCATCTCAAATTTAGAGCCATTTACCCTTGTTTGATGACCACATGCCTCTCTAAAAAATCCCTCTCTAGTCCCTTTCTTATACATGCCCTTCAAGTACTGGAAGGTTGCTATAAGGTCTCCCTGGTGCCTTCTCTCCTCCAGGCTGAACAGCTCCAACTCTCTCAGACAGTTCTTATATCAGGGGTGCTCTAGCTCTCTGATCATCTTTATAGCCCTCCTCTGGACCCATTCCAATAGTTCCACATCCCTCTTATGCTAAGGATTCCAGAAGTGGACGCTGTACTCCAGGGAGGGCCTCAGAAGAGTGGAGTAGAGGGGCAGAATCACCTCCCTTGGCTTGCTGGCCACACTTCTTTGATGCAGCCCAGGATACGGTTGGTCTTCTTGGCTGAAAGTTTATGTTGCTGGCTTGAGTAGAGCTTCCCAGCAATGAGCATCCCCAAGTCCTTCTCTGCAGGGCAGCTCTCAATCACATCATCCCCCATCCTCTATTAAAACTGCAGAAATAGGAGAGAAGTTTGTGGGCTGGAAACTATAACTAAAACAACTTTAATGAAACAATAATAATGAAAGGAAAATAATATTAATAAGAAAACACCACTTACAAAGATATGAAATCAACCCCCCCCTCATGACTCCATGTCACCACTGATGATGTAGAACAGGCACATGACAAGGTCCTGGACTGTGCTAGCAGGAGATGGGAGCTGGATTTGGGAACACAGATTCTGGATCAAGGGGCAAAAGAACAGAGTTCTTACTGAATGCCAGCCATCAAAGAAGGCCTAATCCTCATGACCCCTCACTTTTATACTGAGTATGACACATATGGAATGGAATTTAGTCAGTTTTGGGTCACCTGTCCCATCTGCTTCTCCTTGCTGGTGTGACCCTTTTTCACTGCTTCTGCTTATGGCGTTCCACCACTCTAGGATGGCCTTGGTATCCATGGAAATAAGTATAAGCAATGGCCTTTCTGCTTACCACTGCCCTGTTCCTTTGGTGATAATCATAAATTTTAAGTGTTGCCATTTCTACAGACACTGTCTGAAAGAACATATTGTTACCTTTCAGAAAATGAAGTTACTTAGATGAGGTTTAGCTGTAAAGTTAGAAAATTGATTCTGCTTTAGCTCAAACCAGAATACCCTTGCGACCTGCAGTACAAACAGACGTTTCTGTAATACAAGAAAAAAAAGTTGTTTTTTTTTATTTGGTTTTTGATTGGTTGTGGTTATTTTTTGCAGGTTTTTTTCTCATTTAGACCCTTATCTACTGCTCATCCTCTGTCAAAGTGTGTGTGTAGCCACAAGACAGGATTTTCATTTTAATAGTTTATACATAATGTTAATCTGTCATATCTCATCAGGCATCAGAACAAGGAAAACTTACATTTACTCATTTGTTTGTTAAGGTAATCAGTATTTGTGCCTAATGGTGCACTTCTTGCTTTAAAACCCAGGTAGACTTACTTGCTATGAAGGAATAAGGAATCATTATTTTACCCTGCCACTTTAAACCTTAGTAATTTAACAGCTATCAGAAGACAGATCAGAAGGTTGGAAGCTTGAAGTCTGGAAAACAAACACTACCTTCTGCTACTGTTAAGAAAGCAAAATATGCTTGTGCATCTAACCACAACTGAACTCAGCAATCACTTGAATAGGAAGGAAGAAAAAAATATTAAAAAGTCCCTTGGTTTCAATGCTATACTTGCTTCAGTTTATAAAACCAGACACCAGAGAGGAAGATTCCTACAAAATGGAGCCTGAAGAAACAGAGCTGTTGAAAGGAGCTTTCAAAAACAGGAGCCTTGAGCAGAAATTTCTAGAAAACTAGGAGCCTTCAAATGATCCTTTTAGAGACTGCACTGCTTGCAGCTAATGACAGGAAAGGGAAGGGAGTAGAAAACACAATGTTAGGAACCTGACAGACAACAGAAAGGGCACAGTGAAAATACAGACTAAAATTCAGAAAGGGACTCAGCACATGGTGACAGATGTAATGAGGAAAATCTGATACAACCAGTTTATGCAAGTTCCTGAAAAGAAAAAGGAACAGAAAGAGGCATAAAACCCACACAACTTCACTGCTGCAGTCAGGTTGAACTGCATACTTATGAGATGTAACAATAGTGAAAAATACTACTTAACCTTTTATTCCAAATGCCATATTTTCTCTAAGCCTAACCATCAAAGCAGGTAATAAGGTCAAATTCATCCCTAATGCAATTCCAGTTGCACTGGCAGACTTGCATCACGGTGTATTCCCCAGTGATGGCAACTACAAGCAACAATTATCAACGACAAAGAAATAACTTTGTCTAGTAAAGGAATGGAATGGGTTAGAGAGTAAGTCTCCTGAAGTTACATGTTCGTAGGGTCTCAGGAGCCAAAGACTTCTCTATAAGACCTGTTAAAGATTGAGGTGTTAGTAAGATATGCTAAAGGAGCCTCAAAACCAGTAATCGTACTTATATTTGAGAAGTGGCAAGCTGAAATGTCTACTCTAAACAGAAAAGCAGGGAAGAAAAGCAGCAAGAATGTCTTTACTAGAGTAAAGACTACTCATTTTTAATTCTAAAAAATACTTTGGAAAAAATACTTAAACTATACTCATTTATGTTTTCCAAAGTAACTAACATTAGTTGGCCAAGAACAAGCTGTGTCAAACCCCTTTCTTCCATAGTAATATAATGAAAAATCAGAGGATGAGGTATCTTCACCTTGATGTCTGTTCACCAGATGTTTTTATAACCATGATGGAGAAACAGCTCAGATGCAACTATTACTGTATGAATGCAGATTTAGATTCATGGAATTGCTAGGTTGGAAGAGACCTTCAAGATCATTAAAGTTCCACCATACATGTCCTTTCCTAAACCATATCTCTGAGTATTTCATCTATCAGTCTTTTAAATACCTCCAGGGATGGTGACTCAACCACCTCCAAGGGCAGCCTATTCCTGTGCCTTTCAGTGAAATTTTTCCTCATGTCCAATCTGAACCTCCCGTGGTGCAACTTGAGGCCACTTCCTCCCATCATATTGCCTGTCACTTTGGAGAGGAGACCAACACCTACCTCTCCACAACTTCCTCTCAGGTAGCTGTAAGACAGTGATAAGGTCTCTCCTCAGCCTTTCATCCAAAAAACTCCAGCTCCCTCAGCCACTCCCAAGGCTTTTCTCCAGCCCCTTCACCAGCTTTATTGCCCTTCTCTGGACACACTCCAGTACCTCAATGTCCTTCTTGTGGTGCGAGGTCCAGAAGTGAACACAGTATTTGAGGTGCAGCCCCACCAGTGCTGAGTAGAGGGGCAAAATCACTTCCCTGGTCATGCTGGTCACACCATTTCTGACACAGGCCAAAATGCCATTGACCTTCTTGGCCATGCTGCTGACTGGTATTCAACCAGTTGTCAACCAACACCTTCGGGTCCTTCTCTGCCAGGTAGCTTTCTAGCCACTCTACTCCAAGCCTGTAGTGCTACATAAGGTTGTCATGTCCCAAGTGCAGGATCCAGCACTTGGCCTTGCTGAACCTCATACCACTGCTAGAGTTTATCAGAAGTTAAAAAAAAATAAAAAATCACAGTCTACTGTCAAACCAGAAAGCTGTAAGGACATTCCACAGAAGTACATCCTAGTATGAGGTCTAGTGATATTCTAACCTCCTAGATTATGAAAAACAGACAATAATGAGATCTGTATCTACTGGAGGACAATATTCAAATTAAATACATTGACAAGTTAAAAAGTGGTCTAGAAAAATACTGTATTTAATATTGATAAATAAAAGAACCATTCAAGTCTGAACCAGTCACTACAGTGAACATAAACCCAGTTTGACTCTTTGAATGTTGTAACATAGCACAGGGTCATGAAGCATTTCACACCGTTTAATTGCCTCACACTGTTTACTTTAGACTCTTCCCCTTGAAACAATATAAATACAGTCACTGAGAGGGCCTTTGATTAAAAAAAAAAAAAAAAAATCCTCTTCTCTCCCCTAAAATAATTTTTGGCTTCAGATCTATGTATTTCATCCATGTTTCATTAAACTCTTCTATTCAGAGACGTGGCAACCTTTAGCGATTTAAATGGGAAATACACTGCCATCTCCTGGAGCAAGTGAAACCAGCAGATGTCTGAATGCTTGCATTCTGCTGTCTTGCTTTGTTTTCTGTGCACTGAAAAGTAACCTCAGAGACTTCACAAGTCACCATCAGACGTTGCACTTACAAATGCAAGCAAAAGGCTACAGTACAGTATCACCTGCAAGATAGCTCGTGGTGTCCTAAGTAGCAACATAAATCAGGTCAACCCATCCATCTCAGCAAATTCTACATGCCTCAATAGCTTCCTCTTAGCCTTCCTTATCACACAGAAATGCTTAAGAGAAATCTCCATAAAGTAGAAGTGGGACCAGAAACCAAATATAACAGCTTATTCTCTTTAGAAGCACAGCAGTCTGAATCAAGTGGAGTTGTAGGCGATTTCTGGCCTACAGTTTTCAAATTGTTCTGCTGTCATCTTACTTTTACTGTCAAGGATCCATATTACAATCACCTGTTTTCATCCAAAAGCCTCTTCAAGCAGCTTCTAAGAAAGTACCAAATGCTTTATTAGTATAACCTAGTAAGGCATACAATTCTGCTCTACACTAAACAATTCATAGCAGTCGATAAGACTATGCTCTAACATCTGTGTGAAATTAGTTTGGTAACTAGTCCTCCAGTTTCAATGAGTTATGGCAGTATACCCAATACACTGTCAAAAGTATTTTACAACGTGGGGAAGAAATAGCCAGTTATCAAGTAACTTAGGCCACACCTAGTATTAACAGTTCACACTGTAGGTAAACCACAAGCTGTGTTCTACAAAAGCCCTCCCATTTCCCCAGTAACACTGGCTATTCCAGTGCTAAACTTGCAGGACTAATTGAAAGCTACCTTAGGGATCCTGTGTTCCATTCATGTCCAAACATGTAGCTTAGTTACATTTATTTTTTTCAACCCAGATTTAACTGAACTAAGATATTAAACAGCTGCAAATGATTTAAAATTAGTTTTCTAATACTGACTGTGTTAGAAGGTAACATTTATACCTTTTCCTGTTAACCCATCTTGGAAGTCTGTCTTATTGAATGCTACAGCACAACTACCAAAACAGAAACATTAGTATCAAAAACCTTCTGTGGTCTGATCAGTAAAGCACAAGGGCTGATGAAAGCAAACTGACAGAATATCAGTATCAGCAGGATGAAAAGAGAGAGTGGTCAAGCCTAGAGACACAGGCAAATTTTTAGATGCCACTATTTAGAATGCTACAGTTATACATCATACTTGACAAGTGTTATTATTTCCTTCTTCTGGTCACATGAGCAGTACAAATAGTTTATCATGCCTAACATTATTCCTTATCTTACTGGAGAACTTGGGCATTTTCATGCCTTTGTCTTCTTCATACTGGAAAGGTATTCCACTTTATTTTCTGAGGTTTAAGAGCTTTACCTGGTTAGGAATAACGGAGCCAAAAGATGTAGTTCATGAGATTATTTTAAAATTATTCTCCAAAGATGACAAAAAGTTTATCTTATTTTTTTAATTTCTTCTATTCTACAATTACAGTTGAGGCTTAAAAGAATACCTTAACTGCCAATGCTAAAACTCAGCTTTTGGATAAACTCAAGGAAAAGAATTCTGGAACTTTTTGGTCATCATACCTCATGTTCTTTGTGTAGATTACATGTTCTGATGTGGTGTATCCTTAGAAAATAGTGACTGAGGCACCTCAATTAAAAAGATCCTTAAAAATTTAGTATCTTCAGTTCAACATTCAGTTTATTTTCTAAAATTAAAAAAAAAACATGCCCATTTATAATATACAACATATGAGTTTTAGCAAAGACATGTCTATAAATAGTTCTCTTCCTTTTTTATAAAGATCTCTATCTACAGTCCCAATCCTGAATGCAAATCTGCCAAAATGTTCTCTGAGGAAAACAGATTTCACTGAAGACAACGTTGATTTGTATCGTTTCAGGTGCTAGAGAGCAAATGTACCTGAAGAACTAGATAATTATCATCTATTCAGGCACTTGCAATTTGGCTAAACCAAGTTTAAGAGTTTCATTACTTATACAAAAGCAACAAAATTGCAGTCTTTATAGGCTTCTTCAGCTGATTTTCACATAAGAGATGCACAGAAACTTTTATGTAGGTATTTCTCATTCAGAGAAAATTCCATATTTCTTCTCCAGTTCCTGAACAGAAGTATCTTTCAATCCCATCTGGTTCACATGATTGAACAATGCCTGTGTAACTGTAAAAGAAAATCACAACATGAAATATTATTTCAGCTACTGACACTATTAAGGAACAACTTATTAAAATCTAAAGTAATTAGTCTCTTTCCTCAGTCAGACTAATAGTTGGATTATATAGCTCAAAACCAAACAGTTTTTTCATACTGAGAGTATGAAAAAAGTAGCAAAGGCAAGCTCTCACTTTGTTTTGATGCCCAAGAGCTGTTTAACAACATTTCCTTAAACAGGTACATAATCCAGACAACAGCTTTTATTTTGTTTACTATCTTGGCACTCTGCCATTAAATAAAGAAGAGAAGTTATTGCCAGATGGCAGATAAACCTCACATCAGGTTAAATGCACGAAGGCAATTCATAGGTAGAATTTAGTTGCACTCCAGTAAGTCAAACAAGCAATTTTATTTCAAGGAGACGCACATGTCAAAATTTTGACAGTATAGCCCATTATTAATGAAACTCAAATGTATGTAGTAAATTTGACATTTGGTTTCAAAGAAATGTTTTGCTTCTATGTCACTACTACACAATCTGTCCAGTGTGCTGAATAAATAAAATCTCTGAGACTTTTATAAACCATGAACTCCAGCCTCTATCAATTTGAACTGCAAACTCAAAGTGAGGCCTCGAGAACAGGAGAGGCTGACAGGCTGAGCACTTTAAAGACTTTTGAGGTCTCTTTGCCAACAATAAAGTCAGGAGTGCCAAGAAATGGTCATAAACTGTGGAAAATGTGTCATTTGGATACCTGGCACAGATAAGACTTCCTACAAATTCATAAATTTATAACAGTATCAGCTACAAACTGAAATCCTAGTAACGTTTACTTTATCAGACTAAAATGCAGTGATATTACTGATAAAACCAAAAGGAAATAGCAGTAGTTTTCAAGTTTTAACCATTAATAAGGAAACAAAAAAATAATATGAATATAATGTAATTTTTCTTAATTTCTAAAATAATCAAAAAGCTACACAACCAACCTGAATTATTACATGGAAAAAAGAACTAAATTTTATGTATTTCTTGCTAGAAATACAGTATCACAAAGTTTACAAAGATGTTACTAAATTACTTACTTGTTTTCTCTGAGCCTGACATAAACATTACTGCCATATCAAATCTTTTCAATTCAGAGAGCCTCTGGAGGATTTCAAGGATGAGCGATGGCTCCTCTTTCCTGAAGAAAATTATTAGGAATATAAAAATAACTACTGTTGATTAGAAAGATTCAGTAGCTGCAAGCAGTAAAGACTTCAAGAACAAGAAATTAAGGGACCAATGGAAATCCCTTCCCTCTTTTCTACTGCCTTTCTCAACTTTTCCCTTCTTTCTTCCAACCACGAAACAAAAGTTTAACACCCAGAAATCTTTATGCAAGCATTCTCCTGATACAGAACAAGAGTGAAGAAATTGACCTAGACTGATACAAACTGACTGCTATTCATGTACAGATTAGTTATTATATGATTTTATGCTTGCAACTTGCCATAGCTTCATCATTTATATATACATATTGGAGTGGGAGGGGAAGTAGCACCTGTGGTCATAAGAAGCCCAGCAAATGCATCACATCAGTTGCCATAATTTTTATCCATACAGAAAACTTGACATTCTTCTCGTCAAAAGGAAACAGGGAATGTCTTTGGCTACAAATGCTAACAACAAACAGTAATTTTATTTCATAAATTGTCCTGGCTGCTGTAAAAATCACCTGCTAGCAGGTAATTAAAATAAAAAGAATGTATCATGATAAGCATTGCACAAAAATCAATTCCTCTATTTCTCATCTTTAGATAGTTAATATAGAAAAACACCATGCAATTACATGTAATAACAGAATGTACAAAGTAACAAACAAAAATTATTTCATACAGACTAATAATATTTTGTTTCCAATGCTATTCAGCAGAACCGAATTCAGCAACCTACAGTAAAGGCTATTTATTTCTTTACCTCTTATCTGATTGTTCAAGACATTTTTAATTTCTTAAGAAGGAACAGTTGAATCATTCCAATTATTGCATCATGTTTATGTAATACTGTGCACTGGAAATAATTTTTGTAATCCCAAGAGTGCAAGAAAAAAACCAAAATCCAACAAATAAAAACCAGAACTGCAATAAGCAATATAAAATAAAGGAAGAGTTAAACTTACTNAATATAAATAAGTAGAAGTACACATCAGGTAGACTGATGCGTTTCAAGAATTTCTTCAGTTTAAAGAGGTAAGAATGCTACTATATCTAATTACTCTAGAAGCAATCATTTGAAAAAGTAGACTTTAACAAGGTTAGTAAAACATTAAAGTGTTTCCAGAGCAGAGCCAGGGCCTGTGTTTGAAGAAGAGACAGATTGTGCCCAAATTGCACTCAAAGTGAGGTAAGTGAAAAGTCAGGCACAAGAGAAGAAATACTGAAACATGGATCAAACTAATCAGTATTATGTGAAGGAAAACCCTTTCCACCTACTTCTGTGCTGCTTCCTCAACATCAGTTGAAGAAACTGCTCAAGCACTTACAATCAATACTATGTTTCATACCTTCAGGTACAAGTACATGTTTTCTGGGCAGTCTTTAAACTTCCTAAAGTCAGACTCAAGCTGGAAAGAATTTGCAGGAACTGGGGGGACTGGAGTTGCAGACTGAGATGACCTTTTGACTTCTTTTTCTCTCTGTTTGTTCACAGGTAAAGATGAATGCAACACTGATGAAATTCCTTTCATGCTATTAGAAAGCCTGCAGAGAGATTTTGAAACGCAATCAAGACAACATTTAAGAAAACCCTACATTGAGATCTAACTATATTTTAATTCCTTAAAAATTTAAAATAACATCAAACTTTTTAAAAACAACGTATTTTAGTTCAAGCAGGTATCTAAAAAGCCCCCCCTTCAAATTATGGAAGCTTTATACTTGATTCACCTTTTCTAGAAAAATCCTTAAGAGATATACTCAGCGTATTTCTGCAAATAGCTGCACAGCTACAAGAACATATTTTCCACAATTTCACAATGCAAAACAATAACCATGTCAAATGAACAAACTGTTTTCAACACTGATTACAGTGGAGCTATTTTTTGTCCTGTAATTTGTCAGTTAAGTCCATTTATTTTTCAGAACTTATAAAATGGCTAAGAAATACACCTTTTTATTCAGCACTTCACAGTAAATCCATCTGACTGAGCTGGAAAAAGTGGGTGCAGGATAGCGTTTCTCAGAAATCTTTCAAATGTAATTCAATAAAAAGCATTTACTATAACGTAATGAGATGATGCTGACACATACAGCGCTTTCCTGAACAGAAAGTGTTGTAAAGCTTAGCAAGGATAAAATTAGGATAGTGGTTTTTGCACTTCAGAGTAGTTTCAGATAGCGAGATCTGAGCTTGTCTAGCTAATATGGTACAACATGGGAACCTTGAGCAAACTGGATTTATTGGTTGCCAGCTCTCATCTGCTCCTTTTCTCTTACATGACTGGTATGCAAAGAGTGTTTGAATTCTACTCAGAATCTACTCTAAAACATGACAAAAATCACAGATGGGGAAAGTGAAATGCACAAGGAAGAGAGTACAGTATGCAGGAAAATGTTTAAATGTTTCCAGGGATGAGGCATATACCACCTCTCTGGGAAACATGTTCCAGTGTTTTACCATCCTCATTGTAAAAACTTTCTTCCTTATATATAGCCTAAATCTACCCTGTTTTAGTTTAAGATACCTTAAGACATGCAGAAATCTGGAAATAAAGATTACATTTCAACTACATTTACCTTCTAAAAAGGGAACCATAATTTTTATACTTACTGTACTGGTAATGTATCACTGATTTCCTCTATCTTCAAGTGCTTTGCTTTTGGAATATCCATTGTAGTTGACGGATCATCCTGATCTAGATTCTCTGTTGTTTCAACCCTGGTTGAATTCCTCCAGTTATTGACCAAAGAAGTAGTACTGGGCAAATCACTATTTGGTGTGTCATCATCAATTTCTTCAATGGGTATTCTTCGCAAAGGCTTCTGAACAGAACACATAGCTCAACATCAGTGTATACAGAGGCCCCAGAGAAACAGATACTTTCATTAAAGATAAATGCCAAAAAAAGAAACACCATCATATTCTACAGGAAGCCTCATATGATCATTTCCTTATCTTACCCTCATAAACCAGGGTATCCTTATCCTAGAGGATCTAAGAATCTGCATTCTGTTTTGCCAGTAATTAAAAAAAAATTATTTTTTTTTCCTCCCCCTCCTGACGTTCAATAGACAAAGACTAGCATATGTTGACCCATGTTTTGTATGGGTTATGTTTTGTAATTCTGCTAAACAAGTTAGGTTCCATAAGCAGATGCCTTGACCCTCAACTTAAAATTTTGAGATGATAAATATTGGTAACT
>WAAB01024912.1:0-28284 GCA_013389865.1 Piaya cayana
ATTCTATGGTTCTATGATCCTATATGTGGGAAACAAAGACATTTAAGAGATTTAGTCATACACAGCAAAATGGGGAAAAAACCAAAGAGATATAATTAGGTAAAGGAAGGAGCAAAAAAAATTTACATTTCCCACAGACCACAAAGGCAAAGTAAACTCCATTCTGGCTCTTAGAAGAGTGTTCCTTTTCACAGAATCACAGAATCACGAGGTTGGGAAAGACCCACAGGATCATCAAGTTCAACCATTGTCTCGATATCGCTGGAGCAAGTCACAGTACAAAACCTGCTTATTATTGTTGTGGTTTTGATTTTAGACCCTCCTTGGTAACCAGGTTGTAACTGAGGAAGTAGTCATCCTCCCAGTATTCCATGCGATTTTCTACTTAAACCAGGGTATAAATAAGAAGGGGGAGATGCCTCTTGCTCTCTTTCCCTTCCGGTGGACCCAGGAGCAGGTTCTCTGCTATTGGCTCTGCTCGTGTGGAGTAGTGAGGCCCAGTGAGTCCTTGTGGACCTTGAGAAGCAGAGAGTGCCGGCGGTCACTTGGTGCAGTTCTGCTATCTTGAGGAGAGTAGTAAGATTTTCTCTTCTTAGTTTTTTTATTGGTTACTCCTGGGTTTTTATTGTGTATATCTGTTTTGGATTTTTCTTTTTTTTTCCCTTCCCTCTCCCTTTTCCCTTCGGGGCAGGGGGAGGTGTTCGGGGTCCCTTCTCCTGTGTACATAGTATTCTAATTGTATATAAGTGTAAATACATGTGTATATACTTGTACAGCTTTGGTCTGCTCGTTTCGGCATTTAAGTAGCTTTTCCCTTCTCCCTTTCCCTTGTGAGACTGGAGGGGGTGAGGGGAGGAGAGGCTGCGAGCTGTAGGGTTTGAGCATTCGGCAGAAAGGTCAGATCCAAACAGTGACATTATTTCCTGTTTCATGGTCCTTATCTGCTACATTGTTGCCAATGTTTTCAAGAAAGGGATATCACAACCCATCGAGATGCACTGGACATCTGTTTTATACTTCCTTACAAGGCACCCCCTTTGCCTGGTCTACTTACCTTGCTCTTGTATGTGTGTATGCTTTTCATTTAAAAAAGCCTCTAAATAAAGTGCCTGCATTTTCAGGAAGAACTTTGCTCCTAACAACTTCCACTAGTCTGTATTAAGCAACCCTAAAAAACTGAGGCCCTACTGTGGAAAATGATCATTGTAGACACTCTGCTCATGTAGAGTTAAAAAACAGATGTATTAGACTGTGAAACAACCACCCCCAAATTTTCCATTTTCCTGTCTTGCACATGGACCTTACTTTGCAGACTACAACACACAATGCACCTGTCCTTGCTTCACATCCTGGCTACTCTGGTGAAATTCAAATGCATATTTCCTCTCCCAGATTTTCCCTTGATGTCTATCCCTGTGCAACACTGTGTCATACAAGCTGAAGAAGCAGCCTGCGTAACAGTGACAGAGAATAATGTGTAACATCAAATATATTAAGCATTTTAAAGCATCACGGACCTGGAGGATTTCAGATAAAAAAGAAACAACTGTTTGAATCCTAAAAAATGCTAATAAAAATCCACAGGGAATTTAATATTTATACCTGAGATTTAATGATACCTCTGAATTCTGCCAAATGTGGAAGCATGTGTACAGTTATGGCTGTAATTGTCATCAACCAGAAGAGCGTTGTTTTGAAAGGTTGGGCATGATGGTGTGTGCTTTGGGGATTTTTCACTCTTTTTTTTTCCTGTGGACAGTGACAATAGCAGCATGGTTGAGCCAAAGGATATCAGTATCTACTGGTAATTGTCTGCCAGCTGACAAAGAAATAGGATTTTATTTGATTTTCTTGTTACTTTACCTTCATGGCTTCCCTGATTTTGTCATTTCTGATGCTGTGTGGCAGCTGGACACACTCAGTGCTGATGGCTGTTCTACAGAGGGGCTCTGAAAGGTACAGTGAACCACCGAGATGTTTTAACCCAAATTTATGTAGAGAGATGAAGGTCAAAGCCCATGTGATGTGCTATTAATTTATGATAGGCCAGAAACTTCCCACAATATCTTCCTCTTTGTTTCGGTCAGGAAATTTATTCCCAGAATGCACTAACAACCCTATCAACCATAATTAGACCAACAAGGAGACAGAGACACATTTTTTCCCTGATTTTTTAATTATTTAATCTGTTATTCTGATGAAGGCTCATTTTTATTGTGTGTTGAAACATAAGGTTCACCACAAAGGACTGTAGCCTAATCATAAGAAAGAGAAACACTGGGAATAAGGTAGTGAGAAGAGACATAGTTTAGTGGTGGATTTGGTAGTGTTAGTTTTACTGTTGGACTCAAACATCTCTTCCAGCCTAAACAATTCTGTGATTCTTCATGATTCTGTTTGAGAGGAAAAATAAACAAAGGAGACTTGTTAAGTTTAGCATTATCAAGGCAATGTCACTAGATTTATTTAATGGCCTATTTCAGGTAAGAAAGAGCGGTTATTTTTATCAGATGTGGACCCCAAGTCTTCCTGAATGACCAGAAAGAATATCAGCTTTAAGAGATAAGTTTAGTACATGAAACTAAGAGGAAGCAACATTTCAAGTCTCTATAAAAGTCCAGGGACTTTTGAGTCACACAAGCAATGTTTTTACAGGGAGGGAGAGCACTCATAATTCAATGTTAGTTTCTTGAGAAATTCCGTTGTGTAGGAATTGTGTAGGAAAGCCTATTAAATGTTCATGACTGAAGCTTAGAAAAAAAATAAAAGTAAAATGGTGTCAGCCTGTAGGATAGAGACAGAATAGTCTCAACATGTTAAACCAAAAAGATTCATTTACTGTTAGTCCTAGGCAGTTGTGCAGATTAATCTCTGAAGACAGGCATCTACCAAACTTCCTTGACAATAAAGGAAGAACAATTCATATTGTATGTCTAGTATGAAGACATGTAAAATTAGTTGGAATGGATCCCATGAAGACTTTTGAAGATCCAAATCTGTAGAGTCAGACTATGTATTTCTCTGCCTTAAACATTTTGTCTCGGGACCACCCATTCAAGTTGTCTGTGGGGTCAGCAGAAGGGCCATGCAGGACCAGACACCACTCTCCTCCACTTTGCTGATTGGGGGCCCAGAGCTGACTTCGGTGGGGGGCTAAGGGGGATGCAGTGGCAGCTGATTCTGCCCTTCCCCCACCTCACTTCTCCAGACAAAAACCAGACACTTGCAGATGAGGGTCTTACAGGATAAAAGGGACTTTAAAGGAATCAGGCGGTGAGCAATCTCTCCCACACACTTCGATGCTGCCTGGAAGCTGTAACCACGTATTCATGAGAACTGCTGCTGCATCTATGTGGTGAACTCTTTCCTTCTGGCCCTCCTCTCTTTTTCTTCACGTCCCCCTGGAACTTGGAGCACCATCACGTGCACTGTGACTGAGCCAACTGCACATTGCTGGATTCATGTTGGTGGTAATTAGCTGTGCCTCTACTGTTTTCTTACTTAGGGATTTCTGACTTTTTCTTTCCTTTTCTTTCTGTCCTATCACTGTTATCAGTTGTCCTAGAAAATAAAGCTCACAAGATTGTGCGCCATCTGACCTCATTTGTGTCTTAATCTCGCTCTTGGGATTGTTTAAGAACCCTCTCTGATATTGGATCAGGACATTTTAAATTGGCATAATAGGCAGGATTTCTCGAGATGAGAGTGCTGTACTACCTTACTGTCTTGGCTGCAACCCTCTCAGGATGAATTACCCCCCTTCTGTGTTACATTAATGTGACCTCCTGGGAGTTGGGGGGGAAGAGTGGACAGTGATATTGCATTTGTGTAATGTGTGATTCTCTCAAGAAGAAAACTCCTTTTTTGTTGAATAAAACCTGCTGTCTCCTGAAGGGTCAATAAGGGAAATTTGTATACCAAGGTGTGGCCCCCTTCAGGATGAAACCCCCCTTTGCATTGCTTTTGTGTTGGATTTCAGATCTATTCTCCTAAAAGAGATTAGGGGAAGTTTGACATTAAGGTGTGACCCTCTCCGTGTGGGGAAAACCCTCTTTTTTGCATTAGAAGGGCCACCCAGAAGGCAGCCAATGTTTGTGATGATGATGTTTGTGATGCTGTGCCCTCGAGGGCTGAAGGAATAGACAAATTATATGATCTGTTGGAGGCCCACGGATCTCACCCCTCATTCCAGGGACAAGATTGGGTGAAAACCCACTGGTTCAAACCACAGAGTGTGGTGGATAGAATAAGGGTACTGCAGAAGGAAGCTAAGGTTAGGAGGGAGAAGGGAAAAACTATAATTTGTGCAGTGTTAGGAGCTAGTCCGGCAGCTGCAGTGGAAGAGAGAAAGCAGAAGTCTTGTAAGGCTGATATGGTAATAGATTCCCTGCAGATGACCATACGCACCCTGTGGGAACAATTGGAAAACAAATCAGAGAATTGCTAGAGGAGGAAAGGAACTGAAATGTGATACTGAAGAAAGAGCTGAGGGAGTAACTTTTGAGGGAGATGGATGCACTGGTGGAGGCATGGCAAATTTATCCTCAAGGGGATTTGCAGAAAGCAAAAGAAACTGTAGAAAGCCCCCCCCACATGTATCTGCTGGTTAAAACAGAGTATGTGTATGAGGATGATGGTGATAACCATCCTCAAGTTATCACTAAAGAAGTCCTATTTACAGCAACTGAATTGGCAAAGCTGGAGAAGTATTTTGCAAAAGAATCAGAAACAGAATATGTATGGAGAGTGTCTCTGTCAGCAGGGGATGGAATTTTGTTGTCAGAAAAAGGAGTAGAAGGGTATTGGCATCAGGGTGGTTTTCTAACCACTGGTGACCACTGAGCCCCATGGTCACTGACTCAGATTGCTGTGTACTGGGCTGGAGGAGAAGGGACATCCACTTACCATAACAGGTACAGTGGATCAATTAGTGGAAAGTGTGCAAAAGGCAACCTGTCTCCAGATGATGTATGATTGGGAGCTCAAGCCTAACCAGGGCTCCCTGATGATGATGCCTGTGGACCCAGAAAGGATGACTCCCCTGATAGGAGCATTTCCTGATTCCCTGAAACCCATTGGCATTCAATTTCAAGGGAAGATTCAGAACACCCCCAATGCAGAAAGAATGGTGGCCACTCTGGAGAGGATAGTGACCCCTGACAATACTGGGTAGGGACAAAATCTCATGAAAAAAGTCAGAGAAACAATATTGGCAGAACTTGCTGACCAAAGTAGTATGAGAATTAACCGCACAAAGTGCCTCAGGTATCTACATGATGAAAGAGGCCTGTGGAGATATACCCAAGGGTTCCTAATGCATGACCTACACCGCCTATACTAGTGACACGCGGAATCAAGACTCCATAACTTATAAAGTGATAAAGTAGGTATGTTTATTCAGTGCTGAGACGCACGGGAGAATCATTTCTCCAAAACAACGTGCGCAACCATCATGGCAACTCATCTTGGCTTTACACAGTGAACTGATACATATTCTGAAAACGCCATACATATGCATAAGCTCTGCTCATTTCTTATTATAATGAGTTTGAGAAGAGACCTCTTCCTGTTTTCTGCCTGTGAAAGTTTTTCCCAGGGATGGGGCAGTGGTCTTAACTTCCTTCTGCATCCGTGCTCTCAGGAATCCAGTTGTCCTTATCAATGGTGTTTCCACTCTTATCACAGGTCCAGATGACTTGTCCTGCTTATCAGAAATCTCTTAACAACAGCCCCCCTTCCTACATAAATCTTATGTATATGTTGTTTTAGCTAAACAATTGTCATACTATGTATTCTTTAAGTATAAGCAGTTTCTATTCCGGTATCCTTCAAGTGTCAGTTGCTTCAGCTAAATTATTACTATTTTGTTTACTTTTAAGTGTTAGTGCTTATCTCAAGCTGCTAAACAATGGCTATCCTGTTAGTACTTGCCCTATCTCCAAATCACTAGTTTTCACTGCAAAGTGTGTGTGTAAAATAATGCCTGGTTAAATCCATGAAAGATTTTGATTCAAGCCAGTTCCTGTTAGAGCTCCAGCTCATTTTCTAGGCTCTAGAATAAATCAAGCAACAGATAATGATGCTTAGTTATCATGAAAACAAACAACCATCTTCAAATCCAGCAAATTCAGTGTTAAACATGAAAAATATCAAGCATGTTTAGACATTAAGTGCATGCTTTTTGTGCTACTGAAATTTTAACTTGTCCCATTAGAGTATCATCCAATATCAATGTGATTTCAAAAAAAAGCACTTGAATACCTTTGACCCAGATGAAATAAAACCATTTATTTTAAGACATCATGATTTATTTCCCTGCCTGCCACTGGTTTCAGCAAGAGAAAATTACCTTGCATGGCTGCTCTATTCATGCATGCCCACACCATGAAACTTCACCTGTATTTTAAAGAGCTCAGTTTAATACATTGGAGCATATAAACTAATGGTTTACTTCTATCACTATGTGTCCAGAGAAAAAGTGTTGCTAGCTTGCAGAGGTTACACTGGTTTTATAACTCTTGCCCTTTGTTAAGGGCAAAACTCAACTTTACAATGCCATGAGTAAGTGCCTCCAAAGTCTAGAACAAGGTTTCTGCAGATTCTACCGCTATACCCCCTCCCCAGGACTAATCTGAAAGCATTTCTTTTCCGTAAGTCTTTAACTGCTGTTGTCTGTGTCATTTAATAGCTGTGACTTCTGTTAAGTTTATTTACTTGCCCCTGTAGCTTTGAATGAAGGACCACTTAAATTTAATTACTTTCTAATGCAGTTTGAATAGTAAATGTGCAGGTGCTAATTGATAGCTCTTTCTAAATGAGGCTTTGTATCTCACCCTGGCCTGTCCCCTGGAGTGCTCTGGATATCCTCATTATTAGGATTGCTGATTCAGGTGGAAATAGATACAGGAAATTTGATTTGACACTGGACAGTACTAGCAAATGTGTTCCACTTCTAACTTTCAGGGAAGTTCATTCAGAGGGGAATAAATTACTGTTCTTAGGACAGGAGCACATGGGTTACATGCCTGAGAGGCTAGGTTGCCATTGCTTACCCATCCCTTGCAACCTAATTCTGGCTTAAAATTGGTATGGATTAATTAACCAGAAGTTCAGCTGAAGACTGAAGCAGATACAGTCACAAGTTCAGCACTCCAGAAAAATTCTCAAGGGACAGCCGACCAGTATGAAAAACATAAGCATAAACTTTGCCAATAAATTGAACAGCAATGCGTCCAAATGTTGTAACCAAAACTGTGAAATTATTTTTCCTTCATTTGGAAAAATGTCAACCATAGATTGCTTTATTCAATGTTAGGATAAACACAAGCATCACTCCTCTACCCAGGAAGCAAATGACTGGTGTTTCTTACCCTCACTTGGCGTGGGGGAAATTGAAGTCTAAAACTCTGACCTGAGTCAGTCCCTCTCAGACATGTGTTCCACTTCATAGAGTACTAATTATGCTGGACCTTAGTCTGTTCAGGAGCAGACTGACAGGGCCTCCCTGTCATGAATATCTTTCCTCTTTGTTTATTTCTTTCTTCCTTGTTTATTTCCATGTCAAGAGTACCTGTCTTTCTCCTTTATTTTAAGGATAAGCAACAGGCCTATTCTCTGGCCCTTTCCCCCAACTTCACTTGCTATATACACTTCAAAAACAGTAAAACCAGGGACCTTGAAGAGATAAGGGCCATCTGCCCCTAGGCCCTGGGGAGGAGAAGGAATGTAGGGAGTTTTTCAAAAGAACTACTCCCCAAAATGACCATAAATCCCTCCCCAACTCCTCAATGTTGCTATCTGGCTTGTAAAATTCTTGTGCTAATTGCATGCCTTTTGAAGTCTTTAACTGTAGAAGTTGGTGCCTATAAAAACCTCTGGAATACTCATGTCGTGGTCGTTCCATTTTGACATGGAATGAAAGCTGATCGATCAGCTATCAATTCTTATGCACATTTATTTTTGCAATTTTTAATAAACATTTATACTGCTAAGCAACTCCGTCTCGTCTCCTTAGCAAAATCTTTCAGACCCTAACACAGACAACTATGTTACCGATAGCTCTGAGGAGGGAAGAACAGTATTGTTCATACAGAAGGTAAATAATAATTAAAGGCCCATATAAATGACCAGGTTTTAGTCCAACGTGTAATGATCTTGCCAAAACAGAAGCAACCATCATGCACTGTTTAAACGGTAACTCAACTAAGGCATAAGTAGACGAGGTCCTGAGGGACATGGTTTAGTGTTTGATGGCAATGGTTGGACTAGATGATCTGATGGGTCTCTTCCAACCCGGTGATTCTGTGATTCTGTGATGTGAAGACAGTCTTTGCCACAATAAGCTTCAGGAATTATCATAGATTCACCAGGTTGGAAAAGACCCACCAGAACATCTAGTCCAACCATTCCTATCAATTACTAAACCATGTCTCTCAGCACCTTGTCAACCTGTCCCTTAAACACCTGCAGGGAAGGTGGCTCAACCCCCTCCCTGGGCAGCGTGTTACAGTGCCCAATGACCCTTTCCATGAAATTTTTTTTCCTAATGCCCAGCCTAAATCTCCCTTGGTGGAGCTTGAGGCCATTCCCTCTTGTCTTGTCCTGTCACTTGGGAGAAGAGGCCAGCTCCCTCCTCTCCACAACATCCTTTTAGGTAATTGTAGAAAGCAATGAGGTCTGTCCTCAACCTCCTCTTTCCCAGGCTAAACAACCACAGCTCTCTCAGCTGCTCCTCATAAAGCTTGTTCTCCAGCCCCCTAATTGTTCAGCTAGATGCAGTGACTGCATAGTGATGCAGCAGGATAGGAGTCAGCACCCAGAGAATTGTGTGCAACCTTTCATATGAAGTGCTGAAGAGATGCACTGTGCAGTAGCACAGACAGACTACTTAGGATACCATTGACTGCTAGAGCACTCAGCAGTTTTTCCTTTTGGAAAAAAAAGAGGCATGTAGAATTTGCTGTACGTGTCACACTTGCAGAGAGGCAAATGTGCACACATTGTTCTTGTACTCTCAAGTTTTGCACTAAGGGCTTGATAGGGATACTATAGGAAAATAAGAAAATCAAATATGAACCTTGTAACTATTTCTAGATGGCTGAAGCTATGATTTTACTTAGAAAACGTATTTTGAGTTCTTTGTGGTTTTATTCCAACAGATGTAAAATCAACATCGTGATAGGTACTATGTTAGAGAGTACTCAAAAGTAATTGTTCAAATTTACTTGGAGGTTTGGCGTAAACTCTATTTTCAAAGACAAGTTCTTTGAGTCATATTATAAGGAGTAGACTGCAAATTATGTCTTTATACTGTGATCATTAATTCGAAATCTATGGCAGTGTATCTACTCTACTTCCTGCATTATGGAACTACATAGAGATTTATGAATCAACCTTGATTATACTAAGTACAGTGCTTCATGAAATATTTGCATATTCTGGTTTGCTGGAGCAACTTATAAACAACAGCAAGCTTTCAATTGTATATGGGGATGTTCAGTCTTCTATGCTTATGTACAGAATATTTTTACTGTATAAAGATTCAACCAGATAATATTTTCAAACAAGGGCAGTAGCCATATATTCTTGCCAGGAATCAAGATTCATCACATTTACAGTTTATATCACTCTTTCTAAACCTTCTGCAAATCAGACAACTTGGCAGGCAGGTATGGTGTTTTGTTCTTTTTTAAAAAAGCTGTTCTTCAAAGACTCTCTTTGCTTTATAGCTTCAGTGGAGAAGGTACTGTACCCATGTTTGTCTCTGAATGTGCATCTGTGCTTTTCTAGTTACTGTATTTGTTTGGTTTGTTTTTATGTTTCTTCCTTTTTCTTTGCATATCTGCCCCCAGTATAACAGAAATTGCTGTGCTCAAGTAAACTCCTCCTGTATCCTTTTCTTTCTAGGTTCATCCTTTTCATATATTCACCTTGGCATATTTTCTTCTCTGTTGCTATTCCTAAATATTGATTCAGTTTCAATGTTTTTGACTTCTTTGCTCCCATCATCACTTTAAGATTCTTCTTTTAAAACCCATCTTAACAATCTTTCCATTGTTTTCTGTTTTATGTCTCTGTCTCTCCTTTCCTTCTCATAAAAACAGTCTGTTTTCTCCAGAAGCTATTAGGTGTCATTTATTGTTTTAATGCTCTATCACTTTGTTTCCTTTATACTATAGCCTTAGATAGTACAGGATATATAAACATATAAATAGTTTTGAAATAAGTAAATGCAATAGATGAAAAAATATAACACAAAAATGAGGAAAAACAGACTCTAGTGAGCTATATGGCAAAGGGCAGGTGCTATTACTTTATTTTGGTACTGGACTCTACTGAGATCCTACTTAGCTCCCCACAAAGCCCCTGCAGTGAACACCCATAGCCGTGTTCTTGTAGCTGTTTGCACCATGTGTATATGCTGTGTATACATCTCTTTCTGAGTGCAGGAGGGAGACAGAAACTATAAGCAACAGTTTACATCAACTGTTACCTCTTTCTACAATACTTTTCTTTAAAATATGAAGTGAAAATGTTGGTTTGGTCATATAGACTAGAGTCTTCACAGCATTCAGCCCTTAAAGTTTAAGGCTTGGATGTCCAGCTGACAGCATTTCCTCCAATGTTTTTCAGCCTCTGGTTTGGGGCATGCTGTTATCACTCAGCCTTTCCCTTTACAATGAATATGCTAATAAGGGATTTCTAGCAGCAATAAGCCACAATCACAATAAATCACAGCAATAATTGAGTTGGTCAGAAAACACCCGAAGTGTTTGAATTCATTCCTTCCAATGGCAAATACTAAGGTGATGTGTTACCATAATGTCATAACATGTGGTCATAATGTATTGTCAGCCTCAGAATTTAATATTTTCACAAGAAACTTAAGTTATAAGATGACAGCTTTTTCTTATTAATGATTAAGTCTGGGTAAATGTGACAGAATATTTCAGTTCAGTATTCAGCATTTGCAAAGATACCTTCTTATTGTTTTCTGTTGTTAACTTATGGGAGACTGATCATCATAAATAGTGAAAAATGGATAGTCGGGTTGAAGGGAAAACTAAGATTAAATTCTTGTTAAATGAGGTGGATGCTTTTCAGAAAAAGTTTATTTTCAACCATTAGGTGAGCTTAAGTAGGGTCTAGAGCTCAAATTGTTGCTTGCTCAAAGGAGTAAATGAATAAATGCAATTAATTGAACAACACAATCCGAAGGCAAGTCTCAAGTTCAGCCTCACATAAGACATCCACTCAAAGCAAAGTGCCATTACCCAAAGAGTAAATTTTAAGTAAGATTTTAAAATTAATATTGCCTGGAATGTAACTGAGTATTTTCTAGCAATCAGCAGATTACACATTAAATTTTACAAACTTCTCCAGTGACTGAACAAGTCATGAGATGAAATCATGTATGGTAGTGTACTTCCTAATCTCCTAAACTTTAACTTTCACAGTTTCATCCAGTGATTATTTAATTTTAAAAAGAGAACATCCATACTCAGAAAACCTACATCCACTCCTCAGATACTGTGCTTTACTTAGCATTAACTATGCAGGCTAACTGCCCAAACTACTAGGAGAGAAGTTCATATCTCTCTTTTTCTGGTCAAATAATTTAATAACTTGTCTGCATAAAGAAAAACAAACAAACAAACAAACAAAACAAGAAAGAAACAAAAAACCATTGGAAAATGCCCCTGCACTCAGACCACCCCCTTTCTGAAAAGTAGATGGCTATGCAGCTCTCTTGGGCAATAAAAGACATACTGTTGAGCCACAAGAGATAGAATTTTAGTTTAATATTCAATTGCATTTTTTCCACTTTGTGGAAATATACACACTTCACAGTCATCTGATCCCCTTATGTTGTAGGGGGTTTCCTGGTAGACTTCCCCACATGAATCCTCGTGGAATCTACACAGAAGAGTACACGATTTCTGGATCAGGTTGTGTTATGCAAAGATAGATACTCTATTAAAATAAGTCCATTATCATTTTCCATGTACCATTGTCCTCTTTTAATCTAGTCCTAAATCACCTTTCCAGAGTCCTGGATTTCTTCCTGTCTTTCCACGATGTCTGATATTTTCCAGTACAGGAATATCTATTGCTGTATTCTCCACCGTCCTGAATCTGCCTTCAGGGTTAAAAGTTCACCCCATACACACTGGGACTCATTTATCTCAGTAGAACTGTACTGCTTTTTATCAGCTCATGGTCTGATCTGCCTTTAAGAAGTAGAAGATGACAGCAAGCAAACTTTTCAGAAAAAAACAGTAAAATTTTTTGTTACTGGGCTATACACTGAAATGTATACTATGTACAGGACTGGTGCTGCAGCCGGGGGTTTGGCTACTTAGACCATGGGACTTGCTTTGAGAAACTTGGTCTACTGGGGGCTGATGGGGTCCACCTTTCAGAGGAGGGGAAGAGCATCTTTGGTCATGTGCTTTCCAATCTGGTAAAAACAGCTTTAAATTAAAGTTACCAGAGAAGAAGGGNGGCAATGATTTCATTGGAATAATAGAGACATGCTGGGATGGATTCTATGATTTGAGTGCTGGAATGGAGGAATTGTCAGGATTTAGAGGAAGACAGGGACACACGAGGGTCTGCTACAGGCCACTCGACCAGGTAGAGCAAGAGTATGAGGTCATCAGTAGACAGATTGTCACATCCCCATGTTCACAAGCCCTCGTCCTCATGGGGAACTTCAGCCACTCCAGTATCTGCTAGAGGGACATACAACAAAGCACAAGGAATCCAGGAAGTTCCTGGAATTCATTATGACAACTTCCTTCTCCAAATGATAGAAAAAACAGTGAGGAGAGGTGCTATGCTGGACCTTATTCTCATTGGCAAGGAAGGCCTAGTGGGGAACATGAAGGGGAGCCACTGGCTGCAGTGGAGTTCAAGATCCTTAGGGCAGTGAGGAGGGTGTGCAGCAAGATCACTAACCTGGACTTCAGGAGAGCAAACTTTGGCCCCTTCAGGGATCTGCTTGGTAGAGTACCATGGAATAAAGCCCTGGAGGGCAGGGTGGGAACCAAGAAAGCTGGACAACATTCAAAGATCACCTCCTTCAAGCCCAGGAGCAATGCATCCCAAGAAAGAGCAAGACAGGAAAAAAATTCCAGGAGGCCTGCATGGAAGAAAAAGCATAAACTCAGAAAAGAAGCTTACAGAGGGTGGAAGCAAAGGCAGTTAACTTGGGATGAAACTGTACAGCCAGGGGTCAAGTTAGGAAAGCTAAAGCCCAGATAGAATTAAATCTGGACAGAGATGTCAGGGACAACAAAAAAAAGGTCAATAGGTATGTAGGTGACAAAAGGAAGACTAGAAAGAACATGGGCCCTCTCCAGAAAGAAACAAGACACCTTGTAGGCCAGGATATGGAGAAGGCTGAGATACTCAATGAGGTTTTTGCCCCAGTCTTCACCAGCAAGGATGCAAGTCACACCACTCAAATTGCAGAAAGCAAAGGAAACTCCAAAACTTGGAGAACAAAGTACAGCTTACTGTAGGAGAAGACCAGGTGTGAGATCATCTAAGGAACTTGAAGGCGCACAAGTCCATGGGACCTGATTCACCCAGAGGTCCTGAGTGAACTGACAGGTGTGGTTTATAAGCCACAATCCATTCTATTTGAGAAGTCATGGCAGTCTAGTGGGGTTCCCACTGACTGGGAAAAGGGTAATATAACTCATATTTTTTAAAAAGTTAAAAAGAAGACCCAGGGACCTACAGGCCATTCACCTCTGTGTCCAGTAAGATCATAGACCAGATCCTCCTCAAAACTCTGCTGAGGTGCATGGAAAACAATGAGGTCACTGGTGACAGCCAGTAAGGATAAATCGCGCCTGATATTTACCAGGATTTGTGTAAAGCATTCAACACTGTCCCTCATGACATCCTTGTCTCTAAACTGAAGATACATGGATTTGACGGATGGGCCACTTGGTGGATAAGGAATTCACTGGGTGGTCATGCTTAGAGAACTGTGGTCAACAGCTCAATGTCCAAATGGAGAACAGTGATGAGTGGCATTCCACAGGGGTCAATATGGGGACTGGTGTTTAACGTCTTTGCCAGAGACATTGAGAGTGGGATTAAGGGCATCTTCAGCAAGTTTGCCAATGACACCAAGCTGTGTGGTTTGATCAACACACTGGAGGGAAGGGATGCCATCAGAGAAACCATGACAGGTTTGAGATGTGGGCCTGCCCTAACCTCACGAAGTTCAACAAGGCCAAGTGCAAGGTTCTGTACCTGTGTTGGGGCAATCCAAGCACGATTACAGACGGGGCAGTGAATGGGTTGACAGTAGCCCTGAAGAGAAGACTTTGGGGGTGGGGTGCAGGGGGAGGCGGGCTAGATACTTGTTGTCAATGTGCACTTGCAGCCCAGAAGGCCAACTGTATCCTGGGCTGCATCAAAAGAAGTGTGACCAGCAGGTCAAGGGAAGTGATTCTCCCTGTCTACTCTCTGCTCTCATGACACGTCACCTGGAATACTGTGTTCATTTCTGAAGTCCTGAGCACAGGAAGGACATGGACGTGCTAGAACAAATACAGAAGAGGGCCACCAAGAAGGTTGGAGTACCTCCCATATAAGGACAGGCTGAGAGTTTGAGTTGTTCAGCCTAGACAAGAGAAGGCTACAGGGAGACTCTATAGCAGCTTTCCAGAACTTCAAGTGGGTCTATGGGAAAGATGGGGAGGGACTCTGTATCAGGGACTGCAGTGATAGGATGAGGGTTAACAATTTTAAGCTGAAAAAGAGTAGATTTAGATTAGATATTAGGAACAAATGTTTTATGTTGAGAGTGGAGAGGCACCGGATCAGGTTATCCAAGGAAGTCATGGAAGCCCCATCCCTGAAGGTGTTCAAGGTGAGGTTGAATGAGGCTTTGAACAACCTGATCTACTGGAAGGTGTCACTATTCATTGCAGGGGCATTGGAACTAGATGAACTTTAAAATCCCTTCCAAGTCAAACCGTACTATGATCCTATGTTCTTTCATTACTGCATCTGACACCTAAACATTTAAATTCAACACCCAGTCATATACTAAAAGACTTCACGCACTCCAAGTAGTCCCTTGGCATAAATCCTTGAAGGTTCAGAGCCTTAGACAGTATGACTGATGGACATATATTGGTTCATAAATTCTGTTTATTACATCTTTATCTGCCCTCTGATTGCTTTCCATACTATTGTCTGTGCACGGAAAAGATGTTCCCCTACAGATTTTCCCCTACAGATACTTTGTCCATTTTCACTATAGCAAATTCATATTCTGGCATAGATTTTGTAGCAGTATATTTTTTAGTTTTATCTTTGCAGTGACAACAAACACATTCTGATGAATAATTAAGAGAGCAGATATAAATAATTAAGAAATTTTCTTATTATTTTTAGAATTTGCCAATTCTGGCTGGGTGCTGGCATACAGAACAAGAGAACGCTATCAAATTATAGAAATGTTACAATTTTTTCTTCTCTCTTGACTTTCATATTCTCATTCCTTCTTGATGTGCCACACTACAATGTCAGCCTACCACAACAGATTTTTAATCAATGAATTATTAACCATTCTACTTCAATTTAAAATTAAATTGCTTCCCTATTTTTTTTAATTTCCTTGATTAATTTTCCCTTTAAAAAGTGAAGAGTCATTTAATTAAACACTACAGGTTTAGTTTTCCAAGATTTTTTTTTTATGTGCTCTTACTGTGGCAACTGGCAAGCAATCCTGCTACAATAAATCAAAAAATATAGTTGAGTGTCAAAATAAAACACTTACAATGCAGCTGTCCTGCAAAGGCACATGATTTTAGCTGATATTGACAAGCACTACACTACACCTTAGGTGAGAAAATGTAGTTGATATTGAATGGAACAATAATGACAAATAAATTAGAAGAGATGTTTTAGCGCTCCTAAGACTTTGGGGGTCACAATTTTTCTGCCTTTGCACATTCTAACAATAACCCAAAGGGACGCATAGACCATTTCTGTCCTGAGGGCACTGTGAGCAAGATACATATTTAATAATGGTAGGCTCTAATTCTGAGCCACTATTGTGACTTTCTTTTCAAACCGCTGCAGGTCCTTTATTCATGGGTGCTTTACACACTTTGGCAAAGATGAGATGGTTGAATATATGACATCATTACTGCTAACATTGGAAATAAAAAAAAGGCACATTTGCATGAGAAAGATGGCTTTTGTCTAGCACTGAAGGGAAGGAGGGTCGTAGGTTCATTCCTCTATTTGGTGGACAAGGATAGGGCTATAAACTGGCCTTGCCTTATTCTGTGGGGTCCACAGTCAGAAAACACAGCTCTGGGCCCTTTGCTGACTACAAAAATGCCATTATCCCTTGGTAACAGTTGTGCTGGCTACAACTTTTGTGTGGCACTAGGAGTTCATTTCATGTTGAATAGTTCTCTGAGAGAAACGCAAACCCTTCTGCCTTTTCTTTGTATGAGTTTGTTCAGTGAGGTGAAGGGACCAAAAAGAGGGGAAGCTGGATTGTTGTCTGCTGCTGCCATCTAGTCTCATCCATACAGCTACTGACTTAATTTGATCTCTTTATGGTAGCAAATATCTTGTGTGTGCTGTGCAGGAATGAATAAATGAGACTTCGAATCACAAGAGATCCTCAAAATGCCATGAGGACCCCTAATCCAATCCAACATTTGCTCCATGCAGGTCAAGAGGCCCATAGTGGACCTGACCTTACATCAACAGGGGACATTTTGGCAATTTAAATATTTCAGAAACCTTGAGTTTCCTAAATGTATACTTTTTCTAATACAGAAGTCTTGACCCATACTTGGAAAAAAGCTAGGAATTTGATTTCAGTTTGAGAAAAAAGTTGTGATCTGAAGTGAAGTTATGTATGTCTGGAAACATTTTTGAGTGATTATGCAAGAAAATATACTTCCTAGCTTCAGGGAGAAGAAGGGAAATGTGCCATTCATTGTCATGACTTAGGTGTGACTAGCAGAAAGAGGAGTGTTTTTAGAGATGCTCTTCAGGCTTTGGAATCATCTTCCCTGGTTGTGGAAATAGGTAGAACTTGTGCCATCTCAATCCCTTTCAGGAACAGCAATATGATTCAGTTTTGTTGAAGGTGTATCAAAAGGACTTGGTGAAACTGCAAAGAAGAGGTACCTCTAGGCTTTTTCTGTTAGGTGATGTACTTAATAGGAAGGACTAGAGCTCCTCAGGAGATGATAGATAACTCAGATGCTGTTTCTTTAAACTGATATTGAATGGACAGGACTCTTTAAAGTTCAAATCAGGCAACTTTAGACCATCAAAACAGCTTAGACTTGTCTCTTCTTCCTGCCTACGCTTACAAGCTGGACATGTGTCTCTGCCAAAAAAGCAGCCCAGATATTGCTGCCTCAGTAAAGTACTCTCAAAGGGACATAATCATCTTAAAATAGCAAAGGCTGTATGTAAATTAAGAATCATAGTAGTATTCTACTTTAGTGTCTCAATGCAATACAACGAGTGATAACTCCCTATGCAGAAAAATCCCAAATGGGCCACAAAATCCACTTCATTTATCACTGCACCCAAGGCAACCCTACCACAACAAACTGACATATGCTATTGTTGCTGTAATCATAATCACAAAACACAGTGCTTCATAGAGCAGGGTATTTATATATGTTTGACCAGCTGCTCAAAAGAGCAAATTAATACAGCATTAGAAAGACATTGTGTATGATATGTCTGTGCATGTAGCCAACTCAAAACCACTCTTCCTCACTTGAACTCAAGAAATTGTTATCATTTATTTATCTAATTATTTACTTATTTTAGTAGCTGTTTGACATCCCTTGTTAAGCTTAGAAAATTAAGCCTCCTGCTTCATCATTTAGCTTTCCCTCTGACATATGGTTGCTCTGATTCATCCCAGCCATCAGCTGGTGCAGTGCAGAGCTCAGGAATGTTTTAAGTTTTACCGTATTCAAGGGCATGAGGATTTCTGGACTTAGATGCACCAACTAACAACACTCATTACTGTCTGAATTCATGGTAAACTTTTCTCTCAGGAAAGCAGTCAATACAGGAGACAGGAAAGACAAAATGGACAAGCTTTTATCTTCAGGTTGCTTTTGTAAAAGTATTTAAATTTTAGTTCTCCTATGCCTAAGGTTGTGAGACTTGTGAATGTAATGCAGCTATCCTCTCTGTTGCAAATTCAACTTAATTTCTTCACAAAAAGTATAGCTACATTAAGAAAAAATAGACTTTGTTATGTATAAGTGATTTAAGCTGCAACTGCTGGAGTTTAGTGTTATGTTTACTCCCCAAAAATTTACCCAAATGTGTTTTGAAAAGTAGAAAATACATAACATTAGACAGCACTATACACTGGTCTGTTCTGTATGTACCAACAAATAATTCAAATAAATAGCTCTACAATGGGAAATGTAGGCAGGAAAAGCCTGTTTAGAAAGGCACAAGATAGAGTGTTCCCATTACGGACCCTTGATATTCATACTTTTCCTGTTCCCCAGAGGCAAGATAACACTTCTCCGTCAAGCCTCAAGTCTTGAAGTCCAGGACTCATGTTACAACCAAGGCCAACACCAATATCTCCCATTTAAACAGTAACTAGCAGACAGATCTACCTTTGTATCCACAGTTACTTCATACAAATTATGTGCACACGTCTGCCAGCCACCAAATTCAATGAGAATTAAAATACAGTTTAGCCAACCCATTACAACAGCAATAAGTCAATCATATTGGAATTTTGACCAGTCAATAAACAAACCAAAGAAAAGAAAGAGTAAGTTTGATCAAAGCCAAACAAATAAGTTCCCAGATACTTATTTTGAAGGTCCCTGGTACTCCATCAAGGGAAACCTTGCATTCTGACTTACTGCACCCTTACTGCTCTCCCCAAGTCTGTGGTCACCAAGAGTCATGCTTGCTGCAAGACAGAGGAGACTTCCTTCATAAACTACACAATATAATACTGATTTCACCAGGATCAACCTAGTTGTGACAGATGTTGCTTGTTCACATACTGACACTCCACATCATGGAAGCCTCTAAGAGTATCCTGGATATGTATAATGGAGACTAACCTGAAAAATTCAAATCAGCCAACATAGTTTTGTTCTCACACGTAATACCACCTTTTGTATCTGACTCTGAAGGCACAGCTGCATTACACAGAGGGTGAGCAAAAAAAACCCCTGTTATTCCTTCCCAGATTGAGATTTACAAGTTTTCTTTTCCAACCCATTTACTTTAAACTGTTTAATAGTGGTATTCTTCCAAGTTCAAAGAATATGGTATTTCACAAGGAAAGACAGCTACTCCATAATTTCTGACAAATTTAAGCTCATATCAGTCTTCCATCAGAAAGAGGATTGAAGATAAACCAACTTACAAAATCCAGCAGTAAATTCTTTAGTCTCAGATGTTCCTATGGCTCCAGGATATTGAATGCTTCCAGTAGAACTCTTTGATAAGTTGTGCAACCCATCTGCAGACATTATACTAAAAAGATGTGAATTGGCACTGATGTTTGGCAGCTAGCATCTATCTAGATAGTCTTATTTCAGTCACTGGAGCATGACCATTGAATTTCTTTTAATTTGCAACTAGGGCAACATAAACTTCCTGCTTATTCTTACATCCAGGTTATCAATCCCTGGTCTTGCAGCCTTGGCTCAACTATTCCCTTTTCAGCATCTTCCCAGCCAAGAGCTTCCTATTCTGAGGGCTGTAAGAAATTCATCTGGAGTGAGGGAGAAAAGGAATGGGCATATAAACACAAGCAGCTTAATCATCATGCTGTTATCCATGACAGATTACAGCTGCCTGATTCCTATGAAACACTGTAGCATATGCTGTCTATGCTCTGTTGTTCTGTCTGTACAGTTTGACTGACTGAAGCATTGTTCAGCAGTCCTTAGCCATTATTCCAGGCCCTCTGCAGATTCAGACAGTATCTGGTATACCTAAACTAAATTTGCAAAAAAAGGCAAAAAAAAAATTTGGATTATTCGCTTTCAGTGGAAGTTGAGATGAAGATAGCCAAGTAATTTCAGGAATCAGAAGACTTCTGAATGCCATACAATCTACCTTAATCCATCTCTGCAGATCATAAATCTTTTTTCATGAATTTATAACCAGACTCATTATTTTTTAAAAAAAACCTGAGGTGAACCATGTCAAAGTAAATTCAATCAATATAATCTGCATCAAGGACTTACTAAATACCAATAATTTCCAAAGCAGAAAAAGTATGCTGCACTGTTCCACTTCTAATATATTACAGAAAAGCAGTGTATTTCTTACACACACCCACAGTTCTGGTATTCTGGTCAATTAGGGAAAGGTCCACGTTGTGACGAAAAATGAAAAGTAATCAAACTGTCAACCACAAACAAATTTTGCCAGTTTATCTCACTACTAGTGATCAAGCTGCTAATAAAATATGGCACTTTAGTTCATTAGCAGTGAATATGATACTAATAAGTACCTCAAGCAATTAAAACAAGTGCTATATTTTATTAGGTTACTTTGAAACAGCACTTTGAACAGCTGGTGACCATATCTATCATGCAGTTCACGCAGTAGTAGCAATGACCCCCAAATGAAAACTGACTGCATTTTTGGTGCTTCTCATTTTGTTGGCTACAAACTCCTGTAAGGTCTGTGTAAAAATCTGCTAAATGCAAGAAAAAAATGTAGGTGGGTAATAATTACAACAGCTTGAAAGCCTGTTAATCTAAAATCCAGGTGTTTTTTTCTTAAAGAATTTAGTATTCTCAAAGCCAACGCCAGCTGCAGATGTTGTCATGCCATAAATTGTTTAGATACTATGATAACAACACTGTGAAAACCAACAAAGCTGATAGTTTTTTCATTTGACTATTACATTCACTTTTGATTCATATGAACCTACCAGCTGATGATTTAGATTCAAGCTCTAATGAAGTCAAAATCTGAAAAAAATCTTAGTTAAAACATCCATGTTTCACTCAGTTAATATAGAAATGAAATGCATGCTGCTAGTCCATGCATTAGATCTCATAACCTATCATCCCCATGTCCCAAACACAACTTTTCTACAGCTTCAAAGAATCCTCAAAAAAAGTTTTGATAACCAAGTGTGAAAGAAGACATTATTCCAGGATGAAGCCGAGTAGGTCTTGGAGATGTAAGAACTCTTCTGTTACTGGTCTACAAGTAAAAACTAACTAGATATATAAATTTTAAAAGTTAAAAAAAAAAAAGCAAGAAAACATCATATATTCCTCCCTAGGTATGTTGATAGTAACAGACGTGTTGTGTGTCAAAGTAAGAGTTACAAATATCTTGGATGTTCTGTATGAAGTAAATTATAGGTCAAATAATCCTCTAGCACCCTACCTTCTAGGCATTGAAACTAACACTTTTATCTCTTTAACTTCACTTTATATCTAGGCAGGAGAGAAAGGCCCTGTTAATACAGTGTGAAGAAAACAGGAGCAACTAGGTTAGCCAGTATCTGTGCTCAAACAGGACTGAACGAAACTATCAGCAATACAGTTACGTGGCAGCTACAACTTAAATTAGATACAAGTGAAAGGATATGGGATAGGAAAAAGAGAGTAAGTATTTTTCACATGCTGCTGGGGCTAAATTACCTGGAGTTATTTCACATTAGCAGGCTGATGTGCTAGTGAGAGTTTAGAAATGACTGGGTAATAGAATAAAATTTTCAAGGACTGCTAAAGGAAATATTGGGACAGGACTAGAGTTTTATAATTTGATGATACTTCTTTCCCCTCCTAACACTCTATTCCAGGCAGTCTGTCTCAATTCTAATTGCCAATGTACTATTGACAGTAAAGTTTTACATAGACAGGGGGTAAGAGAATGGAAGAGAAATAAAATATTGAGAATTATTAAAATAATCAAGGTTGTTTAGTGTAGAAAGTAGGAGTTTAAGAAGGACCGTCTAAAGTAATGAGTGCTTTAAGGGAACCAGATCTAGTACTTCTCCACAGACAATCCTAGCCCAATAACACAATTACAAAAGAAAAGTTGATGAAATTGGCAGGCAGAAAATGTGAAATGAATAGAAGGGAAAGTATCTTAAAGTAGCACATTATCAGCCCAAGAAATTCAATGCCACAGGAAATCATTGGGTTAAAAGTGTTTAAAGCAGGACTTTATAAGGGCGTAGTTATTTATACAGATAAGAAAAACCTCTGTGTCTAGGTGAAGTTAGGTCAAAAATTAAATGGACTTCAACTCTTCATAGGTAAGGAAGCTGTAGGCAGTCTTGCAAAAACGTATCTGGATGCAGGAAACCAAGGGGAAAGCGTCCTTTGAACTTCAGAGATGGCAAATACCACACTGCCTGTTAGGGTAGTCTTCACATTTACAACTTTCAGGAGCTTTTGAGGAAGGAAGCAAGAGAGGAAACTCTAGCACTTTAGTCAATTTTTTATTGTAATTGGGATAACATGTAAGATCCATATGAATTCTTCCTAAAGACATCCAAACTCTAGAGATTCAATAGACATGCACCAAAACTCATTGGATGCTGTATGCTTGCCTGTGATAGCTACATACCTGCTAACTGGCAATGTGATCTCTTCCTGCTGCTTCCTATAGCTCAGCTATACCACTACCACACAGAAAAAACCCTGAAGACTAGATACCTAGATTATTTTTTTTAATGATCTGTGAGTGCTGAGTAGACGCATGCAGAAATTAGTATTGCTAAGGCACACAGCAATTTTGAGAAATTCAACATGTTTTCTGTATTATGGGAAGTTTTCCTGAACAACAAAAGCAGCATGCTGAACCAAAAAAAAAAAGTGCCTCAGAATGTATAGTTTGGGATTTCAATCCATCATGACCTTCACTACTGCTCACTGTTTGACTGCATAANACATGCATGCAGAAATTAGTATTGCTAGGGCACACAGCAATTTTGAGAAATTCAACAGGACTGAGTGAAATTGTCTAAACTTCAAAATTAAAACCACATGTTTTCTGTATTATGGGAAGTTTTCCTGAACAACAAAAGCAGCATGCTGAACCAAAAAAAAAAAATGCCTCAGAATGTATAGTTTGGGATTTTAATCCATCATGGCCTTCACTACTGCTCACTGTTTGACTGCATAACTTCCTCATATTTTTTTTTTTAAAAAAGCAGATATAAGTGCTGGTATAGCTTAAACAAACATTATTGTGCTGTCTGATACAAAAACATTAAATGAAAGTGAAATAAAAAACAGAGCTAGAGTTTTAAGAAAAGAAAAAAGAATACATCACTAAACAATGAGATGCTTCTGACCACAGGCATGGCATAGGACAAGGGAAAGCACTTACATATTATAGTTCACTTGCATAGCTGCATGGACCAGCTCATACACACAAAAAACCAACTTGTGATCAACCACATGTAAATATTTGTGTATCACTTACGTTTTTAAGGCATGACAAGCTTTGTATGTAGAGGATGTGTCTATATTAACCTGTCAGTCATACAGTTGTACAGAGAGGATGCAAGCGCATAAATAAGGCACCTCAAAGCCAGCTTGGCATAGTTGCTGTTGTATGGTCCAGGACTGCTGCCCAAGGTAGGAAACATTATGTCATTATGGAGAAGTGATGTCAACAATTTCCCATACTGTTGTTCATCAGTGGGTAAGATTAGTTGTTAACAGTGTTGTACCTTGCCTACCCAGCACGTGAAATTTCCCCTTTCCCCTTTCATTTATGCTTAGATTGCTTGCATTCTCTTCAGGTTTAATTATGCTGATTGATTGTCAACATATATTATTAGAATAAAGTTGGTCAGGCTTTCTCCTTAGTCCACTTCTGTTTTTTATCACACATATCCAAAGAACTCTGTCGTGTGACACATTACTGGTCTTCACAGGGCACCTTCACTTCAGGGAAAGTCAGCTGCAGTCCCACTGCCAGACTTTTGTCTTGGCAAGTCCTAACTGCCCATGTGGCAGGTAGGTTGAAGGGACCCAGCAGAAAGCAGTCTTTTGTTCTTCCAGGTTGAAAACTGAGCCTTATGTCAACCACCTGCAGTTGTGGCAAAGAACATGACAGAGGATTTAGGCCAAGTGCCTTCTCCCAGCAGAGAAGGTGGTGCGTTGTTCACTGGGATGGAAAATGTCTGTGGGGCATTTCAAGGCAGACAGTGCTGTAAGAGGAAAATTAACTCATCAGGCAATAAAAACCTGGGTGTGCATCTTTCCTATGCCTCTCTATGTCACTTAGGATGTGTATGAGACACTGTCATAGTAAATCAGTTTCAACATCTTTCAGCTGGGGCCACAAGACTTTAGCTGCGAGTTAGAAGGCCTGCATAGATTAATTGCTTGGCCAGCTGCTTTTTGCCTTTTGTCACTGGGTTTATTTTTATAAAATCTATTTCATTTTATATTCCTCCTAGTCAATCCCATTTCCAAAAGTTAAAAGTAATAAATCTGCAAAGATTTTCAAACACAGTTGCAAAGTGAATGATGACCAGTTTGACTCCTGAGGTGACAAACTCTGTGAATCAATACATGCTCAGCTGCTTGAGTGGCTTTGCTTCATGGAAACAGTATCTTCAGAATCATAGAATCATATAATAGTTAAGGTTGGATGGGACCTTAAAGATTATCTAGTTCCAACCCCCCTGCCATGGGCAGGGACATCCCACTAGGACGGGCTGCCCCATCCAATCTGGCTTTGAANCCCTTGTAGCCCTCCTCTGGACCTATTCCAACAGCTCCAAATCCTTCTTATGCTGAGGACTCCAGAAATGGACACAGTACACCAATCATAATAATAATATCACATTATTGACATCACAGCTCATACAAAGCTTAATTTAATTTGGTTTTATTTTGGGTTATACTGCTTAGCTTTTCAAATCAGCAGTTAAGAGAAAAAGAAAACCGAAGTATCACCCCACTGTTTCACATTTTACTAATCCAGCCAACAGTGGACAGAAGTGCAACATGTTATTATACAAGTAATGTGAAATTTATTTTAATGGACACTTTCAATAAGCAAGCATACATAATGCAACAACTTTATTGATACTCCAATGTGACCTATTGAAATGTGAGGGCGTTGTGTTTTTTTTAAAACAGTTGAAACTAAGTACAATACCAGGTTTAGAAATCCTTCTAGGTAGTGTAGTATACACCATTAGCTGACTAAATACTTTGCAGTCTGTTGTTCTGGCTCTTGAGAAGTATTTTAAGTCTAATTCCCAGTGACAGAACTAGGACCAAGCTACTTATATACCTATGAAGGTTCTAGTTTCCTATAGTATAAGGATAATATATTCAGGCCCAGGAGACATGCTTATTGCATGTAAAAATGTTGGTCTTCCATATCTGTTGCATCTTACAATAGCTTTTGTATTACTTGCTTTTGCTGTGAACTTAGCTGTGGATTTAACTCCCAGTGAAATTAGCAAGACCTAAACTCAGACATAAGGTTAAGCACATGCTAATCTATTCTGAATGAGAAGAGAGTTCTGAGTTATGGCTTTATAGAGAGTTAACTACCTGGTATGGACTTGGTGAGTTTTCATTTGGGTTTCTAAATTGCTTGGTGCATTGTCAAGGTCTTCTTTTTAAGAGCTCTGGGGAAGCATATTTCCCTCTTTTTCAAGAGATTGCTTTCATCAGTTCCTGCAGAGTCCTTCTAATTAAATCAGCACCTCATTTTAATACATTTGATACAAAATGCTCTGCAGCTGCATGCAGAAGCCACAGATAAACAGAGCACTGAATTAGCAGGCCTCTGACAACTTCCCAACTAAAATTCTTGACAGATAGTCTTTGTTGCAAAAAAAAGCAAAAGGAACCACAAAAACCTAGTAAAATATCCATTAGTGCTTTATTATGCACTTACAATATAGATCCAAACAGCTTTTATTTCTTCAGTCATTCTGAATTTCTCAAAGGCATTTCATTGCTATTTGACCCTTCTGACACACATTTAAAGGTGCACATTGAGAAGACTTGCGACGTTTCTAAATGACAGAGGAATGGCCTTAGTAATGTTCATCTTCACATCTATTTGCCACACATTCAGATACAGAAAAAGTATTTTGGTATACTAAACAATCAGAATTCACCTTTAGTCAAGATAGGAGCCAGTGCCATGGTTAAGGTTCTATCTTAAGTAATATTCCTATATTTAAATATTCCCTTTTATGTCACTTGAATAGTTATATTTATAACCTGAGCCCATCTAAGATGGGCCCACTAAAGATTTTCCAAGCTACTTCCCAGTAACACCTGATTTCTAAGTCTGAGGTACTTCAGGGTGACAAGTGCTGAGGCAGATATGTATTATAGTAAGAAACTATTTTTTTTCCCATTTGTTTAGGGAATTTGTTAGGAGGATTTTGTTTCCTTTTGAAAACAGTTTTCCGGTTAAATGGAAACTTACAGTAATTATAATTTTAATCAATATACATCAAGTTTATGGTAAAAGCCCTACATTTTTATTTCAATTGGCTATGAAAACAAAATAAACTGCTGTTGGTTAAGTCTTTTGTAGAGGAAAGACATTACTTCCTACCTATTTCTAAATTTGTTCCTGATCTAAGTAAGTACAAAAGAAATAAAACCCAAGAGAATATAAAATTCAGCCATTAAGAATACACATGCAACTGCCCCACTGGAAGGAGGAGTAATCCAAGATGCATGTTAGATTGCCTTAAGCGCAAACTTGCCATATGGGTGGCAACAATGGATGTAACATACAAGCCTGTGTGAGAAACTTTGCCACTCTTGCAGACAGATGCAGCACATCAATGCAATGTGCTAAATGAAATTTTATGACCAGAAAATTTAGTTAACTTCTGAGAAATGTAGTCTCAGAAATATTTAAAACTCACTCTGAATGTCTCCAGCTGGCAGCTATTTTCCCCTAACCGAATATATTTATCTTTTCCACATTTTATGTCAATTTTCACTTGCCCCTCTGCTGGTGTAGGTCATAACATCACAGAATCACAAAATCACCGGGTTGGAAGAGACCCATCGGATCATCGAGTCCAACCATTCCCAACAAACACTAAACCATGTCCCTCAGGACTTTGTCTACCCGTGCCTTAAACACCTCCAGGGAAGGCGAATCAACCACCTCCCTGCACAGCATATTCCAATGCCTAATGACCCTTTCCATAAAAAACCTCCTCCTAATCTCTAGCCTAAATCTCTCTCCTTTCCTGAACTTTGCTTGCTGCATCTCCTCCAGTTCCAGTGAAAAACCTGCAGCTGTCCACCAATAATCTTCTCTCCCTTTCCTCTGCCAGATAACTCTTGCTTTGGCAGCTTTGTTTTCCCAGGTATTGCTTGAGTTCAGGAGTCTATGCACTGTGCTGTAAAACAGATGTAGGGCACCACCCGAGGCATGTAATCTGGAGGTATCACGTTTTTCATGTAGTCAGTACTACTGTTGTTGTTGCTCCCCTAAAATGCAATTTCATTCATATTTACTTCATTCATCTATATCATATTTATTGTTGTTCTGCTATAGAGTAAAAGTTTATGAGGGCATAGTGATACAAATGGTCTATAATTACAAGCATATAATAAAACGAATTTTCTTGCACCATTCAGAGAGGAGAATTTGTTCCCTACCAGAACTGGGGACAAATGCTTACCAGTCTTTAAAATCCATAACTACCTGTACTTGCAGGGTCAATTTATGCCTTTATTCTGAAAAAGTGGATAAATGGTGATTTGGTATCTGCCAGATAAGAGATAAAAAAGGAACATCTTATACTATTTGCATGGGTGCTAATCTTGTTAGCTAAGAATGGGGATTTATCTTGATATTCTTGCACAAAGGCTCAATTGCAGCAACTGTTCAGCAGCTCAGCAACTGCCATATGTAAGAATTGCCCACCATTTTTCTTCCAAGTGAAAGTCACTGATGCATTCATTTGTTTATCTTCTGATCATCTAGGTGCTCCATGTATAGTCTGAGTATATTTATACTCTCTGAGCTGGAAGATGTTCAGTAAGTGTGCAGCAATGGTGCTGATAGTAGCATTACACCTTTAAAATTCCGGTTCAGTTTTCCATTTTCAAAGGAAATGGATTCACTCAAATAAATGGATTATAAGTCTGGGATTTTCAGAAGCACTTAGTGTTGGCCTGTATCAGCTATCTGAACTCCAGGAGGAATCTTGTGTCAGCATCAGTGGCAGCAGAACCAGAACAATGACAAGTGCTATGAAAGATCCCATATAGAATCACAGAA